>CM033648.1:42806271-42823662 GCA_019512145.1 Engystomops pustulosus | reverse complement strand
GTCCTGCCCGGACCTTAACAAATCCTTCCCGGGCCTTAACTAGTCATTCCCGCTCCAAAACACGTCCTTCCCGGGCTTTAAGAGGTCCTTCCCGGTCCTTAGTAAGTACTTTCCTGGCCTTATCAAGTCCTGCCCGGGCCTTAGCAAACCCCGCCCGGGCTTAAACAAGTCTTGCGGGGGCCATAGCAAGTCCTTCACGGACCTTAACAAGTCCTTCTCGGGCCTTAACAAGTTCTTCCTGGGCCTTAAAAAGACCTTCCAGATCCTTAACAGGTCCTGCCCGGGCATTATCATGTCTTCCGGGCCTTACTAGCACTCGTATTTGCACGGAGCCCTGTAGTTTCTTGGTTCTTCACTGGACTTAAAAGTCCTACCACGAGCTTTATCAAGTCCTGCTGCCGGACCGTTGGCCTTTAACAAGTCCTTCCAGGTCCTATATTAACTTCTTAACGGTCGCCGAGGCGCATAAGAAGCTCCTTCCAGTAGAAGTCCTTCTGCCTTAACATGTTCCTGCCTCGGGGTTACAATCCGTCGGCGTGGGCTTTAACAATTCGTTCGCTGGCCTTAACAAGTACTTCCCGGCCTAATCACAGGCATGCGCCGGGATATAATACGTCCTTCTGGGGCCGTATAACGTCCTGTCCAGGCCACTTAACAAGTTCAGTCGGGCTTAAACAATCCTGCCTGAAACTTAAACAAGTGCTTGGCCGGGCCTAAAACGTCGCACCGAAATAGTTAAAAAGTCCTACCCGGGACTAAACAAGTGCTGCCTGGGCCGTATTAACACAGTCCTTACCATGGCCTTAACACGTATTGCCAGGACCATGCCATGTCCTCCCGGGCCTTAACAAGTCCTTCTTGGCTCTTAACCATGTCGCCCAGGCCTTAACAACGTACTGCTCGGCCTTAACAAGTCTACCTATGCCTAACAAGTCCTACCAGGTCTCCTTAACAAGTCAGCCTGGGCATTAACAGTACTGCCGGGCCGTATCAAGTCCTGTCCACGGCCTTAAACAAGTCCTGCTGGGCCTTAGTACCAAGTGTTTCTAGGCATTACAAGACATTTAAGGGCTTTAAAAGGCAAAACATGTTCCTGTACCGAGCTTTTAACAGTCTTTCCACACGGCCTGAAAAGCACTGCCGGCGCCTGAAATACAGTCCAGGCCAGGCCTATCGAATCTGTCCCATGTACCTTAACAAGTTTTCTTCAGCACCGTTAATAAGACCACGATTTTTAACAGGTCTCGCGGGCCTTTAACATGTCTGCACGGCCTTAACATGGTCTTCAGGACTTAACAAGTTCTGCACCGACCTTAAAAGTCTTGCACACAGTCTTAATAAGTACTACCCGAAGCTTTATCAAGTCCTTTGCGGGCTTAACAAGTCCTTCCATGGCCTTTAACACGTCTCTTAGAGGCACGTAAATGTCTTCCCAGGCTTAAGTGTCGTGCTTGGGCCTTAAACAAATCTTTCCTAGTGCGCTAACAAGTCATTCCGGCCCCCTGGGCCTTAATCAAGTGCTGCATGGGCCTTATCAAAGTCCTTCCCGTGCCTTAACGGTCTTGAATTCCTTCCAGGGCCTATTAAGTCCTTCCCGGGCCTTCTTAACAATACTGCGAGGCCTGATAAGTAAATCCATGCCCCGGGCCTTATTTCATCCTCCAGGGCCTTGAACGTCTGACCCTGGACCTTGAAACAACTCGCCGGGCTTTTACAAGTCCTTCCCAGGCACTTAACACAGTTCGGCCCTTAACTATAAGAAAGTCCTGCTCGGGCCAAAAAAGTCTCTCCCTGTCTTAAACAAGTCCTGGCAGGCCTTTTGATACCTTGCCAGTGCCTAAAAAGTCCTGCTTCGGCCTTATAAGTCCTCTGCCCGCGTTTTCCAAGTTCTACCTCGGGCTTAACAAGTCTTGGCAAGGGGCTAGGACATGTCCGTTTACGGCTCAACAAGTTATTCCCGGGCCTTATAACAAGTAATTGCCAGGGCCTTAGATGAGTCTGACACGGCCCTACAGTCCTTACCAGGCCTTATAAGTCTTCCAGAGGGCGTAACAAATATTTCCAGCCTTAAATAGTCTATTCCGCCACCAAAAAAACAGTCTTCAGGCTTTAAGAGGTCTTCCCGGCACTAGTAATATCCCCCTACTCACCCCTGCTTATCAAGTCGGCCCCGGGCCTTAGCAAATCCAACGCCCAGCTAAATGTCTTACGAGGGCCATAGCAAGTCTTCAGGACTGAACAAAGTCCTTCTCGCGGCCTAACCAAGTTCTTCCTTGGGTCCATTTACAAGTCCTTACAGTTCATTTCCTAACGAGACAATGTCCATCATGGTAATGATAGACGCACTTTGTTTTCCATGCATTTTGCTAAAGGAGCTAGAGTAAGTTGTGAATTATCTCGTTTCTGGATGAGCTAGCAGGTATTACTGTCAGATATAAAAGAGACAAACCGAATTCAGTGAAAGGAAAGAAAACACCAAACGTGTTCAACTCATTTTCCTAACAAGTACAACCTTAATGATAGAGAACATTGTTTCCATGCATTTCTGCTGTAAGGAGCTAACGTGAAAATCTCAGTTGCTGAAATGAGTTAGCAGGTATTCTGCTCAGATCTAAAAGAGACCAACTGACTTCATGTAGAAACACTGTTATTTGCCTCCTAACTATTTTCTAACAAAAATAACATCAATGATGAGACGACATCGTTTTCCATGCATTTCTTGCTTAAGGAGCATAAGTGAAAAAATCTCAGTTGCTGAATGAGTCTAGCAGGTTATTCTTAGAAGATCTAAAGAGACCAACGACTTCATGTTAAGAAACACCATAACATTTGTTCTCTAACTCAGTTCTAACAAGAGACAACATTGAATGATAAGACGAACATTGTTTTCCATGCATTTCTTGCTTAAGGAGCTACAGTGAAAATCTCAGTTGCTGAAGAGGTTAGCAGGGTGTTTTCTGCTCAGATCATAAAAGGAGACAACGATCTGATGTAGAAACACTGTATTGTGCGATTCCTAACTCAGTTTTTCAAACAACATCAACATACAATGATAAGACGCACATTGTTTTCTAGGCATTCCTTGCTAAAAGAGGTGGTTAAGTTGTTGTGTATTCTCTTGCTGAATGAGCTAGGAAGCATTCTGCTCGTGTCTAAAAGGGGCGACAATGAACTTCATCGTAGAAACACAGTTTTTTTTTCCTTAACTCATATTTCCTAACCAAGACAACACATTGAGCTAAGACGCAACATTGTTTTTCATATGTCTTGGCCTAAAGGAGACTAAGTTTGTGAAAATCTCAGTGCTAAATGAGTAGTGAGGCTATTTAGTCCGATTAGTAGAGGACCAACTAACTGTATGTCAGAACATCTGTTACTTGGCTCTCTAACTCTTTTCCTAAACCAACAAACCTCAATGATAAGACGCACATTGTTTCCATGATTTCCGTAAAAGAGCTAAGATTGTGATTATCTCTGCTGATTATAAGAGCTAGGAGGTATGTTAGCCCGATCGTAGAGAGACCACTAGCTTATGGAGAAAAAACTTTAACTTTCACCGCCTAACTCTTTTCCTAACAAAATACCCTCAATGATAGACGCACATGTTTTCCATTGCATTCTTGCTAAAAAGCTAAGATGTGATATCTCAGTTGTTGAATGAGAGATAGAAGGTTATTCTGCTCAGATCTAAAGACGACCAAACTGACTTCCATGTAAGAAAGAAACACGTAAACTTGCCTTCCTAACTCATTTTCCAAGCAGACAACCTGCCTAGATAAGAACGCACAGTAGTTTTCACTGCATTTCTGTGCTAAAGGCGCTGCAACGTTTGGTGAAAATCATTAGTTGCGATATGGCTAGAGGTTATTTTGCTCAGATTTTAAACGAACCAACTGATTCATGGAGAAACAAGCTACTTTGTTCCTAATTCTTTTTCACTACAAGACAACCATGAAGACGCACATGTTTTCATGCATTTCTGCTAAAGGACTAAGTTCAGTGAAAAATCGTCAGTTGCTGAATGAGGTGCAGGTATTCGTGCTCAGATCTAAACGAGACCAATGAATTCATGTAAAGAAACACTGTTACTTGCTCCAACTCTTTTTCTTAAAAGACAAACCCTCAATGGATAAGGACACAATGTTTTCCCTAGCATTCTAGCATAAAGGAGCAAGTCGGTTGAAAAAAAATCTCAGTTGTGAATGAGCTAGCGTATTCTGCTCGATTAAAAGAGACCAACTGGATTCATGTTAAGAACACTGCACTTTGCCTCCTAATCTTTTTCCTAACAAGACAAACCGCAATGATAAGACGCACTTGTCTTATCTGTTAAGGCCAGCGAAGGCTGATATAAGCTGGGTTAGGACTGTTATAGGCCCAGGAAAGACTTGTTAAGGTCCTGAGGACTTGTTTAAGTTCCAGTGAAGCAACTGTAGGGGCCGTGCAAAAACATGTAATGCCCCGGGGAGGACTTGAAATGCGCCAGGCAGGACTGTTAAGGCTATGAAAGGCTTTTCAAGTCGCGGTGAAGGACGTGTTAAGGGTATGGCAGGATTCGATGAGGCCTTGGCAGGACTGTTCGGCCTGGGCGAAGACTTGTCGAAAGGACCCGATTAGGACTTGTTAAGCCAAGGCAGGACTTGTAGGGCCTGCTGGAAGACTACTAAGACCCATAGTTAGTAAGTACTTGTTAAAGCCCGGACAGGGCTCATAAAGCCGCAAAGGACTAGGTAAGCGCCGCGGGCAGCGACCTTGTTAGGCCATGAAGTAACTTTTTAAACCAGACCCCGACCGAGATGTCTTTCTGTTAAGGACTGGGAAGAACTGTTAAGGCCTACGAGAAGGATTGTTAAGTGCCCAAAGGAAGTACTGATAAGGGCAATTCAGAAATTACTAATCCTTCGGAAGAACTTGCTAAGCCCGGGGGAAGGACTAGTCTGAAAGGCCAGGGCAGGACTTGTTTAGGTCCCTGGGCAGACTTGATGCAGGCCCTGGAAGGATTTGTTAAAGCATGAAGCAGGACCTTGCTAGGATCTGGAAGGTCGTGTGAAGCACGTGAAAGGAGTTAAGTAGTCTCGCAGGATTCGATTGAGGCCTTGGCAGGACTTTGTTTGGCCCAAGGACTAGGTTAAGTGCCAGGCAGGACTTGTTAGGGCCATGGAAGGATTCTGTAAGGTCTTGTGAAGGTCTTGCTATGTCCCGCGCAAGACTTGTTTAAGACCCGGGGGATATTCGTAAGGCCGAAAGAAGGACTGTTAAGGGCAGGTAGGACTTGTTAGTCCAGGCAGTCGTGTTAGGTCCTGGAAGGATTGTTAAGGCCTCAGCAGGACTTCTTAAGGCCCGGGGGCAAGGACTGTTAAGGCCATGGAAGATTGTTTAAAGCCCAGGAAAATCTTGTTAAGTGCCTGTAGAAGAACTGTTAAGCGGGGGAAGGACTTGTTAAGGCCGGGCAGGACTGTAAGGCCGGAGGGAAGGACTTGTAAGCTCGGAGTGTTGTTAATGCAAGGAAGAACAAAAGTGCAAGGACCTGGAAAACTTGTTATGCCTGGGAAAGGATCTTGTTAAGGCCCACGTGAGAACTTGTTAAGGCGCGATAGGACTTAGGCCCAGGCCGCAAGACATTTTTAAGGGCCTTGGAATATTGGTAAGGCAGCAGACTTGTTAAGGCTGGGACACGATGTGCTATAGGCTTCTTAAGGTCCGGGAATGAATGTTAAGGCAGAAAATAACTTGTTAGGTCTGTGAAGGACTTGCTTTTGGTCCCGCAGCAAGACTTTGTTAAGGCCAAAGGACAGGACGTTGTTAAGGCAACGTCGAAGGAATGCATATAGGCACCGTGCAAGATTGTTAAGGGCCGAGTGTAGGACATTGTTAAGGAGGGCAGGACTTATAAGGCAGGGGCAGGACTGTTAAGGCCCGAGCCAGGACTTTTAAGGTTAGGCAGGACTTGTTAAGGCCCGTAGGAAGGACATGAAAAAGGCCGCCGTTAACAGGAGGTTTGTAAGCCCGGGCAGGAAATGTGAAATCCCGAGGAGTTGTTAAGCCAGGGCAGGAATGTGGAAGGGCCCTTGAACTGTACTGCCGGCCTTA
Source organism: Engystomops pustulosus (assembly GCA_019512145.1). Classification (NCBI taxonomy): domain Eukaryota; kingdom Metazoa; phylum Chordata; class Amphibia; order Anura; family Leptodactylidae; genus Engystomops; species Engystomops pustulosus. Next base: position 42,817,572 of record CM033648.1, on the reverse strand, counting down.
ACAAGTCGTTTCCCGGGGCCTCGTAACAAGTACTTCCTTAGCTTTACACAAAGTCCTTCCTGGTCCCTAAGAAGTCCGTCCGGGCCCTAACAAGTCCCGTCCCGGGCCTACAAGTCCTTCCCAGGAGCTCTTAAAAACTCCTGCCGGGCCTTAACAAATCCTTCCTGGGCCTTAACAAGTCCTTTCCGGGGCCTAAAAATCCTCGCCAGGCCTTAGCAAATGCGCCCGGGTTACAAGTATTGGCGGGCGACATAGCAAGTCCTTCACGGACTTAACAAGTCCACTCGTCCTTGACTAAAGTCAGGGCTTAACAAGGACTTTAGAGGGCCTTAACAAGACCTTCCAGATGCTTCTTAACGAGTCCGTCGGGCATAACAAACCTTGCCCGGGACTTAACAAGTCTTGCAGGGGCGCTAACCTGTCCTTCACTGGCTTAACAAGTCGGTGTCCGGCTTAACAAGTCCTGTCAGAGCCTAAACAAGTCTTCCAGGGCCTAACCAGTCCGGCGGGCCTAACAAGTGTTCCAGAGGCTTCGTACATACAAGACATTTTCGGGGCTTTAACTAGTCCGGTCCAGTGGCCTTAACCATGGCCTATAAGCAGGCATAACAAGTCCTGGCGGTCAGCTGCTGGCCTTAAACAAGTGCTTCCTAGGCCTTTACAGAACTTTAGGAGCGTGTAACTAGTCCTTCCACTCTCTGCCCAGACACTCCAAATATTTGGCATGCGTGCACGTTTGGATTAAGGAAAAGACAGAAGACTGAAGTTTCTGTTATATATTAGGTCATGCTCTAACTTGCGAACAGAAAAGCGAAATGAACTGTTTATTTCCCTGATTAATAGCTTCATATCTACCCATGAGGAAAAAAGGTGTGGTTACATACATTATAAATCATGTAACATTGGTTATAGCTTAAGATATATGTTGACCCCGGACTCGCTGATTGGTCTTCCAAAAACTACGGCTCTGGTTGCTACGCCAGGGGTAATTCAGTCACCGTTGTCTACAGTTTAAATTGACCTATTGTCTGAGATGTGTGCCTATTCTAACGAAACATCTGCTCTTCATGCTTCTGCTTTCCATCAAAAGACTTGAGTTCCGCTGACAGGTGCATGTCTGGTTTAAAACTGAGGTAGGGAAAAGCTCTGTATCTTATTAAAAACAGTGTACAAAAATATAGGGCAAAGGGCACATGTATACAATCCATTAAAGCATATAATTATTATGGAAAGATAATCATATTTGACCCTCACAATTCCCCCCTAAATACTGAGGCTTTTCATACATTCGCATGCGATTCGTTTTATTATAGGCTTGTCCATGGGTGGGAGAGGGGAGTGATTGCTTCACATGAGTCATTGACAAACGTGCCCTTGTGACACCTGGATCGATTCCCAGCACTAAACTTGCTGATCACAATGGAGTCCTCTTCTTTCCCTACACTAAAGTTCCACTATTGGGGGAGGGGGCTAAGTATTCGAGATCACAATGGTATTTATCGGGGGAAGAATTTGGGTGTGTTCCAGAAACTGGAACATCAGGCTGTTCTGACAGAACTGAGATCTCAGGCAAATCGGGCAGATTTCATTCTCATGGACTAGCAACAAAACAGACTGGGTTATACATATTCGAAAAAAACTCCTTAGCCGTTGTTTATTCGCAATTTTCGTGGCAACCTCGTGTATAATGGATACAAACAACATAGAGAAATAGCAGCCAGGATGAAAATCACCGTAGTAGTACATCCTATCTGTTGGAAAAGGCCTTCCAACCCCCTCTCCAAGGTAGTAAAACCATGCTGCCAGGAGTGTAGCTACCCCATGATTTCCTTCATCTCGGCGCACGACCCATGCTGTGATTTTCTTTATTCGCTATCGTTGTTTCCACAGCACGAATTCTGCGGGATGTATGTAAGGCAACAATTCTTCTCCTATCATTCACACACCATCCACCTTTGGTCTGCGAGTATCGTACTAGGTATGCTATTGGTTGTAAAGGTCATCTTAGTATTGGGGCCCGTTCTTCCACAATACTATGGTGAAAGATCACCTTATTATAATTACAAAACCTTCCGGATATAAGTGAAACGGAATTAAGATCAGTCCACATTTTTGTTGATTTGCACTTGGGGAACCTTATGGGAAGCAAATCGGCTCTGCAATTGATCCTGAGCCTTTGTACGGTGGGGACCCCCCTTGGGACCACCAATACATCTAGTAAAAACATCAGGGCTCTTGTCCATATCGAGTGTTACTTAGGACCTTTTCTTATCTTTACCGGTTCAGGTTTATTGCAGTCGGAGCCCAGGGTGAAATCAAGAAAGCAGAGGGGACTATAGAATAGGGTCATGTGACCTTTCCAAGATGGGGGAGGAGGCTGATTCCTCAGCTTACATTCCACACAGCCAAAGACATCATAAAGGAAAGAAGTATGAGTCGGACAATACAACCTCGCGGTTCTATGGTGACCCAATCCATCGGCAAAAAACCTTTTCAAAAGCACACCCAGGGGAGTTTTGGCATAGTGGATGTCAGAGATTACACAGGTATAGAACTAATTCCCTCGCTCAACCAGATTCACCTTGGGGGTTTACTTGGAAGTATCATGATAAAGGTAGATGTTCCGAACAATACAGAGGTATTCGTGGCCTTTAAGAGTTCATCAAACCAGTTCAGTTATCATGTGCGGGATCCAACATAGGTGGGGGTGGGTGGTTAGATGAGGATTGCCCACTGCAACAAGCTATTGCATCGACTGTATGTTGTGTGCCGTTTACAGTATACCTTACCCATTCAACCATAAGTTCATTTCTGGGGACAACTTGAGTTTCATGAGAGCAAAACCTCTTCCCATTTTTTAACCCGGGAAGGAAGGGTTTACCGCGCCTACTTCTTTCTGCATGTTCTGATCTGTTCTGCGTACTGTAGTCACGGGACACTGGGTGTCTAATTAGCGTCCCGCAATTCAAAAAAACCCAAGTTCCCATTTGTGTCCCCCTATGGCATACGCTAGCACTAGTTCCCTAAACTTATCTGGGAAGGCATTGTATTTTATGAACAAAGGAAGACAGTTGCTCTGGGTATTTACGATGATCAGTTGGGAACCCACCTAGATACAGAGCCATCCGGGTCAAGAAGGGGATTTACAGTTTGTCTTTCCGTTCTAACCTTCTTTGGGTTGATATCCCCACTTTGTCCCTGTGTTCCACCCTAATAGACCATGAATGGCAGATGGTTTCATTTCCGGAGGGTTACACAGATGTAGAAACTGGCTTCGCCATTGTACGGAATATGATGGACTACCAGCTAATGTCCTCTGTCCCGACAATCTACAAAATCACCAAAATCAAAAGAAATAATCTTCATAAGCGGGCCGGGTGGTTAGTACCCAAAGGTTGTGAGTTTAACATATTATTTGGATTATTAAACAAATCTCTTAAACAGAAAAGGTATAGAGCTTCATTTGTCTTCCCTTTGCAGTGTGACGCGGCTGATCAGGGGGTTTCCCTTCAAGTTTCACCGATGTAGGCGGTACTAGGACCACTGGTAAGGTTCCTCGACATCTGGGGTGAAAGAATCTTTCCTAATATACTTCTTCAATACACTTGACACCTGGTGGAAGTTGGGGGACACGTCACCTGATGAATCATGGAAAGAGGAAGCAACAACTGCAGCCATGCAGATGTTAATTCCTTGGACAATCATACATAGTTGTTACAGTCTTATCATGGAATTTCAGGACAAATTCCTGCTTACTTATTAGGGAAAAACTGGTGGTTTGCAAACAAAATCTGATCGGGGGTGAGATTGAGACCATGTGGGCACTGGGCGCGTTGTGTCGGACATGATACAGAGCAATGGGGAGCAATTCTGGGCCAGGGGGGAGGGACTATATGGGTCATTTTTTGAGCAAATTCTGTTTCTTAGGAACCATTCATCCTCTTCTACTTCCCGAGCCTGTGGGTGGTATGGATGTGTGTCGGACCCAAATCTACTCCCAACTATTATCCATAATTCTCTGAATATACTGAGAAGAAAAAGCAAGGGCCCTGGTCTGATCTATAACTGTGGTACTCCAAATTGCAAACTGTCGCAGTGATCAGTTTCTTTGCGTAGTTTTGATGTCATGTTAGCTACCGGGACGCCTGGCCATCCGTGAGAACATGTTCTACCACATACATATAGTGGTTTTCCCCCTTGGGTAGATGGTCTGGGTTCCACTGGATCTTTGAAATGGGTTATCTGGTTGGCAAGGGTGTTGGCTTGGGGTACCCTTTGTAGGGGCGGGATTGAGGTGGCGCATACAGTACAGGCCTGATTTAGCAGCAATGGCAGGTGTGATTCCTGGGGACATAGGTAGATCTCCGGATGCAGGCATAGGCTTGTTGGTCTTCTCACGATGTTGGCTCCTTGTGTATCTATATAAACGTTGTCAATCTAGGTGCTTCTCTTAGACCTTCAGATACTTGGGATTCCTACCTTTTTATTGTCGATCAAACCTATCTGGGGATCACGAGGAAGGAAGCACAAATTTATCACCGTACACTAACTTCCACAGCCTCTAGCTGACCTGACTCCCTATCCCCACCAAATCCTGTACAACCGACACTGCAATAAGGGGTTACCTGTGCTTCATGTTATAGAAGGTCATTGTTTGTTGCAAAACCACAGGTAGGTAAAGTCTCCCTACCCTGGGGGATCCTGGTTTACAGTGATAGTCATGGTGGGGTGTGTCCCTGAGAGTGACAGTCAGTCAGAGAGACCAGGTAGCAGGAAGAATAAGTAATTGCAAAAAAGAAACGTTGCAGCATGCTGGCTCCCTCCTGCTCACGAGACGTGGCTTTGGTCAGCAGGACTTGGAAGGACCGTTGTAGCGAGGCTCAGACTCTCTTCTTAGTGTCTCTTACCACACGTAGTCTGACAGGCTTCATGTTTATGCATCATGAGGTCATTGTCTGGATCTGAAAAAAGGAATCAGAAAACACTTTGCGGAACCTTTTCCAGGCCTGGCTCAAATCTGGTGGCATATCCACACTGGGTTCCTGCCATCAGGTATAGGGTCTATGGGGAAGTAGGGGCTAGTCTGGGTGGCAGTCCAAAAGTCACTTCACAAGGGGGCAAGTCTCCCTAGTCTCTGTTGGAGGTGGTCCTAACGAATGGTGGGCCAAGCAGGAAGGAAAGCACCGCCTGTTTACACCCAGGAGGGACAAAGTTTCAGTGTCTGTTACTGTCAGTGAAGTGGGGTTTCTCGAACGGACTTTCTATGGTTCTCTGGAAGTCAAAACATGCAGGAAAAATCTCACGCACCAACTTCTGGCTGCGGCATGTCATAGCCTTGGTATGGCGCGAAGCTTCTGGACCCAGGAAAGGATCAATGCACCACAGGCACAGTTCATACGACCACTTTGTTGGAGCTGGATATATAATCCATCTGCAGTTTCTACTGGAAGGGATACAGCAGCTGTGTGTACACCTTTGTGGGGTCTTTCCACCTACCGGGTTTGTGGCGGGGACAGACTATAAAGGCTTCAATAGTGTCTAGGCGGGGAGGGGTAGTAATGCCCGGGGACCACTGGTGGTGTATGAGCATAGAATGCCATTTGTGGGGTGTGGTCTTGTGGGCTACATTGACTTGCTGTCGGTGCAGGGCTCTGGGCAGGCAAACACCTCTCTCCCAGATCCAGGTCCCCATCGTCATCTGGTACTCCAGCTTTCCTCCACACTTCCTTCACTTTCTGATGACTCTCGGGGGCCACCAGAGGACGGAACACCGGTGCATATCAAACAGCTTAGCTCCAACTACCCTTTGAGACGCTATTCAGGACAGTCTCTGGCGCTCATCTGTTGCAGCTGCCTTCCCATCCCGTCAGTCACATCCTGCCTGTGGCTTGTGGAGTTACCAAATTGTGTGGTGCTTTTGCCTTTTACATCCCCACCTCTTTGGAAGTAAGAGAGCATCCATAAAACTCCTTTAATAGCGTGCATGCTTAGAGGGCTGGTACCTGCAGAGGTGATGGAAATCTCTAGCCTGTCCATAAGGGTTCAAGTCGGGTTAGACCCCAGGTCTAACCGTTGAGTATAGAATGCCTTTGACCTTCACACAGCTGTAGGCTCCCTGAGTGCCATCACGTCAACTTCATGCCATGACTGTCGTGGAGGGAAAAGGTTGTCTGCTTGTATACCTCATGGTGGCCATGACCAAGGTAGTATCCAGTGTAGAACCGTCTTCTTCTCCTGAGACCTGGAAGCCATTATGAGAAAATAAAACTCAACCATCGTGTTACTCACCTTCTCCCCCCCTCTCTGAATCTGGAAGGACTGTGCGATAGAATGACGTGATTCAGAGTGTGTAGTCCTGGGCATCTGGATGGCACAATCGGTGTCTGAGCCTGTGATGATTCCTTTGCTCAGATAGTGGCGTGTACGTGGGTCAGGACACTGTGCAAAGTCATGTGGGGTTGCACTGAATGAGTGACTACGGGTCTAGGATCAGCTCACTGGCCTTGCGAGCAGATGCTGGCTGCAGCTACTGACACATGAGGGGGCTCCCCTCACGACTGAGTCTAACCGGCCTAACAGTCGGGCCACTGGGGAGGTCACCATATCACGGGCTAAACATCTATGGCAGGGATGGGATACTCAAAGAGAATAAAATAAAATATCTGGTTCAGGGGGGGTGCCCTTAGGGCCGGGGCAGGACAGGATTTGTCAGCTGTAAGGATATGGGAATGACATCAAGTTGCCTCCTGCCTAAGGGCAAATGGGGAGGAAGAGGCAATTAAGTTTATAAAGGGGCAAACATAAGGCTGGACGGACAGCAGGACCTTGATCCACAGGCTGATGGAGCTGGCCCAGTCTCTAAAACATGTAAAGAGGCCTAAGGGCCTCGGTGGCAGGGGACGCACATTCTGGTACAACCCAGCTTTCTTCCTCGTCAGGGTGGCTGTGGCATGAGAAGCAGGGGCCTAGGAGGGGACCACTTCTCCTGCAGACTGGAGGTTCTATCTCTGGAAATGTTCACCCTTCTGGAACAGAAACACATAAGTGCCAATAAATGACTCCTGGCAAAAAAAACAGTTAGGTCCTCCGCATACTGGGAAAAAAAACATCTAGTAAGGGGCTAGTCTGTCAGTCTACTCACCTGTAGGGCCAGGGGTATCTGCAATGGTGTGAGTTTACCCCCCTTGTGGATATCTACATCAGGTATACTGGGAATACTAAGGAAAGGCAAATAGGGTACTGGCCATCTTCATGCAGGGGCACAAAAAGTAGAACATTTGCCCAAACCAATATAACATGAATTAAGTTGTCACTTCGGGGACTTGCGCCAGTGTGGGACGACTCATTGGCAGCTTGGAGATCATTGGACCATCCTACATGGATGTTGTTCGTTCTGGGTCTTTTTCTATGACTGCATGGGTTAAATGCATCAACTGGGCTAGCAGGGGAGGGTTGAAATTTTGACAATAAGAGAAGCTGTTGGGGGGGATGTACTTGATGACGTCCTGTTATGTTACCGCCCCCCTATTAGAAATGGCCACTCACTTTATCCTTCAGAAATTGTCTCCTCCAAGCAAGTGGAAGCAAGCCCCTGAGCTGGGCTCTGTCCGGAATCGAAATTTGTCAGTCTACTTATTGTGGTTGTTGAAACAATAGTCTTGTTCCCTCTGTCTTTCAGTCACAGTTCCTCTATCGCCCCCATAACCTGTTAAAAACTTGCACTTGGCCAAGTAAGTCATGTGGCTTTCTCTCCAAAAGCAAGCAACAGATCACTTCAAGACCAGTTCTCAGACACAGAGTTGCAAGCACGATATGGAGAAATTGAGCAATCAAGAAATAAAAATCTATCTTTTCTCAAATTCTTGCACATCAAAATCTCATGAATGCGCACTATCACCTGTCTCTTCTACAACGGCACTCTGGAAGAATTCCTTGTCACTCTGTCATGGTGTCCGTCTGTCAAAGTCAAGAGGCTCTAAGTCTATTAAAAATCTGAATCAAGTTTTTTTTTTGTCTCTCACTTGACATTCTATCGATCTGTAAAACATCCCACAAACTTTCAGCACAATGCTACCCAGACTTCTGTCTCATATCAGGACTTGCACACTAGCACTACTGTAATCCAAAACCAGTTCGGTCTACTTAAATCTTTCCCTATGTGCATGAACAATCGCTAGCGCACCAGTGGGTCCCTCCAGGAGAACGTGCCTTTAATTCTAAATTCTTTAATTCTTACATGAACTCCGCCCATTCCAGGTTTTGTGAACCACACTTCACAGGCCACCCTTCCGGCCGGGTTGTCCGCCATTATAGGGCTGTGGTGGGCACATATGGCACTGTCCGCATTTTGGTTTCACGCATTTCACACTCTATCTAAAGGCGTCCACAAACCATATTAGCACTTCCGCATTTTGTTGAACCACCAATACCCGACACTTCTGACCATTCGTCAACTTGCAATGCGCTGGCCACTCTGTAGTGAAGCCTGAGCAGCTTCCAGTATGCCTATCTTCTAACACACCTCTGCTTGGGTTAGAATTGATCTCCACATGAAGCTGCAGCGTTACCTTTGAGGGCATATCTAAATCATACTGTGTACAACCTCACAACCAATGTAACATACTTTTTTTCCTTCCCTTTTTCAACAAGCCGACGCAGGTCTCTGCCACACTCGGGGAGGGTATGCACATTCTTAAAACACACCTAACTCAGGTTCTAACAAGGGACACGTTAGTGTAGCTTACTCAATCACGCCTGGGGCCCCGGTGCTTCACCGTCGTGTGGTCAGCAAAATTAACTAAAGTCACCCTACCTACCCGACCTCTGATCACACAACCGTAGTTAGAATGATTACATTAGCTCAGTAAACCGTGTGCTTCCCTCGGTCCCTCAATCAGCCGGTCTCTAGTGAGCCAAATGCTATCTCTTTCCGGATCCAACCTAGACCACTTAATTCCCATCCCCCCGATAAAATAAATAAAAAACACTTAAAAACAATAAAAACAATAAAAACAATCCGGACCACGTAAACCAGTGACCCAATATCCAAGAAAGAGGATGTCAAATCTGTACTTATTCTCAGTCCGCAAACTTCCCCCAGGTCTACAGAGGGGGGCAGCATCTTATGTCACAATGAAGCCCTTTACTTTCAACTTTCCACAAAGGTCTGATCATGCTTGCGGAGAATGAGGCGTGTGTGATTCAGTGACACACCATAGGGATGTGTCACTATGTTATCAGTATGAACATACCAGCGATCACCGTAAGAAATGAGTCTCACACACTCAGACAATCAGCCCTTCGACCCGAAAGTATCAGAGCTACTAATATATTCACACACAATGACTCAAGGGAAGTCAAACAAATCATAATAGCATCAACTTACCGTGATCAGTGAGAGCGGTCCATAGTGGTGTGGGACAAGCGGTAGTCCCTCTGGTTCGGGTACTCGGGGTACGGATCAGCGGGGAGGACCAACGTTCGGGTTTTTTGTTGGGCGTAAGTTGTCGGGGTCGCGGACAAATCACGCCTTAAAACTGTGAAATTTCAGAATAATGAGCTGAAAATAACACCAAAAATGGTAGAACCTCACTCAAAAGGGGACTTTAACAAACCTTAGGGCCTTTAACAGAGTCCCTGCAAGGCTTTTCCAATTCTGATGCCTGTTACAAAGCCATGCTCAGCCTTACCAAAGTCAGGTCGCGACCTTAGCAAGTCCTACCTGAGGGCCTAACAACGAAGTCTTGCACGGGGCTTGGCATGTCTTCACGGGCCTTAACCTACAAGTTCTTCCAGGGGGGGGGGCCTTTTTATAAATTTATTGAACAATATTCCAGCGCCTGGCCTTATTAAGTCTTGCACAGGCCCTAAAAAGTCCTTCCAGAGGCCTGTATAATTCAAGCCTAACCTTCTCCGAGCCTTAACATCTCCTTGAATTATCAGTAGATCACTTAACGGCTTCGTAATCTTACCTTGCCTTAACACGTCCTTGCCTACATCTAACAAGTCTTAACCAGGCTTTAGCAAAATTAAATGTAATGGCCCGGGCGCTTACCAAGTCTGCCCGGACCTTAACAAATCCTTCCCGGGGGCCTTAATAGTCATTCCCGTCTCCAAAAACACGTCCTTCCCGGCTTCAAGAGGTCCTTCCGTCCTTAAGTAAGTTACTTCTGGCCTTATCAAGTCCTGCCGGGCCTTAGCAAACCCCCGTACGCGGGCTAAACAAGTCTGCGGGGGACATAGAAGTCCTTCAGGTTACTTAACAAGTCCTTCTCGGGCCTTAACAAGTTCTTCCTGGGCCTTAAAAAGACCTTCCAGATCCTTAACAGGTCCTGCCCGGGCATTATCATGTCCTTCCCGGGCCTTAACATGTTTTGCACGGGCCTTAGCATGTTCTTCACTGGACTTAAAAAGTCCTACCCGAGCTTTATCAAGTCCTTCGCGGGCCTTAACAAGTCCTTCCATGGCCTTAACAAGTTCTTCCAGGGCCATAACATGTCCTTCCCGAGCCTTAAGAAGTCCTTCTCTGGCCTTAACATGTCCTGCCCGGGCGTTAACACGTGCTGCTTGGGCTTTAACAATTCTTTCCTAGGCCTTAACAAGTCCTTCCCGGTCCTTAAAAAGTCCTGCCCGGGCATTAATACGTCCTTCCTGGGCCTTATCACGTCCTGTCCAGGGCCTTAACAAGTTCAGCTGGGCTTTAACAAGTCCTGCCTGAAACTTAACAAGTCCTGCCCGGGCCTAAACAAGTCCTGCCCGAAACTTAAAAAGTCCTACCCGGGCCTAAACAAGTGCTGCCTGGGCCTTAACAAGTCCTTCCATGGCCTTAACACGTTCTTCCAGGACCATGCCATGTCCTTCCCGGGCCTTAACAAGTCCTTCTTTGGCCTTAACATGTCCTGCCCAGGCCTTAACACGTCCTGCTCGGGCCTTAACAAGTCTTTCCTATGCCTTAACAAGTCCTACCCGGTCCTTAACAAGTCCTGCCTGGGCATTAACACGTCCTTCCTGGGCCTTATCAAGTCCTGTCCAGGCCTTAACAAGTCCTGCTTGGGCCTTAACAAGTGTTTCCTAGGCCTTTACAAGACATTTAAGGGCTTTAAATGGCCTTAACATGTCCTGCCCGAGCTTTAACAAGTCTTTCACTGGCCTTAACAAGCCCTGCCCGGGCCGAAATAAGTCCAGCCAAGGCCTCATCGAATCCTGCCAGTACCTTAACAAGTTCTTCACGCACCTTAATCAGACCTTCCAGATTCTTAACAGGTCCTTCCTGGGCCTTAACATGTCTTGCACGGGCCTTAA
>CM033648.1:42624137-42804371 GCA_019512145.1 Engystomops pustulosus | reverse complement strand
ACTCAAAAGGGGACTTTAACAAACCTTAGGGCCTTTAACAAGTCCCGTGCAAGGCTTTTCCAATTCTGCATGCCTTTACAAAGTCAGCTCAGCCTTACCAAAGTCAGGGTCGCGCCGTTACGCAAGTCCTACCGAGGGCCTAACACGAAGTCTTGACGGGGCTTGGCATGTCCTTCACGGGCCTTAGTACAAGTTCTTCCCAGGGGGGGGGGGGGCCTTTTTTTTTATTAAAACAATCATTCCGGCCGACTATTAAGTCCTTGCACAGGCCCTAACAAAGTCCTTCCAGGCATGTATAATGTACCAGCTAAGTCCTTCCTCCGAGCCTAAGACTCTTTTATCTAGTAGTTACCCTTGACCGGGTCTCGTTTTTAATCTTACTGCCTTTAACACTTCCTGCTCTACAGTCTAACAAGTCCTTAACCAGGCTTAGCAAATATTAAAGTAATGGGCCCGGGCCTTAACAAGTCCATGCCCGGACCTTAACAAATCTTCCGGGGCCTAAATAGTCATTCCCGCTCCAAAAACACGTCCTTCCCGGCTTCAGAGAGGGTCTTCCGGTCCTTGTAAGTTACTTTCTGGCCTTATCAAGCCTGCCACGGGCCTTAGCAAACCCCCGTACCGGCTAAACAAGTCTTGGGGGGACATAGCAAGTCCTTCACGGTACCTTAAACACAGTCTCTCGGGCATTAACAGTCTTCCTGGGGCCTATAAAAGACCTTCCAGATCCTTAACAGGTCCTGCCCGGGCATTATCATGTCTGTCCGGGCCTTAACTGCGATCTTTGCACGGGCCTAGTAGCTGTTTTTAGTCTTCACTGGACTATAAAAGTCCTACACCGAGCTTTATCAACGTCCTTCGCGGGCTACAGCCTAACCAATGGTCTTACTTGCTTACAAGTTCTTCCAGGGCCCCAAATAACATGTCCTTCTCCCGAGGCCTTAGAAGCTCCTTTCTGCGCCTTAACAGGTCCTGCTCGAGTTACGACTCACGTCGGTGGGCTTTTTAACAATTCGTTCCTAGCGGCCTTAACAAGTACTTCCCTGGCCTTAACTCAAGGCCTGCGCCGTGGCATAATACGTCCTTCCTGGGCCTGTATAACGTCCTTCCAGGACCTTAACAAGTTCAGCTCGGGGCTTTAACAAGTTCCATGCCTGAAACGTAATACAAGTGCTGCGCCGGGCCTAAACACGTCTGCCACCGAAATGTATTAAAAAGTCCTACCCGGGCACTAAACAAGTGCTGCCTTGGGCCTAAACACAGTCCTTCCATGGCCTAACCGTTCATGCCAGGACCATGCCATGTCGTTCCGGGCCTTAACAAGTCCTTCTTTGGCCTCTTAAATGTCAGGCCCAAGGCGCTTAACACGTCCTGCTCGGCCTTAAACAGTCTTCGACGATGCCTAACAAGTCCTACCCGGCTCCTCCTTAACAAGTCAGGCCTGGGCATTAACAGTCCGTCCGTGGGCCTATCAAGTCCTGTCCCAGGCTCTAACAAGTCCTGTGGGGCCTTATACCAAGGTTCTCTAGGCATTACAAGACATTTAGGCTTTAAAGGCAATAACATGTTCCTGACCGAGCTTTAACAAGTCTTCACCCGGCCTAACAAGCACTGCCGGGCCGAAAAAGTCCAGCCAAGGCCTATGAATCCTTGTCCAGTACCTTAACAAGTTTCTTCAGCACCTTAAAGAAGACCTACGATTATTTAACGGTTCCTGGGCCTTATAACATGTCTGCACGTGCCCTAACATGGTCATTCAGGACTTAACAAGTCTGACCCGACCTTAAAAGTCTTGCACAGTATTAATAAGTACTAACCCGAGCTTATCAAGCCTTTGGGGCTTCTTAACAAGGTCCTTCCATGGCCTTTAACACGTCTTTAGAGGCACGTAACATGTCTTCCAGGCTTAAGATGTCGTGCTGGGCCTTAAAAAATCTTTCCTAGCCTTAACAAGTCATCCGCTCCCTGGGCCTTAATCAAGTGCTGGCTGGGCCTTATCAAAGTCCTTCCCGTGCCTAACGGTCTTAGAATTCCTTCCCAGGGCCTTATTAAGTCTTCCCGGGCCTCTTAACAAGTCTGCGAGGCCTGATTAAGTAAATCCTGACCCGGCCTTATTCAGTCCTCCAGGGCCTTGAACGGTCTGCACCTGGACCTTGAAAAGTCTGCGGGCTTTTCACAAGTCCTCCCAGGCCATTAACAGTTGCCCTTAACTATCAGAAAGTCCTGCTCGGGCACTAAAAAAGTCCTTGACCCTGTCTTAAACAAGTCCTGGCAAGGCTTTTGAATCCTGCCAGTGCCTAAAAAAGTCCTGCTTGGCCTTATAAGTCCCTGCCCGCGCTTTTCCAAGTTACTACCTCGGGCTTAACAAGTCTGGCAACGGGGCTTAGGATGTCACTTTTACGGCCTCAACAAGTTATTCCGGGCCTTATAACAAGTAATTCCGGGCTTAAGAGTCCTGACAGCCCTACAAGTCTTCCCGGCCTTATAAGTCTTCCAGAGGCGTAACAAAATCTTCCCAGCCATTAACATAGTCTATCACCCACCAAAAAAACACGTCCTTCCAGCTTTAAAGAGGTCCTTCCCGGCACTAAGTAATACCCCCTACCCCTCCCCACCCTGGCATTATCAAGTCGGCCCAGGGCCTTAGCAAATCACCGCCCAGGCCTTAAATGTCTTAGAAGGGCAATAGCAAGTCCTTCAGGACTTGAACAAGTCCCTTCTCGGGCCTTAACAAGTTCTTCCTGGGCCATACAAGTCCTTCCAGTTCACTTTCTAACGAGACAATTGTCTCATCTGGTAATGATAGACGCACTTTTGTTCCATGCATTTTGCTAAAGGAGCTAATAAGTGTGAATTATCTCTGTTTCTGGTAGAGCTAGCAGGTTATTATGCTCAGATTACAAAAGAACACAACGATTCAGTAAACAGAAAGAAACACCAATAACTGTTCCTCAACTCATTTTCCTAACAAGTACAAACCTTAATGATGAGAGAACAGTGTTTCCATGATTTCTGCTTAAGGAGCTAAGTGGAAAATCTCAGTTGCTGAAATGAGTTAGCAGGTTATTCTGCTCAGATCTAAAAGAGACCAACTGACTTCATGTAGAAACACTGTTATTTGCCTCCTAACTATTTTTCCTAACAAAAATAACATCAATGATGAGACGCACATGTTTTCCATGCATTTCTTGCTTAAGGAGCTAAGTGAAAAATCTCAGTTGCTGAATGAGTTAGCAGGTTTCTTGAAATCTAAAAGAGACCAACGACTTCATGTAGAAACACCATAATCTTGTCTCCTAACTCATTCCTAACAAGACAACTATGTAAGACGAACATTGTTTTCCATGCATTTCTTGCTTAAGGAGCTAAGTGAAAATCTCAGTTGCTGAAGAGTTAGCAGTTATTCTGCTCAGATCTAAAAGAGACATGACTTCATGTAGAAAAACACTGTTTATTGGCTCTAACTCATTTTCTAAACAAAAACCTCAATGATAAGACGCACATTGTTTTCTATGCATTCCTTGCTAAAAGAGGTAAGTTCGTGATTATCTCTGTTGCTGGAATGAGCTAGGAAGCTATTCTGCTCTGGTCTAAAAGGGACCAACTGACTTCATGTGAGAAACACAGTTTTTTTTCTCCTAACTCATTTTCCTAACAAGACAAACTCTGGAAGACGCCATTGTGTTTTCATCATTCTTGCTAAAGGAGCTAAGTTTGTGAAAATCTCAGTTGCTAAATGAGCTAGAGGCTATTTAGCTCCGATCTTAGAGAGACCAACTAACTTATGTAGAAAACACTGTTACTTTGCCTCCTAACTCTTTTTCCTAACCACACAAACCTCAATGATAAGACGCACATTGTTTCCATGCATTTCCGCTAAAAGAGCTAAGATTGTGATTCTTCTGTTGCTTAAATGAGTAGGAGGCTATGTTAGCTCCGATCTAGAGAGACCAACTAGCTCATGAGAAACACTTTTATTTCCCCTAAACTCATTTCCTAACAAAATAACCTCAATGATAACGACGCACATGTTTTCCATGCTTTCTGCTAAAAAGCTAAGATTGTGATTATCTCAGTTGTTGAATGAGATAGAAGGTATTCTGCTCAGATCTAAAAGAGACCAACTGACTTCATGTAAGAAACACGTAACTTTGCCTCCTAACTCATTTTCCAAGCAGACAACCTCTGATAAGAAGCACAGTGTTTTCCACATGCATTTTCGTGCTAAAGGCGCTAAGTTGTGAAAATCTCAGTTGCTGATAGGCTAGAGTTATTTTGCTCAGATTTAAACGAACCAACTGATTTCATGTAGAAACACATGCTACTTGTCTCCTAACTTTTTTTCCTAACAAGACAACCTCAATGATAGACGCACATGTTTTCCATGCATTTCTTGCTAAAGGACCTAAGTTCGTGAAAAATCCAGTTGCTGAATGAGGACTAGCAGGTTATTCTGCTCCGATCTAAAGAGACCAATGACTTCATGTAGAAACACTGTACTTGCCTCCCTAACCTTTTTCTTAACAAGACAAACCTCAATGATAAGACACACATATGTTTTCCACGCATTTCTAGCTAAAGGAGCTAAGTCGGTGAAAATCTCCAGTTGCTGAATGAGCTAGCAGGTTATTCTGCTCCGATCTAAAAGAGACCACACGTCGATTTCATGTTAGAACACTGCACTTTGCCTACCTAAAACTCTTTTTCCTAACAAGACAACCTCAATGATAAGACGCACATTGTCTTATCTTGTTAAGGCCAGCGAAGGACTTGATAAAGCTCGGGTAGGACTTGTTAAGGCCAGTGCAAGACTTGTTAAGGTCCGTGCAGGACTTGTTAAGTCCAGTGAAGAACATGTTAGGGGCCGTGCAAAACATGTTAAGGCCCGGGAAGGACTTGATAATGCCCGGGCAGGACCTGTTAAAGATCTGGAAGGTCTTTTTAAGACGCGTGAAAGACTTGTTAAGGTGCTGGCAGGATTCGATGAGGCATTGGCAGGACTTGTTTCGGCCTGGGCAAGACTTGTTAAAGCCCGATTAGGACTTGTTAAGGCCAAGGCAGGACTTGTTAGGGCCCTGGAAGGACTTACTAAGACCCAGTAAGTACTTGTTAAAGCCCGGACAGTGCTTCATAAAGCCCGCAAAGGACTTGTTAAGGCCCGGGCAGGACTTGTTAAGGCCATGGAAGTACTTTTTAAAGCCCGAGAATGTCTTGTTAAGGCCTAGGAAGAACTGTTAAGGCCCGAGCAGGACTTGTTAAGGCCCAGGAAGTACTTGATAAGGGCCATTCAGAACTTACTAAGTCCCGGTAAGGACTTGCTAAGCCCCGGGAAGGACTTGTCAAGTCCCGGGCAGGACTTGTTAGGTCCCTGGCAGTACTTGATGAGGCCCTGGAAGGATTTGTTAAAGCCTGAGCAGGACTTGCTAAGGATCTGGAAGGTCTTGTGAAGGCACGTGAAGGACTTGTTAAGGTCCTGGCAGGATTCGATGAGGCCTTGGCAGGACTTGTTTAGGCCCAAAGGACTAGTTAAGGCCAGAGCAGGACTTGTTAGGGCCCTGGAAGGACTTGTTAAGGTCTGTGAAGGTCTTGCTATGTCCCGCGCAAGACTTGTTAAGACCCGGCGGGATTCGTTAAGGCCAGAGCAGGACTTGTTAAGGGCAGGTAGGACTTGTTACGTCCATGGCAGTACTTGTTAAGGTCCTGGAAGAACTTGTTAAGGCCTCAGCAGGACTTCTTAAGGCCCGGGCAGGACTTGTTAAGGCCATGGAAAGACTTGTTAAAGCCCAGGAAAATCTTGTTAAGGCCTGTAGAAGACTTGTTAAGGCCGGGGAAGGACTTGTTAAGGCCCGGGCAGGACTTGTTAAGGCCCAGGAAGGACTTGTTAAGTCTCTGGAAGGTATGTTAATGCACAGGAAGAACTTGCTAAGGCCCTGGAACAACTTGTTAATGCCTGGGAAGGACTTGTTAAGGCCCAGGAAGAACTTGTTAAGGCCCTGGAAGGACTTGTTAAGGCCCAGGCAAGAATTTTTAAGGCCTTGGAAATACTTGGTAAGGCCAGGCAGGACTTGTTAAGGCTTGGACACGATTTGCTAAGGCTTCTTAAGGTCCGGGAAGGACTTGTTAAGGCCAGAGAAAGACTTGTTAAGGTCTGTGAAGGACTTGCTTTGTCCCGCGCAAGACTTGTTAAGGCCCAGGACAGGACTTGTTAAGGCCCGTGAAGGACATGCTAAGGCCCGTGCAAGACTTGTTAAGGCCCGGGTAGGACTTGTTAAGGCAGGGGCAGGACTTATTAAGGCAGGGGCAGGACTTGTTAAGGCCCGAGCAGGACTTTTTAAGGTTAAGGCAGGACTTGTTAAGGCCCGGGAAGGACATGAAAAGGCCCGTACAGGAGTTGTCAAGGCCCGGGCAGGAATGTGAATATCCCGGCAGGAGTTGTTAATGCCAGGGCAGGACATGTTAAGGCCCTTAACTAGTACTGCCAGGCCTTAACAAGTCTTTCCCGGGCCTTAACAAGTCCTTCCTTAGCTTTAACAAGTCCTCCCCTGGCCTTAAGAAGTCCTGTCCGGGCCCTAACAAGTCCTTCCCGGGCCTTAACAAGTCCTTCCCGGGCCTTAAAAACTCCTGCCCGGGCCTTAACAAATCCTTCCTGGGCCTTAACAAGTCCTTTCCGGGCCTTAAAAAGTCCTGCCCAGGCCTTAGCAAATTCCGCCCGGGTCTTAACAAGTCTTGCGCGGGACATAGCAAGTCCTTCACGGACCTTAACAAGTCCATCTCTGTCCTTGACTAAAGTCCAGGGCCTTAACAAGACCTTCCAGGGCCTTAACAAGACCTTCCAGATGCTTAACGAGTCCTGTCCGGGCATTAACAAACCTTCCCGGGCCTTAACAAGTCTTGCAGGGGCCTTAACCTGTCCTTCACTGGCCTTAACAAGTCTTGTCCGGGCTTTAACAAGTCCTTTCAGAGCCTTAACAAGTCCTTCCAGGGCCTTAACCAGTCCTGCTCGGGCCTTAACAAGTGCTTCCAAGGCCTTAACAAGACATTTTCGGGCTTTAACTAGTCCTTCCATGGCCTTAAACCATGGCCTTAACCTAAGTCCTGCCCGGGCATTAACAAGTCCTGCTGGGGCCTTAACAAGTGCTTCCTAGGCCTTTACATGACATTTATGGGCTTTAACTAGTCTTACACTCTTCTCCCAGACACTCCAAATTATTTGAGCATGCGTGCACGTTTGGATAAGGAAAGACAGAAGACTGAAGTTCTGTTTTATCTTAGGTTCATGCTCTTAACTTGCCGAACAGAAAAGAGAAATGAACTGTGTTTATTTCCTGATTACATAGCTTCTTATACCCATAGAAAAAGGTGTGGTTACATACATTAAAATCATTATAATTGGTTATAGCTAAGCATATATGTCTGACCCCCGGCTCTTGCTGATTGGTCTTCCAAAACTAGGCTCTGGGTTGCTATGCCAGGGGAATTTCCAGTCACCGTTGTCTACAGTAAATTGACCACTAGTCTGGATGCTGATGATATTCTAACAAACATCTGCTCTTCCATCTTCTGCTTTCCATCACAAGACTTGAGTTCCGCTGACAGTTGCATGTCTGGTTAAAACTGATGTAAGGGAAAAGCTCTGTATTTCATAAAAACAGTGTACAAAAATATAGGGCAAAGGGCACATGTATACAATCATAAAGCATATAATTATTATGGACACATAATCATTACTTTGACCCTCACAATTCCCCCCTAAATACTGAGCTTTTCCCTACACTTCGCTGCGATTCGTTTTTCTTATAGGCTGTCCATGTGGTGGGAGAGGGGAGTGGATTGCTTCACTGAGTCATTGACCCAACGTGCCCTTGTGACACCTGGATCGATTTCCCAGCACTAACCTTGCTGACACATGGAGTCCTCCTTCTTTCCCTTACACTAAAGCTTCCACTATTGGGGAGGGGGCTAAGTATTCCGAGATCACAATGGTATCGGGGAAGAATTTGGGTGTTCCAGAACTGGAACATCAGGCTGTTCTGACAGAACTGAGATCTCAGGCAAATCGGGCAGATTTCTATTCCTCATGGACATATAACAAACAGACTGTTTATCAATATTCGGAAAAACTCCTTTAGCCTTGTTATTCGCAATTTTCTTGGCCAACCTCTTGTATAATGGTATACAACAACATAAGAGAAATAGAGCCAGGATGAACATCCCGAGTAGTACCAATCCTATCTGTTGGAAAAGGGCCTTCCACCCCCCTGCCCAGGTAGTAAACCATGCTGCCCAGGAGGTATCTACCCCTGCATTTTCCTTCATCTCGGCCGCCAATGCTGTGATTTTCTTTATTGCTATCAGTGTTTTACCACCAGCACCTGAATTCTGAGGGATGTAAGTGCAACAGTCTTCTCCTATCATTCCACACACTCCACCTTTTTCTGCGAGTATCGTATCTAGGGTCATTCTATTTTGTAAAGTCATTCTAGTATTGGGGCCCAGTTCTTCCACAATACTAGTGAAAGCATCCCTACTATAATTTACAAACCTCTGTTCATTATAGTAAACGTAATTTATCCAGTCCACATTTTTGTTGATTTGCACTTGGGGAATTATGGAAGCAAATCCGGCTGCAATCTGATCCTGAGCCTTGTATCGGTCTGGGACCCCCCTTGGGACACCAATACTATCTATGTAAACATCAGGGTCTTGTCCATAATCAGTGTTACTTAGTGACCTTTTTATCTTTACCGGTTCATTTTTATGAGTCGGATCCCAGGGTAACATCAAGAAAGGCAGGACTAATTTAACTAGGGCACATTGACCCTTCCATGATTGGGGGAGGCGATTCCTCAGCTTACCATTCCCACACAGCCAAAAGACATCATAAAGGAAAGAAGTATGGTCGGACAATAAACCTGGGTCTATGGTGACAATCTCTCGGCAAAAACCTTTTTCAAACACCCCCAGGGGAGTTTTGGCATTAGTGATGTCAGAGGATACACAGGTATAGTTCCC
The DNA here is from genome assembly GCA_019512145.1 of Engystomops pustulosus. Lineage (NCBI taxonomy): Eukaryota > Metazoa > Chordata > Amphibia > Anura > Leptodactylidae > Engystomops > Engystomops pustulosus. The sequence goes on along the minus strand of CM033648.1, from coordinate 42,795,359 downwards.
CTGCTCAACCCAGATTTCACCTGGGGGTCTTACCTTGGACTTATCATGAACTAAAGGTAGATATTCCGAACAATCAGAGGTATTCTGGCCCTTTAAGAGTTTCATCAAACAGGCCAGTTTATCTATGTGCGGGATCACATAGGGGTGGGTGGTTAGATGAGGATTTGCCCCTGCACAAGCTATGCATCCGACTGATATGTTGTGTGCCTTTACAGTATACCTTACCCATTCTATCCATAAGTTCTTTCTTGGGACAACTTGAGTTTCCATAGAGAAAACCTCTTCCCATTTTAACCCGGGAACTGGTATTACCTCGCTTACTTCTTTCTGTAGTTCTTGATCTGTTCCTGCTATGTAGTTCACTGGGACACTGGTGGGTCTCAATTTAGCGTCCCGCAATTCAAACATCCCAAGCTTCCCATTTTGTGTCCCCCTATGGCATCCTAGCACATATTTCCCTAAATCTCCTGGGGAAGGCATTGTAATTCTTATGAACAAAGGAAGACAGTTGCCTGGGTATTTACATGATCTAGTTGGGAACCCCCCTAGATACAGAGCCATCCGGTCAAGAAGGGATTTACCATGTTTGTCTTTCCTTTCTAACCCTTCTTTGGGTTGATATCCCCACTTTTTCCCTGTGTTCCACCCTACATCTGACCATGAATTGCAGTTCTCATTTCCGGGACGGGTTACACAGATGTAGAACTGTGCTTCGCCCTTGTACTGGTATGATGGATCCCATCTAATGTCCTCTGTCCCTCGACAATCTACAACATCACAAAAATCAAAGAAATACTCTTCATACGGGGCCGTGGTATGTACCCAAAAGGTTGTGATTTAACAATTATTTGTGATTATTAAACAACTTAAACAGAAAAGGATATAGAGCTTCATTTTGTCTTCCCTTTGCAGTGTGACGCGTGTATCCAGGTGGGTTTCCCTTCAAGTTTCACCGCTGTAGGCGTTACCAGGACCACTGTGTAAGGTCCCTCGAATCTGGGTTGAAAGCAATCTTTCCTAATATACTTCTTCACATACACTTGATCACCTGGTTGGAAGTTGTGGACTACGTCACCTGATGACTCTGGAAGAGAAGCAACAACTGCAGCATGCAGATTAGTTAATTCCTTGGACAATTCAATTACATATTGTACAGTCTTATCATGACTTTCAGACAATTCCTGCTTACTTATTATGGGAAAAACTGGTGGTTTGCCAAACAAAATCTGATAGGGGGTGAGACCATGTTTGGCCTGGGCAGTGTGTCGGACATGATACAGAGCAATGGGGAGCAATTCTGGCCAGGGGAGGGGACTATCCTGGGTCATTTTGAGCAATTTGTTCTTTAGGATACCATTCATCCTCTCTACCTTCCCTGAGCTCTGTGGGTGGTATGGTGTGTGTAGGCCCAAATCTACTCCCAACATGCTCTATAACTCTCTGAATATTTGGGAAGAAAAAGCAGGGCCCTGGTCAGACTCTATAACTTGTGGTACTCCAAATCTGCAAACTGTCTCAGTGATCAGTTTCTTTGCTGTAGTTTTTGATGTCATGTTAGCTACCGGGTACGCCTCTGGCCATCCGGAGAACATGTCTACTACCACGAGTACATATTCGTGTTTTCCCTCCTTGGGTAGCTGGATGTGGTCCACTTGGATCCTTTGAAATGGGTACTCTGGTCTGGCAAGGTGTTGCTGGGGTACCTTTGTCGTAGGGGCGGGATTGCAGGTGGCGCATACAGTACAGGCCTGATTGTATGCAGCAATGGCAGGTGTGATTCCTGGGGCATAGTAGATTCTCTGGATGCAGGCATAGGCTTGGTTCTTTCCCCGATGTGTGGCTCCCTTGGTGTATCTATATAAACGTTGTCATCTAGGTGCTTCTCTTAGACCTTCAGAATCCTTTGGGATTCTCTACCTTTTCTTATGTGTCTGATCAACCTTATCCCTGGGGATCACGAGGAAGGAATGCACAAATCTTATCACCGTACACTAACCTTCCCAGCCTCTAGGCCTGACCTGACTCTCCTATCCCCACAAATCCTGTACACACCAGACACTGCTAATACAGGGTTACCTGTGCTGTCATTGTTATAGAAGGTCATTGTCTTGTTGCACCAACCGTAGGTAAAGTCTCCTACCCTGGGGGCATCCTGGTTACAGTGATAGTCATGGTTGGGGTGTCCCTGAGCATACAGTCAGTCAGAAGAGACCAGCTAGCAGGAAGAATAAGTAAGTTTGCAATAAAAAAACGTGGCAGCATGCTGGCTTCCCTCCTGCTTCACAGACGTGGCTTTGGTCAGCAGGACTTGGAAAGGACCGTTGTAGCGAGGCTCCAGACTCTCTCTCTAGTGTCTCTTTACCACCACGTAGTCTCCAGGCTTCATGTTATGCATCCTGAGGTCTCTGTCTGGATCTGAAAAAGGAATCAGAAACACTTTTGCGGACCTTTTCCAAGGCCTGGCTCAACTGTGTGGCATATTCCACCTGGTTTCCTGCCATCAGCTATAGGGTCTATGGGAAGTAGGGGCCTAGTCTGGGTGCGCAGCCAAAAAGTACTTCAAAGGGGGCAATCCCCTATTTCTGTTGGAGGTGGTCCTAACTGAATGGTGGGCAGCAGGAAAGCACTCGCCTGTTCTACACCCAGGAGGGACAAAGTTTCAGGTCTTTACCTGTCCAGTGAAGTGGGTTCTGCGACTGGACTCTATGGTCTCTGGAAGTCCAAACCTGCAGAAAAATCTCACTCACCAACTTCTTGGCTGCGGCTCTGGCAATAGCCTTGGTCATGGCAGAAGCTTCTGGACACCCTGGAAAGAGATCAATGCACACAGGCACGTATTCCTACGTACCACTTTTTGGTAGCTGGATATAATCCATCTGCAGTCTCTGGAAGGGATACAGCAGCTTGGGTGTCACCTTCTGTGGGGTCTTTTCCACCTTACCCGGGTTGTGGCGGGCACAGACTATAAAGGCTTTCACTAGTCTAGTGACAGGGGTAGTAATGCCCGGGGACCACTGGTGGTTTATGAGCACTAGCATGGCCATTTTGGATGTGTGTGTGTCTTGTGGGCTACTTGACTTGCTGTCGGGTGCAGGGCTCTGGGCAGGCACACCCTCTCTCCCAGCATCCAGGTCCCATCGTCATCTGGTCTCCAGCTTTCCTCCACACTTCCTTCACTTCTGATGACTCTCGGGCCACCAGGGACTGGAACACCTGTGGATCAAACTTTTAGCTCAGAACTCACCGCTGAGACTTCAGGACAGTCTCTGGGCTCCATCTGTGCAGCTGCCTTCACCATCCCGTCAGTCACATCCTTGCCCTTGGCTTGTGGAGTTACCAAATTGTGTGTGCTTTTGCTTTTACTATCCCCACCTCTTTTGGAAGTAAGAGAGCATCCATAAACTCTTTAATCAGCGTGCCATGCTTAGAGGGGGTCCCTGCAGAGGTGAGGAAATCTCTAGCCTTCCATAAGGGTTCATAGTCGTGTTTAGACCCCAGGACTATACCTTGAGTATAGAAGTTCGCCCTTTTACCTTCCACCAGCTGTAGCGCTTCCCTGAGTGCCATCACTTCACCTCCTGCACTGACCTGTGTGGAGGGAATGGTTCTGCTTGTACTACCTCATGTGCGCCACTGACCACTGTATATCCAGTGTAGAACCGTCTGTCTTCTCCTGCAGACCTGGAGCCATCTATGAGAAAAAAAACTCAACATCTGTGTTACTCACCCTTCTCCCCCCCTCTCTGAATCCTGGAAGACTGGCGATAGAATGAAGGATTCAGAGTGTATCCTGGGGCATCTGGAGTGCACACTGGAGTCTGAGCTGTGATTCCTTTGCTCAGATGCTTGGGCTGTACTTGGGTAAGGACACTGTGCAAGTCATGTGGGGTTTGCACTGTAACTGAGTGATCTAGGGTCTAGGATCAGCTCACTGGCCTTGCTGAGCAGATTGCTGGCTGCAGCTACTGACACATGAGGGGCTCCCCTCACGACTGAGTCTAACCGGGCCTAATAGTGGGCCACTGGGGAGGCCACCATATTCCTGGGCTAAAACATCTATGGCATGGACTGGATACTCAAAGCGAAATAAAATAAAATATCTGGTTCAGTGGGGTGTGCCTAGGGCCGGGGCAGACAGGATTTGTCAGCTTAAGGATATGGAATGCATCAATTGCCTCCTGACTAAGGGCAAATGGGGAAGAGGCAATTCAGTTTATCAAGGGGCAACATCAGGCTGGAGGCAGCAGACCTTATCCCAGGCCTGCAGGAGCTGGCCAGTCCTAAAAACATGTAAAGAGGCTCAGGGCCTCCGGGCAGGGGCACATTCTGGACCACCAGCTTTCTTTCCTCTGTCAGGTGTCTGCCTGTGGCTGAGAAGCAGTGGCCTAGGAAGACCACCTTCTCCTGGCAGTACTGGAGTTTATCTCTGGAAACTTTTCAACCCTTCTGGAACAGAAAACACATAAGGCCAATAAATGCATCCTGGCAAACAAAAACAGTAGGTCCTCCGCATACTGGAAAAAAGAACATCTAGTAAGGGGCTAGTCTGTCAGTCTACTCCCTGTAGGGCCATGGGGTATTGACTGGGTGAGTTTTACCCCCCTTGTGGGAATCTACATCAGGTATACTGGAATACTAAACTGGTAAAGGCAAATAGGTACTGGCAATCTTCATGCAGGGGCACAAAAAGTAGAACATTTGCCAAATCAATAACAGTGAATAATTTGTCACTCTCGGGGACTGCTGCCAGTGTGGGACACTCATTGGCAGCTTGGAGATCATGGACCATCCTACATGTATGTTGTTCTTTCTGGGTCTTTTTCTTGACTGTGAATGGGTTAAAATCATCACTGGGCTAGCAGGGGAGGGTTTGACAATAAGAGAAGCTGTCTGGGGGGGATGTACTTGCTGACGTCCTTGTTAGTTACCGCCCCCCTATTAGAATATGGCCACTCACTTTATTCACTTCAGTAATGTCTCCTCCCAGCAAGTGGAAGCACGCCCCCTTGAGCTGGGCTCGTCCGGAATCGAAACTTTTGTCAGTCATACTTATTGTGGTCTGTGAAACACTAGTCTTTGTTTCCCTCTGTCTTTCAGTCACAGTTCCCTCTATCGCCCCCCCTCCTTGTAAACTTGCACTTGCAAAGTCAAGTCACTGTCTGTTCTCTCCCAAGCACAGCACAGATCACTTCAAGACCAGTTCTCAGACACAGATTGCAAGCAGCTATGGAGAAATTTAGCCATCAAGAAATAAAATCTCTTTTTCTCAAATTCTCTGCACATCAAAATCTCTGAAATGTCCCTTATCACCTGTCTCTTTCTCAACGGGCACTCTGAAGAATTCCTGTCACTCTGTCCTGGTGTCCGTCTGTCAAAGTCAGAGGCTCTAAGTGTCTATTTAAAAATCTAATCAAGTTTTTTTTTTTTTTTCTCTCACTTGTACATTCATCAGATCCTTTAACACATCCCAAAACTTTTCAGCACAATGCTACCAGCCCTTCTGTTCCATCATATCGACTTGCACTACTAGCACTACTTAACTCAACAACCTTCTGTCTACTTACATCTTTCCCTTATGTGCACTGAACTATCGCTAGCGCACCAGTGGTTCCCTCCAGGAGAACGTCCTTTTAATTCTAATTCTTCTAATTCTTATCATGACTCCGCCCATTCCAGGTTTTGTGAACCACACACTCTACAGGTCCACCCTTCCGGACCGGGTTGTCCGCCATTATAGGGCTGTGGCTGGGCACATATGGCACTGTCGCCATTTTGGTTCCGCATTTCACATCTCTATCTAAAGGCTTCACAAATCCATATAGCACTTCCGCTTTTGCTGAACCACCATCTCCTCGCACTTCTGACCATCCTTCAACTTGCAATGCGCTGGCCACTCTGTAGTGAGCCTGAGCAGCTTCCAGTATGCCCTTATCTTCTAACACACCTCTGCTTGTGGTTAGAATTTGCTTCCACACTGAAGGCTGCAGCCTTCCCTTTGAGGGCATATCAACATACTTGTACAACCTCACACAATTGTTAACATACTTTTTTTCCTTCCCTTTTTTCAACAAGCCCGACTGCAGTCTCTGCCCCCTCGGGGAGGGTATGCACTTTCTTAAACACACCTAACATCATGTTCTAACAAGGTACACGTTAGTGTAGCTACTCACTCAACGCAGGGGCCCCGGCTCACCGTCGTGTGTCAGCAAAATAACAAAGTCCCTAACCTACCCGACCTCTGATCACACACCCGTTAGAACTATTAATTAGCTCATAAACCGTGCTTCCCTCGGTACCTCAATCAGCCGGTCTCCTAGTGAGCCAATGCTATCTTCTTTCCGGTCTCTAACCCTAGACCACCTTAATTCCCTCCCCCCGTATAAAATAATAAAAAACAATAAAAACAATAAAAACAATAAAAACAATCCGGACACGTAACCAGTGCCCAATATCCCCAGAACAGAGGATGTCAATCTGTACTATTCTCAGTCCGCAAACTTCCTCCCCAGCTTCTACAGAAGGGGGGCAGAGACTCTATATGTCACAATGAAGCCCTTTACTTTCACTTTCCACCCAAAGGTCTGACTCAGTGCCTGAGAGAATGAGGCGTGGTGATTCAGTGACACACCATAGGGAAGTGTCACTATGTATCAGTTCTGAACCATCCCAGCGATCACCGTAAAGAAAATGAGTCTCACCACTCAGACAATCAGCCCTTAGACCCGAAAAGTATCAGAAGCTACTAACTTATTCCACACCAATGATCACAGGGAAGTCCAACACATATATAATATGCATCAACTTACCGTGATTCAGTGAGGCCGCGGTCCTCTATTGGTGTGGACAAGCGTTCGTCCCCTCTGGTTCGGGTCCTCGGGTGTACGGTATCAGCGGGGATGGCCCCACGTTCGGGCGTCAGTTGTCGGGGTCGGGCCAATCCCGCCTTACACTCTTCTCCCAGACACTCCAAATTATTTGAGCATGCGTGCACGTTTGGATAAGGAAAGACAGAAGACTGAAGTTCTGTTTTATCTTAGGTTCATGCTCTTAACTTGCCGAACAGAAAAGAGAAATGAACTGTGTTTATTTCCTGATTACATAGCTTCTTATACCCATAGAAAAAGGTGTGGTTACATACATTAAAATCATTATAATTGGTTATAGCTAAGCATATATGTCTGGCCCCCGGCTCTTGCTGATTGGTCTTCCAAAACTAGGCCTTGGTTGCTATGCCAGGGGAATTTCCAGTCACCGTTGTCTACAGTAAATTGACCACTAGTCTGGATGCTGATGCTATTCTTAACAAACATCTGCTCTTCCATCTTCTGCTTTCCATCACAAGACTTGAGTTCCGCTGACAGTTGCATGTCTGGTTAAAACTGATGTAAGGGAAAAGCTCTGTATTTCATAAAAACAGTGTACAAAAATATAGGGCAAAGGGCACATGTATACAATCATAAAGCATATAATTATTATGGACACATAATCATTACTTTGACCCTCACACTTCCATGGCCTTAACAAGTTCTGCCGAGCCTTATCAAGTCTCGCCAGGGGCTTAACAAGTCCTTCCAGGGCCTTAACAAGTCTTGCCCGGGCCGTAACATGTACTGCTCGGGCCTTAAGAAGTCCTTTTCGGGCCTTAACAAGTCCTTCCTGGGTCTTAGTAAGTCCTTCCAGGGCCCTAACAAGTCCTGCCTTGGCCTTAACAAGTCCTGCTCAGGCTTTAACAAATCCTGCCCCTGCCAAAACAAGTCCTGCCAAGGCCTCATTGAATCCTGCCAGTACCTTAACAAGTCCTTCACGCGCCTTAACAAGACCTTCCAGATCCTTAACAGGTCCTTCCCGGGCCTTAACATGTCTTGCACGGGCCTTAACAGGTCCTTCACTGGACTTAACAAGTCCTGCCAAGGCCTTAACAAGTCCTACCTGAGCTTTATCAAGTTTTTTCCGGGCCTTAACAAGTCCGGCCAGGGCCTTAAGTCCTGCCCGAAACATAACAGGTCCTGCCAGGGGCTTAATAAGTTCTTCCAGGGCCTTAACAAGTGCTGCCTGGGCCTTATCAAGTCCTTCCCGTGCCTTTACAGGTCCTTCACGGGCCTTAATAATTCCTTCCCGGGCCTTAGCAAGTTCTGCCTGGGCCTTATCAAGTCAAATCCTGCCCCGACTATTTAAGGTTATTGCAGGATTTGTTAAGGTCCGGGAAGGACATTAAAAGGCCCGTACAGGACTTGTTAAGGCCCGGGAAGGACTTGTGAATAGCCTGGCATGAGTTGTTAAGGCCATGGCAGGACATGTTAAGGCCCTTTACTAGTACTGCCAGGCCTTAACAAGTCTTTCCCGGGCCTTAACAAGTCCTTCCATGGCCTTAACAAGTCCTGCCCGAGCCTTAACAAGTCCTTCCCGGGCCTCATCAAGCACTATCCGGGCCTTAACAAGTCCTGCCGAGCCTTAACAAGTCCTGCCTGGGCCTTAACAAGTCTTGCCAGGGGCGTAACAAATCCTTCCAGGGCCTTAACATGTCCTGCCCGGGCCGTAACATCTACTGCTCGGGCCTTAGTAAGTCCTTCCCAGGCCCTAACAAGTCCTTCCTGGGTCTTAGTAAGTCCTTCCAGGGCCCTAACAAGTCCTGCCTGGGCCTTAACAAGTCCTGCTCAGGCTTTAACAAATCCTGCCGGGCCTTAACAAGTCCTGCCAAGGCCTCATCGAATCCTGCCAGTACCTTAACAAGTCCTCACGCGCCTTAACAAGACCTTCCAGATCCTTCACAGGTCCTTCCCAGGCCTTAACATGTCTTGCACGGGCCTTAACATGTCCTTCACTGGACTTAACAAGTCCTGCCCGGGCCTTAACAAGTCCTACCCGAGCTTTATCAAGTCCTTCCCGGGCCTTAACAAGTCCTTCCATGGCCTTAACAAGTTCTTCCAGGGCCGTAACATGTCCTTCCCGGGCCGTAACATGCCCTTCCCGGGCCTTAACAAGACCTTCTCTGGCCTTAACATGTCCTGCTCGGGCCTTAACAAGTCTTTCCTAGGCCTTAACAAGTCCTTCCCGGTCCTTAACAAGTCCTGCCTGGGCATTGACACGTCCTTCCTGGGCCTTATCAAGTCCTATCCAGGCCTTAACAAGTCCTGCCCGGGCCTTAACTAGTCCTGCCTGGGCCTTAAGTGCTGCCTGGGCCTTATCAAGTCCTTCCCGTGCCTTAACAGGTCCTTCACAAGCCTTAGTAATTCCTTCCCGGGCCTTAGTAAGTCCTTCCCGTGCCTTATCAAGTTCTGCCTGGGCCTTATCAAGTCATGTCCTGCCCCGACTTTTTAAGGTTAAGGCAGGATTTGTTAAGGCCCGGGAAGGACATGTGAATAACCTGGCATGAGTTGTTAAGGCCAGGGCAGGACATGTTAAGGCCCTTAACTAGTACTGCCAGGCCTTAACAAGTCTTTCCCGGGCCTTAACAAGTCCTTCCTGGTCTTTAACAAGTCCTGCCCTGGCCTTAACAAGTCCTGCCCGGGCCTTAACAAATCCTTCCCGGGCCTTAACAAGTCATTCCCGGGCTAAAACCCTTTCTTCCCGGGCCTTAACAAGTCCTTCCCGGGCCTTAAAAAGTCCTGCCTGGGCCTTAGCAAATCCCGCCCGGTTCTTAACATGTCTTGCTCAGGACATAGCAAGTCCTTCACGGACCTTAACAAGTCCATCCCGGGCCTTAACAAGTCCTGCCGGGCCTTAAAACAAGTCCTGCAAGTGGCTTAACAAGTCCTTCCCGGACCTTAAAGCGGTATTCCAGGAATCAGCATAATTCATATACAAGTGGGCACTCAAAATATAAGCTAATGTGTAATTAGTTGTTATTTAAAATTTTGCTCCTGTTAGCAGAAAATGCTGGTGACATAGACTGTAATGAAGAATTAAAATGCTACTGGCCCTTTAATCAGTCCGTTAATTTCCTCCGCGCGGGCCGTCGCAGAACAGAAGATGGCCGCTGGTCACATGTCCACATCACATGTCCTGCACCTGCCTGAGCAGGTCATGTGATCACCACTATGTTTGGCTGTAGTCAGTTGGTTGTAGTGCATCAAGTATGGCCAGTGTCTTGGTGATGGCAGTTACACATCATTACTATGGTAACAGAGCAAGAAAACCTGTTAGATTATCACTGGGAGCAGAGCATAAGAGGGAGGAGGAGTTACTGACAACTAAAGGATCATGGAACTTGTAGTTTCCAGTGGCGGCCACCTACTTTAGAAAGGCCATAAATTTAGTAAATCATAAAATCAAACTATTTAAGCTCTGTTTTGTGACTAATGACATTGAGTATTGTTGTATTCATTTATTTATATCATCATGGGTTTTTGTGTCAGACATTCATATTCCAGGAATAGCCCTTTAACAAGTCCTTCCCGGACCTTAACAAGACCTTCCAGAGCCTTAGCAAGTCCTTCCCGGGCCTTAACCCCTTAAGGACACAGCCATTTTACAGCTTAAGGCTCAGTCCTATTTTTTGTATTCTGACCTGCGTCCCTTTATATGGTTATAACTTTTGAACACTTTTACTTATCAAAGCGATTCTAAGACTGTTTTTCCCCACATGTTGTACTTCATTTTAGTGGTAAATTTTGGCTGATAAGTTTTGCGTTTATTTACAAAAAAAGGAAAAAAATGATGAATTTTTAGAAAAATTTGCCATTTTCGAAAATTCTAAATCACTGCGTTTTCAAGCAGATCGATTTACCTCCTAAATAACTTGCCGAATAACATTTCCCATTTGTCTACTTTACATTTTCATAATTTTTGAAATGTTTGGATAATTTATTTTGACGTCACGCGGCCTACAAATCGAATAGCGATTTTCCGTATTTTCAGAATTGACTATTTTGGGGATAAATACTGTTTGAAATTAAATTTTACATATTTAGCATAAAAAAAACCCTATATAACCAACCCATGTTCAAATCTGCACCCCACAAACAGCATTTACAAAGATTGTTAACCCCTTGAGATTTTCATAGTAATTGAATCAAAATGGCGGTGAAATTTAGAATGGTCAAATTTTGTCGGTTATACGTTCATTTAGACCTAAAATTTACACAATTCCAAAAGATAAAAAGAGAAAACCCACCATAAAATTTGTTCTACAATTTCTCCTGAGTGCAGCGACCCTCCACATGTGGACATTACTTGTGTTATGGGGGCACAGCGAGGCGCAGAAGGGAAGGAGCACCCTGCAGCTGCCAGGATGGCATTTTTTTGCGCGATGAGATGCTTTTTCCAGTGTTACCATTTTGGGGTTGGTATCAGCTATTGTTGAAAATTTAGGAACTTTTTTTGAGGTCATGAGTAGAAAAGCATCAATTCTGTACTGGATTTTTTTCTTTTTTTTTTTCCGTGTTCACCGGATATCCTAATAATCCTGTTATCTTTATTCTATGGGTCGATACGATTACGGGGATACCAGACATGAATATTTGTTCTTATGTTTTACTAAATTTGCCAAATAAAACCCTAATGTGGGGAAAAATCTATCATTTTTGCATCGCCGTCTTCCAAGTGGCATAACATTGTTACGTTTTTGGCTACAGAGCTGGTTAATGGCTGGTTTTTTGCAGGACATGCTGTTCTTTGCAACAGTATCATTCTGGAGTACATATGTTTTGTTGATCACTTTTTATTGCATTTTTAGTGGGATATAATAGGTAAAAATCATAATTTTTGGCGTGTTTTTAACGTTTTTTTTTTACGGCGTTCATCATTTGGGTTCAATAGTTATTTACAAATTGTCTAAGAAGCTTTTCCCTCTGCATCAACGTCTTTCAGGTATTCAATGTAGATGTGGGACAGTACCTTAAATCTGGTAAGCGATGCAATAACAAGGTAAGATCATCAGGTTCTCCATGTGTCACTGGCACTGCGATGTTCACGTGGATCCCATGTTTCCACTTGCGGTATGCAGCGGGCGGCTGTGTGAGTTACTATTTCCTCCAGATGGAAACTCGTATCGCGCGCTTTGTTCCCGCTTACTATCCGTAGTGGTCCGTATAGGAAAGAAAGGATAACGAACAAATAGTGCAGCAGAGCTTCTATTTAGTGAAGAAAATGTTTTAATATTATACTCACAAAAGTAGATTAAAAACAGGCCTTAAAAATAATGTGGTGCACGTTCGGCGTCAATACCCGCGACTCGAGTTTCGCCGTACGGCTGCTCTTCGGGTGGCCGTCGTGCACGTTAGGATTTTTTTATAGTCCTATACCACACCACAACCTTCCTTAAAGGGGAAGAGACATATATTACTATATACTCTGTGAAACCTTTCGAATTTCTATATACATTATGTGTAAAGTGTCAAATGCAAAATATATTGATAAGTGTCAGTGCAGAATGTATTGATACAATAGTCAACAGACAAAAAATTAAATTATAAAATGTAGAAAAAACTTCTTGTAATGAAAACCTTATTTAGTTAAGGAACACTTAATTTCAAAGGCGGCATTAAGACCATATGGAGATAGTGTTTTTAGTTGGAAAATCCAGAAAGATTCTCCGCTGATTTATCTTTTTTTCTATATCCTCTCCTCTCACTGAGGAGATATGTGTTCTATAGCCATAATGCGATCCCTTTGGGATTCTTACATGGACTTTTGCAAAGTGTGTGGACGAGAATGGTCAGTTTTTCCTTTTTTAATATTCTGTGATGTTCTCCTATTCGATTTTAAGCTTTTGCTGTCCTGCCAATATATTTCAAACCGCACGGGCATATGATCATATATACCCTAGAGGATCACAGTTATCTATATGATCATATGCCCGTGCGGTTTGAAATAAATTGGCAGGACAGCAAGAAAGCTTAAAACTCGAATAGGAGAACATCTCAGAAATATAAAAAGGAAAAACTGACCATTCTCTATCCGCACACTTTGCAAAGTCCATGATAGAATCCCAAGGATCGCATTTAGGCTATGAACACTATCACATCATTGGAGAGGAGAGGATATAGAAAAAAAAGATAAATCACGAGACTCTTCTGGATTTTCCAACTAAAAACACTATTTCCCATATGGTCTTAATGCCGACTTTTGAAATTAAGTGTTTCCTTTCTAAATAAGGTTTTTTCATTACAAAAGTTTTTTCTACATTTTTATATATTTAATTTTTTTGTCTGTTGCACTATTGTATCAATATATTCTGCACTGACACTTTATCAATATATTTTGCATTTGACACTTTACACATAATAGTATAGAAATTCCGAAAATGGTTTACACAGAGTATATAGTAATATGTCTCTTCCCTTTAAGGAAGGGTGTGGTATAGTAACTACCAGATATATAGTAATATATGTCTCTTCCCCTTTAAGGAAGGGTGTGGTATAGTTAACTATAAAAAAAATCCTAACTTGTGCACGACGGCCACCCCAGAAGAAGCCGCTACCGGCGAAACTCGAGTCGGGTATTGACGCCGAACATAGCAAGTCCTTCACGGACCTTAACAAGTCCTTCTCGGGCCTTAACAAGTTCTTCCTGGGCCTTAAAAAGACCTTGCCTCCTAACTCATTTTCCTAACAAGACAACCTCAATGACAAGACGCACATTGTTTTCCATGCATTTCTTGCTAAAGGAGCTATGTTCGTGATTATCTCTGTTGCTGAACGAGCTAGCAGGTTTTTCTGCTCAGATCTAAAAGAGACCAACTTACTTCATGTAGAAACACTGCCTCCTAACTCATTTTCCTAACAAGACAACCTCAATGATAAAACGCACATTGTTTTCCATGCATTTCTTGCTAAAGGAGCTAAGTTTGTAATTAGCTCTGTTGCTGAATGAGCTAGCAGGTTATTCTGCTCAGATCTAAAAGAGACTAACTAACTTCATGAAGAAACACTGTTACTTTGCCTCCTAACTCATTTTCCTAATGGGACAACCTCATTGATAAGACGCACTTTGTTTTCCATGCATTTCTTGCTAAAGGAGCTAAGTTCGTGATTATCTATGTTGCTGAAAGAGCTAGCAGGTCATTCTGCTCAGATCTAAAAGAGACTAACTAACTTCATGAAGAAACACTGTTACTTTGCCTCCTAACTCATTTTCCTAACAAGACAACCTCAATGATAAGACACACATTGTTTTCCATGCATTTTTTGCTAAAGGAGCTAAGTTTGTGATTATCTCTGTTGCTGAATGAGCTAGCAGTTTATTCTACTTAGATCTAAAAGAGACCAACTGACTTCATGTAGAAACACTGTTACTTTGCCTCCTAACTCATTTTCCTAACAAGGCAGCCTCAATGATAAGACGCACATTGTTTTCCATGAATTTCTTGCTAAAGGAGCTAAGTTCGTGATTATCTTTGTTGCTGAATGAGCTAGGAGGTTATTCAGCTCCGATCTAAGAGAGACCAACTAACTTCATGTAGAAACACTGTTACTTTGCCTCCTAAATAATTTTCCTAATGAGACAACCTCAATGATAAGACGCACAGTGGGGCAGATTTATCAAGTGTCTGAAAATCTGAATATTTCCAAATGCCCATGGCAACCAATCACAGCTCCCCTTTTAAATATTCATGAGAACTGGTAAAATGAAAGCTGATCTGTGATTGGTTGCCATGGGCAACTGGAAATATTCTGACTTTCAGACACTTGATAAATCTTCCCCATTGTTTTCCATGCATTTCTTGCTAAAGGACCTAAGTTCGTGATTATCTCTGTTGCTAAATAGGCTAGGAGGTTATTTAGCTCCAATCTAAGACAGACCAACTAACTTAATGTAGAAACACTGTTACATTGCCTCCTAACTCATTTTCATAATAATACAACCTCAGTGATAAGAAGCTCATTGTTTTTCGTGCATTTCTTGCTAAAGGAGCTAAGTCTGTGATTATCTCTGTTGCCGAATGAGCTAGGAAGTAATTCAGCTCCAATCTAAGAGAGACCAACTGACCTTATGTAGAAACACTGTTACTTTGCCTCCTAACTCATTTTCCTAACGAGACAACCTCAATGATAAGACGGAAATGGTTTTCCATGCATTTCTTGCTAAAGGAGCTAAGTTCGTGATTATCTCTGTTGCAGAATGAGCTAGGAGGTTATTCACCTCCAATGTAAGAGAGACCAACTAACTTCATGTAGAAACACTGTTACTTTGCCTCCTAACTCATTGTCCTAACGAGACAACCTCAATGATAAGACGCACATTGCTTTCCGTGCATTTCTTGCTAAAGGAGCTAAGTTTGTGGTTTTCTCTATTGCTGAATGAGCTAGGAGGTTATTCAGCTCCAATCTAAGAGAGACCAACTAACTCCATGTAGAAACACTGTTACTTTGCCTCCTAACTCATTTTCCTAATGGGACAACCTCATTGATAAGACGCACTTTGTTTTCCATGCATTTCTTGCTAAAGGAGCTAAGTTCGTGATTATCTATGTTGCTGAAAGAGCTAGCAGGTCATTCTGCTCAGATCTAAAAGAGACTAACTAACTTCATGAAGAAACACTGTTACTTTGCCTCCTAACTCATTTTCCTAACAAGACAACGTCAATTATAAGACGCACATTGTTTTCTATGCATTTCTTACTAAAGGATCTAAGTTCGTGGTTATCTCTATTGCTGAAAAAGCTAGCAGGTTATTCTGCTCGGATCTAAAAGTGACCAACTGACTACATATAGAAATCCAGTTACTTTGCCTCCTAACTCATTTTCCTAACAAAACAATGTCAATCATAAGACGCACATTGTTTTCCATGCATTTCTTGCTAAAGGAGCTAAGTTCGTGATTATCTCTGTTGCTGAATGAGCTAGCAGGATATTCTGCTCAGATCTAAAAAAGACCAAGTGACTTAATGTAGAAACACAGTTACTTTGCCTCCTAACTCATTTTCCTAACAAGACAATGTCAATGATAAGACGCACATTGTTTCCATGCATGTCTTGCTAAAGGAGATAAGTTTGTGATTATCTCCGTTGCTGAAAGAACTAGCAGGTTATTATGCTCAGATATAAAAGAGACCAACTGACTTTATGTAGAAACACTGTTACTTTGCCTCCTAACTCATTTTCCTAATGGGAAAACCTCAATGATAAGACGCACATTGCTTTCCGTGCATTTCTTACTAAAGGAGCTAAGTTCGTGGTTATCTCTGTTGCTGAATGAGCTAGGAGGTTATTCAGCTCCAATCTAAGAGAGACCAACTAACTTCATGTAGAAACACTGTTACTTTGCCTCCTAACTCATTTTCCTTACAAGACAACCTTAATGATAAGACGCACTTTGTTTTCCATGCATTTCTTGCTAAAGGAGCTAAGTTCGTGATTATCTATGTTGCTGAATGAGCTAGCAGGTTATTCTGCTCAGATCTAATAGAGACCAACTGACTTCATGTAGAAACACTGTTACTTTGCCTCCTAGCTCATTTTCCTAATAAGACAACCTCAATGATAAGACGCACATGGTTTTTCATGCATTTCTTGCTAAAGGAGCTAAGTTCGTGATTATCTCTGTTGCTGAATGAGCTAGGAGGCTATTCAGCTCCGATCTAAAAGAGACAAACTAACTTCATGTAAAAACACTATTACTTGCCTCCTAACTCATTTTCCTAATAAGACAACCTCAATAATAAGACGCACATTGTTTTCCATGCATTTCTTGCTAAAGGAGCTAAGTTTGTGATTATCTCTGTTGCTGAATGAGCTAGCAGGTTATTCAGCTCAGATCTAAAAGCGACCAACTGACTTCATGTAGAAACACTGTTACTTTGCCTCCTAACTCATTTTCCTTATAAGACAAGCTCAATAAGACACACATTGTTTTCCATGCATTTCTTGCTAAAGGACCTAAGTTCATAATTATCTCTGTTGCTAAATGAACTAGGAGGCTATTCAGCTCCAATCTAAGAGAGACCAACTAACTTCATGTAGAAACACTGTAACATTGCCTCCAAACTCATTCTCCTAACGAGACAACCTCAATGATTAAACGCACATGGTTTTTCATGCATTTCTTGCTAAAGGAGCTAAGTTTGTGATTATCTCTGTTGCTAATAGAAACACTGTTACTTTGCCTCCTAACTGATTTTCCTAACGAGACAACCTCAATGATTAAACGCACATGGTTTTTCATGCATTTCTTGCTAAAGGAGCTAAGTTCGTGATTATCTCTGTTGCTGAATGAGCTAGGAGGTTATTCAGTTCCGATCTAAGAGTGACCAACTAACTTCATGTAGAAACACTGTTACTTTGCCTCCTAACTCATTTTCCTAACGAGACAACCTCATTGATAAGACGCACATTTTTTTCCATGCATTTCTTGCTAAAGTAGCTAAGTTCATGATTATCTCTGTTGCTGAATGATCTAGCAGGATATTCTGCTCAGATCTAAAAGAGACCAGGTGACTTCATGTAGAAACACTGTTACTTTGCCTCCTAACTCATTTCCCTAACAATTAAACATCAATGATAAGACGAACATTGTTTTCATTGCATTTCTTGCTAAATGTGTTACGTTTGTGATTATCTCTGTTGCTGAATAAGCTAGCAGGATATTCTGCACAGATCTAAAAGAGACCAACTGACTTCATGTAGAAACACTGTTATTTTGCCTTCTAACTCATTTTCCTAACAAGACAACCTCAATGATAACATGCACCTTGTTTTTCGTGCATTTCTTGCTAAAGGAGCTAAGTTCGTGAATATCTCTGTTGCTGAATGAGCTAGGAGGTAAGTCAGTTCCGATCTAAGAGAGGCCAACTAACTTCATGTAGAAACACGGTTATTTTGCCTCCTAACTCATTTACCTAACGAGACAACCTCAATGATAAGATGCACATTGTTTTACTTGCTAAAGGAGCTAAGTTTGTGATTATCTCTGTTGCTGAATGAGCTAGCAGGATATTCTGTTCAGATCTAAAAGAGACCAAGTGACTTCATGTAGAAACACTATTACTTTACCTCCTAACTCATTTCCTTAACAAGACAACATCAATGACAAGACGCACACGGTTTTCCATGCATTTCTTGCTAAAGGAGCTAAGTTCGTAATTATTTCAGTTGCTAAATGAGCTAGGAGGTTCTTCAGCTCCAATCTAAGGAAGACCAACTAACTTCATGAAGAAACACTGTTACTTTGATCCGAACTCATTTTCCTAACAAGACAACCTCAATGATAAGACGCACATTGTTTTCCGTGCATTTCTTTCTAAAGGAGCTAAGTTCGGGATTATCTCTGTTGCTGAATGATCTAGCAGGATATTCTGCTCAGATGTAAAAGAGACCAGGTGACATCATGTAGAAACACTGTTACTTTGCCTCCTAACTCATTTCCCTAACAAGACAACGTCAATGATAAGACGAACATTGTTTTCCATGCATTTCTTGCTAAAGGTGTTACGTTTGTGATTATCTCTGTTGCTGAATGAGCTAGGAAGCTATTCAGCTCCGATCTAAAAGAGACCAACTAACTTCATGTAGAAACACTGTTACTTTGCCTCCTAACTCATTTTCCTAACAAGACAACCTCAATGATAAGACGCACATTGTTTTCCATGCATTTCTTGCTAAAGGAGCTAAGTTCGTGATTATCTCTGTTGATGAATTAGCTAGGAGGTTATTCTGCTCAGATCTAAAAGAGACCAACTGACTTCATGTAGAAACACTGTTACTTTGCCTCCTAACTCATTTTCCTAACAAGACAACCTCAATGATAAGACGCACATGGTTTTTCATGAGATGAACTGTGTTTAATATATTTCCTGATTAATAGCTTCTTATACCCCTAGAAAAAGGTGTGGGTACATACATTAAATCATTAAATTGGTTATAGCTAAGCATATTATGTCTGACCCCCGGCTCTTGCTATTGGTCTCCAAACTAGCTGGGTGCTACTGCCAGGGGAAATTTCCAGTCACCGTTGTCCTACGTAAAATTGGACCACTAGTCTGGGATGCTGATGCTATTCTTAACAAACATCGGCTCTTCATCTTCCTGCTTTCATCACAAGACTTGAGTTCCGCTGACAGTTTGCATGTCGGTTAACACTGATTAAGGGAAAAGCTTCTGTATTTCATAAACACAGTGGTACAAAAATATAGGGCCAAGGGCCATGTATACATCATAAAGCCCATTAGCATTATTATGGACACATAAGCAATTACTTTTGACCCTCACAATTCCCCCCTAAATACTGAGCTTTTCCTACACTTCGCTGCGATTCGTTTTTCTTATATGCTGTCCATGGTGGTGGGAGGGGAGTGGATTGCTTCACTGAGTCATTGACCCAACGTGCCCTTGTGACATCCTGGATCGATTTCCCAGCACTACCCTTCTGACACATGGAGTCCCCTTCTTTCCCTTACACTAAGCTCCACTATTGGGGAGGGGGCTAAGTATTCCGAGATCGACAATGGTATGGGGAGAATTTGGGTGTTCCAGAACTGGCAGACTCAGGCTGTGCCTGACAGAACTTGAGATCTCAGGGAACAAAATCGGCAGATGTCTATTCCTCATGGACATAGACAAACCGACTGGTTTGTAGCAATATTCGGAAAACGCCTGTAGCCTTGTTATTCGCAGTTTGCTTGGCACCCTCTTGTATAATGGTATACAACAACATAAGAAAATAGAGCCATGATGAACACCCGAGTAAGTACCAATCCTATCTGTTTGGAAAGGGCCTTCCACCCCCCTGCCCAGGTAGTAAACCATGCTGCCCATGAGTATCTACCCCTTCCTTTTCCTGTCATCTCGCCACCAATGCGTGTTTTCTTTATTGCTATCAGTGTTTTACCCCAGCACCTGAATTCTGAGGGATGTAATTGCCAACAGTTCTCCTATCTCCACACCCTCCACCTTTTTCTGCGAGTATCGTATCTAGGGTCTGCTATTTTGTAAAGTCATTCTAGTATTTGGGCCCTGTTCTTCCACAATACTAGTGAAAGCATCCCTACTATAATTTACAAACCTCTGTTCATTATAGAAACGTAATTTATCCAGTCCACATTTTGTTGATTTGCACTTGGTGTAATTATGGAAGCAAATCCGGCTGCAAATCGGCTCCGAGCCTTGTATCGTCTGGGACCCCCCTTGTACACCAATACTATCTTGTAAACACAGGGTCTTGTGTCCATACATCATGTTTACTTCGTGACCTTTTTTATCTTTTACCGTTCCATTTTATGAGTCGATCCCAGGGGAACATCACGAAAAGGCAGGACTAATTTAATAGGGCACATTGACCCTTCCATGATTGGGGGAGGCGATTCCTCAGCTTACCATTCCACACACAGCCAAAAACATCATAAAGGAAAGATTATTGTCGGACATAAACCTGGGTCTATGGGACAATCTCTCGGCAAAAACCTTTTTCAAACCCCTAAAGGTAGTTTTGCATTAGTGATGTCAGAGGATACCTAGGTATAGTTCCTGCTCAACCCAATTTCACCTGGGGTCTTACCTGGGACTTATCATGACTAAGGTAGATATCCGAACAACTCAAGGTATTCTGGCCCTTTAAAGTTTCATCAACAGGCCATTTTTATCTATGGCTGGATCACATAGGGGTGGGTGGTAGATGAGGATTTGCCCCTGCACAAGCATGCATCCGCTGATATTTTGTGTGCCTTTACGTATACCTTACCCATTCTAACCATAAGTTCTTTCTTTGGGACAACTTGATTACATATAGACACTCTTCCCATTTTTAACCCCGGGTAAACTGGTATTACCTCCGCTTACTTCTTTCGTAGTTCTTGATCTGTTCCTGCTATGTAGTTCACTGGGACACGGGTGGGTCTCATTTAGCGTCCCGCAATTCAACATCCCAAGCTTCCCATTTTGTTCCCCTATGGCATCCTATCACATTTTCCTAAATCTCCTGGGGAAGGCATGTTAATTCTATGACAAGGAAACAGTTGCCTGGGTATTTACATGATCTAGTTGGGAACCCCCCTATATACAGAGATCCTCGTCAAGAAGGGATTTTACAATGTTGTGTTTTCCTTCTAACCCTTCTTTGGGTTTGATATCCCCACTTTTTCCCTTTGTTCCACCCTACATCTGACCATGAATTGCAAGTTCTCATTCCGGACGGGTTACACAGATGTGAACTGTGCTTCGCCCTTGTACTGGTATGTATGGATCCATCTAATGCCTCTTTCCCTCGACACATCTACCACATCACAAAATCAAGAAAGATACTCTTCATACGGGGCCGTGGTATGTACCCAAAAGTTGTGATTTTAACAATTATTTGTGATATAACACTTAACAGAAAAGGATATAGAGCTTCATTTTGTCTTCCCTGTTGCAGTGTGACGCAGTGTCTCCAGGGGGTTTCCTTCAAGTTTCACCGCTGTAAGGCTTTCCGGACCACTGTGTTAAGGTCCCTCGATCTGGGTTGAAAGGCATCTTTCCTAATATACTTCTTCACATACACTTGATCACCTGGTTGAAGTTGTGACTACGTCACCTATGACTCGGAAGAAGACAAAACTGCAGCATCAGATTTTTATTATTCCTTGGCATTCCATTAATATGGTACAGTCCTTATCGGACTTTCAGACAATTCCTGCTTACTTATTAAGGGAAAAACTGTGGTTTTTTGCCAAACAAAATCGATAGGGGTAGAGCCCATGTTTTTGGCCTGGGCAGTGTTCGGACTGATACAGAGCATGGAGCATTCTGGCCAGGGGAGGGGACTATCCTGGGTCATTTTGAGCAATTGTTTCTTTAGGATACCATGTCATCCTCTCTACTTCCCTGAGCTCTGGGGTGGTAATGGTGTGTGTACCCAATCTACTCCCAACATATTGCCATAATTCTCTGAATACTGAAGAAAAAAAGCAGGCCCCTGGTCGATCAATAACTGTGTACTCCAAATCTTCGCAACTGTCTCGATGCTCAGTTTCTTTTTGCTGTATTTTTGATGTCATGTTACTACCGGTTACGCCTCTGGCCATCCGGAAACATGTCTACTACCGCACGAGTACATATTCGTGTTTTCCTTCTCCTTGTACTGGATGGGTCCCTTGGATCCTTTGAAATGCGGTACTCTGGTCTGGCAAGGTGTTGCTCTGGGGACTTTGGTCGTGGGGCGGGATATGCAGGTGGGCGCATCCAGTACAGGCCTGATTGTAAATGCAGCAATGGCAGTGTGATTTCCTGGGCATAGTAGATTCTGGATGCAGGCAAGGCTTGGTTCTTTCCCCATGTGTGGCTCCCTTGGTGTATCTATATAAACCTTTGTCTCTAGGTTCTTCTCTTAACTCTTCAGAATCCTTTGGGATTCCTAACCTTTTCTTATGTGTCTGATCAACCCTTATCCCTGGGATCACTAGGAGGAATGCACAATCTTATCACCGTACCTAAACCTCCCACCTCTAGCCTGACCTGACTCTCCTATCCCCACAAATCCTGTACACACGCAGACACTGCTAATACAGGTTACCCTGTGCTGTCATTGTTATACGAATGTTCATGTGTCCTTTTGCACCAAACCATAGGTAAAGTCTCTCTACCTGGTGGCATCCTGGTTACAGTGATAGTCCATGGTTGGGGTGTCCCTGAGCATACAGTCAGTCATAGAAGACCAGCTAGCGAAGAATATAAGTTTGCACATACAAAACGGGCATCATGCTGCTTCCTCCTGCTTCAGAGTCACGACGGGCTTGTCATGCAGGAGCTTGGAAGGACCGTTGTAGCGAGGTTCCAGACCTCTCTCTAGTTCTCTTTACACCACTAGTCTCCAGGCTTCATGTTATTGCATCCTGAGGTTTCTCCTGTCGGATCTGAAAAAGGAATCCGAACACTTTGCGGACCTTTTCCACGGCCTGGCTCACTGTGTGGCAGATTGCCCACTGGTTTTCTCATCATCTATAGGGTTCTAGTGGGAGTAGGGGCCTAGTCTGGTGTGCGCATGCCAAAAAGTACTCAAAGGTGCAATCCCCTATTTCTGTTGGAGGTGGTCCTCACTGAATGGTGGGCAGCAGGAAAGCACTCGCCTGTTCTACAACCCAGAAGGGATCAAGTTTCAGGTCTTTAACCTTGTTCCCAGTGAATGGGGTTCTGCGTACTGGAGCTGCTATTGGTCTCTGGAAGTCCAAACCTGCAAGAAAATCTCATCTCACCACTTCTTGGCTGGCGCTCTGGGCAAAGCCTTGGTCATTGGCAGAAGCTTCCTTCTGACACCCGGAAAGAGATCAAGTGCACACAGGTCACGTTCCTACTGGACCACTTTTTTGGTAGCTTGATATTAAGAACCATCTGCAGCTCTGAAGGGATAACAGCATCTTGTGTGTCACCTTCTGTGTGGGTCTTTTCCACCTTACCCGGGTTTGTGGCGCACAGACTATAAAGTGCTTTTCACTAGTCTAGTGACAGGGTTAG
Source organism: Engystomops pustulosus (assembly GCA_019512145.1). NCBI lineage: Eukaryota > Metazoa > Chordata > Amphibia > Anura > Leptodactylidae > Engystomops > Engystomops pustulosus. The sequence continues at coordinate 42,771,999 of CM033648.1, read as the reverse complement.
TATGCCCCGGGGACTCACTGTGGTTTAGGAGCACTAGCATGGCCATTTTGATTGTGTTGTGTTCTTGTGGGCTACTTGACTTGCTGTCTGGTCGGTGCAGGGCTCTGGGTGCATAGCCACCCTCTTCATCCCGCATCCAGGTCCCATCGTCATCATGTCTCTCCAGCGTTCCTCCCACTCTTCCTTCACTTCTGGAAAATTACGTCTCGGGCCCACCAGGACCTGGAACACCTGTGGATCAAACTTTTAGCTCAGAACTCACCGCTGAGACTCATGACAGTCCTCTGGCTCTCCTCTGTGCAGCTGCTTACCATCCCGTCATCACATCCTTGCCCTTGGCTTGTGGATTACCAAATTGTGTGTTCTTTGGCTTTTTACTATCCCCACCTCTTTGTGAAGTAATAGACGCATCCTAAACTCTTTAATCAGCGTCCATGTCTTCTAGGGGTGGTCCCTGCCAGAGGGATGGAATCTCTAGCCCCATAATGGTTCATAGTCGTGTTTAGACCCCAGGACATACCTTGAGTATAGAGTTCCCCTTTACCTTCCACAACCAGCTGTAAGCGCTTCCTGAGTGCCATCACTTCACCCCTGCACGACCTGTGTGGAGGGAATGTTCTGCTGTACTACCTCATGTGCCCACTGACCACGAGATCCACGTTAGAAACCTCCTGTCCTGTTCCGCGACCTGTATCCATCTATGAGAAAAAAAACTGCAATCTGTGTTACTCACCTTCTCTCCCCCCTCCCTCTGACATCCTGGCAGACTGCGATAGAATGTAAGGAATTCAGAGGTATCCTGGGGCATCTGAGTGCACACTGTAGTCTGAGCTGGCATTCTTTGCTCAGATGCTTGGCTGTACTTGGGTTAAGGACACTTGTGCAAGTCATTTGGTGTTTGCACTGTAACGAGTGATCTAGGGTCTAGAGTATCACTCCGCGGCCTTCTGGGCAGATTTGCGCTTGCGCTACTGACACAATGAGGGGCCCCCTCACGACTGAGTCTAACCTGAGCCTAATAGTGGGGCCACTGGGGGCCACCATATTCCTGGGCTAAACCATCTTGGCATGACTGATACTCAAAGCGAATCAAAAATAAAATTCTGGTTCAGTGGGGTGGTGCCTATGGCCGCGGGCAGACGGTTTGTCAGCTAAGATATGGAATGCATCAATGCCTCCACTAAGGCAATGGGTGAGAGAGCAATTCAGTTTATCAGGGGCAACCTCAGGCCTGGAGCAGCAGAACCTATCCCAGCCTGCGGAGCTGGCCAGTCCCTAAAAACATGTAAGAGGCTCAGGGCCTCCGGCAGAGGGCAATTCTGACCACCAGCTTTCTTTCCTCTTCAGGTGTCTGCCTGTGGCTGAAAGCAGTGCCTAGGAAACCACCTTTCTCCTGGCAAAGTACTGAGTTTATCTCTGGAAACTTTTCAACCCTTCTGTGAACGCGATAAAACACATAAGGCCATAATTGCATTCCTGGCAACAAAACAGTAGGTCCTCCGCATACTGAAAAAAACATCTAGTAGGGGCGTAGTCGTGCAGTCAACCCTTAGGGCCCTGGGGTATGACGGGGTGAGTTTTTGACCCCCCTTTGTGGAATCTACATCAGGTATACTGGAATACTAACGGGTACAGCAAATAGTACGTGCAACGTCATGCAGGGGCAAAAAAGTAGACAATTTGCCAAATCAATAACATGAATAATTGTCACTCTCGGGACTGCTGCCAGTGTGGGACCCTCATTGGAGCTTTGGAATCTGGACCAGTCCTACTGTATGTTTGTTCTTTTCTGGGTCGTTTTCTTACTTGACATGGGTTAAAATCATCACTGTGCTAGCAGGGGAGGGGTTTGACAATAATAGAAGCTGTCTGGTGGGGGAGGTACGTGCTGACGGTCCTTGTTAGTTAACCGCCCCCCTATTAGAATATGGCCAGCGCACTTTATTCACTTCAGTAATGTCTCCTCCCATGCAAGTGGAAGCACGCCCCCTTGAGCTGGGCTCGGTCACGGAATCGAAAACCCTTTGTCATTGGCTACTTATTGTGGCTGTTGAACCCTAGTCTTTGTTTCCCTCTGTCTTTAGTCCTTCAGCTACGGTTCCCTCTATTCGCCCCCCCCTCCTTGTAACTTGCACTTGCAAAGTCAGTCACTGTCTGTTCTCTCCCAAGCACCGCACAGATCACTTCAAGACCAGTTTCGCAGACACAGATTGCAAGCTATGGAGAATTTAGCCACAATAAATACAATCTCTTTCTCAATTCTCTGCCATCAAATCTCTGAATTGTCCCTTATCACCTGTCTCTTTCTCAGAGGCACTCGAAGACTTCCCTGTCACTCGAGTCCTGGTGTCCGTCTGTCAAAGTCAGAGCTCTAAGTTGTCTATTTATAAAATCTATCACAGTTTTTTTTTTTTTTCTCTCATTGTACATTCACAGTCTTGAACACCATCCCAAAACTTTCACACATGCTACCAGCCCTTCTGTTCCCTCATCGACTGCACTCACACTACTTACTAACTCAACACCCTGTCACGTACATCATGTTCCCTTAGTGCACTGAACTATCGCTAGCCCCATGGTTCCCTCCAGGAGAACGTCCCTTATTAATTCCTATTCTTCATTCTTATCATGACTCCGCCCATTCCAGTTTTGTGAACCACAACACATCACGGTCCACCCTTCCGGACCGGTTTGTCGCCATTATCAGGGCTGTGCTGGGCACATATGTCACTTCGCCATTTTGGTTCCGCATTTCACATCTCTATCTAAAGGCTTCACCAAATCCCTACGCACTTCCCGCTTTGCTGAACCACCATCTCCTCGCACTCTGACTCACCTTCAACTTGCATGCGCTGGCCACTCTGTAGTGAGCCTGACAGCTTTCCGTATGCCTTATCTTCTCCCCACCCTCTCTTGTGGCTAGAATTGCTTCCACACTGAAGGCTGCAGCCTGCCCTTTGAGGGCATATCAACATACTGTACAACCTCACACAATTGGTTTACATACTTTTTTTCCTTCCTTTTTTACAACGCCCGCTGCAGTCTCTGCCCCCTCGGGGGGTAAATCACTTTCTTAAACACACCTAACATCATGTTCTAACAAGGTACACTTAGTGTCTCTACTCACTCAACGCAGTGGGCCCCCGTCTCACCGTCGTGTGTCAGCAAAAAACAGTCCCTACCTACCGACCTCTGATCACACACCCTTAACTATTAATTGCTCATAACCGTGCTTCCCTCGGTACACCCATAATGCCAGCATCACGTGCTCCTAGTGAGCCAATTGCTATCTTCTTTCCGGTCTCTAACCTACACCACCTTAATTCCATCGCCCCCGTATAAAATAATAAAAACACATAAAAACCATAAAACTCAAAAAATCCTGACACGTTCACCACTGCCCAATATCCCCGAACAGATGAGTCAATCTGTACTATTCTCATTCGCGCAAACTTCCTCCCAGGCTTCTACAGAAGGGGCGAGACTCTTCCTGTCACAATGAAGCCTTTACTTTCCTTTCCACCCAAAGGTCTGACTCCAGTGCCTGAGAAGATGAGCGTGGTGCATTCAGTTGACACACCATAGGGAGTGGCACTATTATCGTTTTGACCATCCCACGCTGACACCGTAAGAAAAGTCTCTACACTCGACATCCAGCCCTTAGCCCCAGAAAGTATCAAAGCTACTAACTTATTCCACACCAATGATCACCAGGGAAAGTCCAACACATATCTAAGTTATGCACACTTCCGTGATTCAGTGGAGGCGCGTCCTCTATTGGTGTGGACAAGCGTTCGTCCCCTCTGGTTCGGGTCCTCTGTGTAACGGTATCAGCGGGGATGGCCCCCACGTTCGGGCGTCAGTTGTCGGGGTCCGGGCCAACCCCCTTACACTCTTCTCCCAGACACGCAACCATTATTTGAGCATGCGTGCACGTTTGATAATAGAAAGACGAGACGACTGATTCTGTTTTATCTTGGTCATGCTCTTACTTGCCGAACAAAAAAAAAGAACGTGTTTTATTTCCGGATTACAATCTCGTCTTTACCCATAGAAAAAGGTGTGGTTACATCATTAAAATCATTATAATGTTATAGCTAGACTATATGTCTGGCCCCCGCTCTTGCTGATTGGTCTTTCCAAAACTAGCCTTGGTTTCTATGGCCAGGGGATTTCCGTCACCGTGTCTACGTAAATTGACACACAGTCTGGATGCTGATTCTATTCTTAACCAACATCTCTCTCTCCATCTTCTGCTTTCCTCACAAGACTTGATTCCGCTGACATTTCATGTCTGGTTACAAACTGATGGTAAGGGAAAAGGCCCCCCCCTTTTCTGTAGTTCATAAAAAAGTGTACAAAAATATAGGGCAAAGGCACATGTATACATCATCAAGCATTAATTATAGGACACGAATAGCATACTTTGACCCCTCACACTTCCATTGCCTTAATCAATTCTGCCCAGCCTTATCAAGTTCGCCAGGGGCTTACACAAGCCTGTCCCAGGGGCCTGAACAATCCTGCGGCGTAACATTACTGCGCGGCCTTAAATCCTTTCGGTGCCTTAACACGTCCTTCCTGGGTCTTAGTAAGTCCTTCCAGGCCCTACCAAGTTCTGCCTTGGGCTAAACAAGTCCTGTCAGGCTTATAAACAAATCCTGCCTCCCTGCCAAACACAGTCCTGCCAAGGCCTCATTAATCCTGCCAGTACCTTACAGGCCTTCACAGCGCCTTAAACAAGACCTTCCCAGTCTTAAGTCCTTCCCGGGCCTTACAATGTCTTGCACGGGCCTTACATCCATCACTGATAACAAGTCCTGCCAAGCCTTAACAAGTTCCTACCTAGCTTTATCAAGTTTTTCCGGCCTTAACAATCCGGCCAGGGCCTTAAGTCTCGGCCCAAACTAACAGGTCCTGCCAGGGGCTTAATAAGTTTCTTCCAGGTCCTAACAGACAAGCTGCTGGGGCCTTATCACGTCCCTTCCCGTGCTTTAATGTCCTTCACGAGGGCCTTAATATGTTCCTAATCCTTCGCGGCCTTATCAAGTTCTGCTGCGGCCTTATCAAGTAAACATCCTGCCCGATATTTAAGGTTATTCGCAGATTTTTTAAGGTCCGGGAAGGACCTTAAAAGGCCGTACGGACTTGTTTAATGGCCCGGGAAGGACTTGTGGAGAGCCTGGCATGATTGTTAAGGCCATGGCAGGACATGGTAAGGCCCTTTACTGAGTACTGCCAGGCCCTTACAAGTCTTGTCCCGGGCTTAACAGTCCTCCATGGCTTAACCGTCCTGCCCGCTTACAAGTCCTTCCCGGGCCTCATCAAGCACTACTTCCTGGCCTCAAGCCTGCCGAGCTTAACAAGTCCTGCCTTGGCCTTAACCTCTTGCCAGGCGTAAAAATCCTTCCAGGGCCTTAACATGTCCTGCCCGCGGCTCCGAACATCTGACTGCTTCGGGGGCTTAGTGAAGTCCTCGCCAGGCCCGAACAAGTCTTCCTGGGGTCTTATAAGTCCTCCAGGCCTAACCAAGTCCTGCCTGGGCCTTAAGCCAGTCCTGCTCAGCTTAACCAAATCCTGCCGGCCTTACAAGTTCCTGCCAAGGCCCTCATCGATCCTGCCAGTACCTTTAACAATCCTCACCGCGCCTTAACAGACCTTCCCGATCTTCACAGGTCCTTCCCGGCCTTAACATGTCTTGCACGGGCCTTACATGTCCTTCCACTGCTTACAAGTGCCTGCCCGGGCCTTACACAGTCCGCTACCCGAGCTGTATCACGTCCTTCCCGGTCCGTTACCAGTCCTTCCGATGGCCGTGAACACAGTGCGTCCAGGGCCGTACATAGTCCTTCCCGGCCGTAACATGCCCTTCCTGGGCCCTACAAACCTTCTCTGGCCTTAACATCCTGGCCTCGGGTCCTTACAGGCTTTCCTGTCCTTACAAGTTCCCTTCCCGGTCCTTAACAAGTCCGCCTGGGCATGACACTCCCTTCCTGGGCCGTGATCAGTCCTTAATCCAGCCTTACAATCCTGCCGGGCCTCTAACTGAGTCCTGCCTGGCCTTCAGGGCTGCCTGGGCCTTCACAGTCCTTCCGGCTTAACAGGTCCTCACAAGCCTTAGTAATCCTGCCCGGGCTTAGGAAGTCCTTCCGTGCCTTACAAGTTCTGCCTGGCCGTATCAAGTCATGTCCTGCCCCCGACTTTTAAGTTAAGGCAGGATTTGTTAAGGCCCGGAAGGACATTTGTAATGAACCTGTCATGAGTGGTTAAGTCGCCAGGCAGATGTTAAGGCCCTTAACTAGTACTGGCCAGGCCTTAACAAGTTCTTCCCGGCCTTAACAGTTCCTTCCTGGTCGGTACAGCTTCTGCCCTGGCCTTACAAGCGTCCTAGCCCGGCCTTAACAATCCTCTCCGTGGCCTTAACAATCATTCCCCGGGCTAAACCTTTCTTCCCGGGCCTTAACAAGTCACTTCCCGGCCTTAAAAAGTCCTGCCTGGGCCTTAGCAAATCCCGCCCCGTGTTCTTACATGTCGGCTAGGGACATAGCAAGTCCTTCACGGACCTTAACATCTCCCGGTCCTTAACAAGTCCGCCGGGCTTCAAACAAGTCCTGCAAGTGGCTAACGAGTCCTTCCGGACCTTTAAAGCGGTATTCCGAATCACATAGTCATATACTAATGGGCACTCAAATATAAGCTAATGTGTAATTAGTTTTGTATTTAAAATTTGTGCTCCTGTTAGCTAAAATAGTGGTGGACATAGACTGTAATGAAGAATTACTGCTACTGGGCCCTTTAATTCATCCGTTTAATTTCCAACGGCGCCGCGGCCGTCGTCAGAAACAAAGTGGCCGCCGGTCACATGTCCATCAATTGTTCCTGCCCTGCCTGACAGTCCATGTGATCACCATCTATGTTTGCTGAGGCAGTTGTTGTATGCATCAAGTGGCCAGGGTCTTGGTGGATGGATTACACATCATTACTAATGGTAACAGAGAGCAAAACGCTGTTAGATTATCATTGGGAGCAGAGCATAGAAGGGAGGAGGAGTTACTGGACACTAAAGGATCTATGAAACTGTAGTTTCCATGGCGCCACCTACTTTAAAACGGCCATAACTTTTAGTAAATCATAAACTCAACTATTTAAGCTCCTGTTTGTGACTAATGAATTGAGTTTGTTGTATTCGATTTATTTATATCATCAGGTTTTTGTGTCAGACATGTCATATTCCAGATAGGCCCTTTAACAAGTCCCTTCCCGGACCTTACCAAGACCTTCCAGAGCCTTAGCAAGTCCTCCCGGCCTTACCCCTTAAGAAACAGCCATTTTACAGCTAGGGCTCATCCTATTTTGTATCTGACTGCGTCCCTTTATATGTTATAAACTTTTAACACTTTTACTTATCCAAGCGTTCTAAGACTGTTTTTCCCCACCTGTTGTACTTCATTTTATGAAATTTTGGCTGATAATTTTGCGTTTATTTACAAAAAAGGAAAAAAATGATGAATTTTTGAGAAAAATTTGCCATTTCGAAAATTCTAAATCACTTTGCGTTTCAACGCAATCCGATTAACCTCCTAAATAAACTTGCCGAATACATTCCCATTTTGTCTTACTTTACATTCATAGGATTTTGAAATGTTGGAATTTATTTTGACGTCAACGCTGCTACAATCGAATATAGCGATTTTCCCGTATTTCAGCATTGACATTTTGGGATAAGACTGTTTGGAAATTAAGATTTAATTTTGCATAAAAAAAACCCCATATATAACCAACCCATGTTCAAATCTGCACCCCATCAAAAGCATTTCAAACGATTTTACCCCCTTGAGAGTTTTCAATAATTGAATCAAAATGGCGGTGAAATTTATAAGGCAAATTTGTCGTGTTATTACGTTCATTGAACCTAAATTACACAATTCCAAAAGATAAAAAGAGAAACCCACCATAAATTTTGTTCTACAATTTTCTCTGGTGCAGCGACCCTCCACATGGGACATTACTTGTGTTATGGGGGCACAGGAGGCGCAAAGGGAAGGAGCACCCTGCGCTGCCGGATGGCATTTTTGTGCGCGATAGAGTTTTTCCAGTGTTACCATTTTGGGGTTGGTATCAGCTATTGTTAAAATTTAGGAACGTTTTTTGAGGTCATGAGTAGAAAAGCATCAATTCTGTACTGGATTTTTTCTTTTTTTTTTTCCGTGTTCACCGGATATCCTAATATCCTTCCTGATATTAGGGCGAACGAAGGGTGAACCAGAAAAAGTTTTGTTCTTTATTGGTCGTTCTTCTCCAGACAGATATGTTTTATTTTACTAATTGCCAAATAAACCTCTAATGTGGGGAAAATCTATCATTTTGCATCGCCGTCTTCCAGTGCATAACATTGTTACGTTTTTGGCACAGAGCTGGTTAATGGCTGGTTTTTTGCAACATGCTGTCTCTTTGCAACAGTATCATTCTGGAGTATATGTTTTGTGATCACTTTTTTGCATTTTTTAGTGGGATTAATAGGTAAAAATCATAATTTTTGGCGTGTTTTTACGTTTTTTTTTTACGGCGTTCATCATTTGGGTTCAATGTGTATTTACAAATTGTCTAAGAAGCTTTTCCCTCTGCATCAACGTCTTTCAGGTATTCAAGTAGATTGGGACAGTACCTTAAATCTGGTAAGCGATGCATAACAGAGTAAGATCATCAGGTTCTCCATGTGTCATGGCACTGCGATGTTCACGTGGATCCCATGTTTCCACTTGCGGTATCAGCGGGCGGCTGTGTGAGTTACTATTTCCTCCAGATGGAAACTCGATCGCAGCGCTTTGGTTCCGCTTTACTTCCGTAGTGGTCCGTATAGGAAAGAAAGGATACGGAACAAATAGTGCAGCGAGCTTCTATTTAGTGAAGAAAATGTTTTAATATTATACTCACAAAAGTAGATTACAAAACAGGCCTTAAAAATAATTGTGGTCACGTTCGGCGTCAATACCCGACTCGAGTTTCGCCGTACGGTGCTCTTCGGGTGGCCGTCGGCAACGTTAGGATTTTTTTATAGTCTAACCAACCACACCCCCTTCCTTAAAGGGGAAGAGACATATATTACTATATACGTCTGTGAAACCTTTCGTAATTTCTATATACATTATGTGTAAAGTGTCAAATGCAAAATATATGTAAAGTGTCAGTGCAGAATGTATTGATACAATAGTTCAAAGACACAAAAATTAAATTAAAAATGTAGAAAAAACTTCTTGTAATGAAACCATTATTTAGTTAAGGAACACTTAATTTCAAAGGCGGCATTAAGACCAATGGAGATAGTGTTTTTAGTTGGAAAATCCAGAAAGATTCTCCGCTGATTTATCTTTTTTCTATATCTCTCCTCTCAGCTTGTAGGAGATATGTTTCTATAGCCATAATGCTATCCCTTTGGGATTCTTAGCATGGACTTTGCAAAGTGTGTGGACAGAATGGTCAGGTTTTTCCTTTTTTAATATTTCTGTGATGTTCTCCTATTCGAGTTTTAAGCTTCTTGCTGTCCTGCCAATATATTTCAAACCGCAACGGGCATATGATCATATAACCCTAGAGGATCCACAGTTATCTATAGATCATATGCCCGTGCGGTTTGAAATAATTGGCAGGACAGCAAGAAAGCTTAAAACTCGAATAGGAGAACATCTCAGAAATAGTTAAAAAGGAAAACTGACCTTCTCTATCCGCACACTTTGCAAAGTCCATGATAGAATCCCAAGGATCGCATTTAGGCTATCGAACACTATCACATCATTGGAGAGGAGAGGATATAGAAAAAAAGATAAATCACGAGAACTCTTCTGGATTTCCAACTAAAAACACTATTTCCAATATGGTGCTTAATGCCGACTTTTGAAATTAAGTGTTTCCTTTCTAAATAAGGTTTTTTCATTAAAAAGTTTTTTCTACATTTTTATATATTTAATTTTTTGTCTGTTGCACTATTGGTATCAATATATTCTGCACGGACACTTTATCAATATATTTTGCATTTGACCTTTACACATAATAGTATAGAAATTCCGAAAATGGTTTACACAGAGTATATAGTAATATGTCTCTTCCCCTTTAAGGAAGGGTGTGGTATAGGTAACACCAAGATATATATAATATATGTCTCTTCCCCTTTAAGGAAGGGTGGGTAGAGTTACTATAAAAAAATCCTAACTTGTGCACGACGCCACCCCAGACGAAGAAGCCGCTACCGGCGAAACTCGAGTCGGGTATTGACGCCGAACGTGCACCACAATCTATTTTTAAGGCCTGTTTTTTAATCTACTTTTGTGAGTATAATATTAAAACATTTTCTTCACTAAATAGAAGCTCTGCTGCACTATTTGTTCCGTATCCCTTTCTTTCTTATACGGACCACTACGGAGTAAAGCGGAACCAAAAGCGCTGCGATCGAGTTTCCATCTAGAGGAAATAGTAACTCACACAGCCGCCCGCTGCATACCGCAAGTGGAAACATGGGATCCACGTGAACATCGCAGAGCCAGTGACACATGGAGAACCTGATGATCTTACCTTGTTATTACATCGCTTACCAGATTTAAGGTACTGTCCCACATCTACATTGAATACCTGAAAGACGTTGATGCAGAGGGAAAAGCTTCTTAGACAATTTGTGACTATAAGGAATACTGGACTCCCATTCCTTCCCTTCTCTCATTGCGCCGTCATTTTGGAACAACTAGCCTGATCTTTAGTTTCCAAAATCTTGTTTTATTTTTATTTTTCAATAGTTATTTAGTTTTATTCTATGGATTGTTACGGACGCGCTGATACTATATATGTTGGGTTTGTGTTATGATTTAGACTTTTTTGAGCGTTATATGTCTCTTTATATGTTTTGGGGCTTATGAGCATTTTTTGTGATTTATAAAGTTATTTTTTATTGAAAAACATTTTCTTTTACATTTTTTACTTGATCCACCATGGCATATGAAAAAGCAATCATCTGATTGCTTGTTCATGATAATACTCTGCAATACTGATGTATTGCAGGGTATTAGCAGTGCCAGCCTATGCAGATGCATAGGCTGACACTTTGCCTTTAAGATGACGTCACAGACGCCATCTTAAAGGCACTGCCTTCAGGCTTCTCTGGGGTCCCGAACGGACTCCAGAGGTGCCATAGCAGCGATCAGCCCCCCCGAAAACGGCGCGGAAGGGGGCGATCATTGGGTAAAGACCCCTGGAAGGCATGTTAAATGCCGCGGTCGAGTTGACCGCAGCATTTAACGGGTTAAACGCCCACGATCGGAGCCCAATCCGACCGCGGGTGTTAGCCGGGGATGTCAGCGGTACATTACCGTTGAAATCCCGCGGCTAACTATGCAGCGCTGAACCGGCATCGTCTCTGCGCAGTAGCTGTAATCGCGGGACTCAGCGCAGTACAGCTACGGCGCAGAGCGCTAAGGGGTTAAGAAGTCCTGCCCGGGCCTTAACAAGTCTTGTGCGGGACATAGCAAGTCCTTCACGGACCTTAACAAGTCCATCCCGGGCCTTAACAAGTCTTGCCAGGGGCTAAACAAGTCCATCCAGGGCCTTAACATGTCCTGCCCTGGCCATAACAACTCCTGCCGGGCTTTTCACAAGTCCTTCCCGGGCCTTAACAAGACTTGTTAAGGCCTGGCAGTACTAGTTAAGGGCCTTTTCATGTCCTGCCCCTGCCTTAACAAGTCCTGCCTGGCCTTAACGAACCCTTCCTGGGCCTTAACAAGTCCTGGCAAGGCCTTATCAAATCCTGCCAGTGCCATAACAAGTCCTGCTCAGCCTTACCAAGTCATGCCCGCGAATTAGCAAGTCCTACCCGGGCCTAAACAAGTCTTGCACAGGCCTTAACAAGTCCCTCCCGGGCCTTATAAAGTGCTTCCCGGGCATTAAAAGGTCCCTCCATGGCCTTAACATGTTCTTCCAGAGGGTAACAAGTCCTTCCCGAGCCTTAACACGTCCTGCTCCAGCCTCAACAAGTCCTTCCCGGGCTTTAACAAATATTTAAATGTCCTGCCCGGGCCTTAACAAGTCCTGCTCAGACCTTAACAAATCCTTCCCGAGCCTTAACTAGTCATTCCCGCGCCAAAACACGTCCTTCCCGGGCTTTAAGAGGTCCTTCCCAGGCCTTAGTAAGTACTACCCTGGGCTTCAAAAGGTCCTTCCCGGGCCTTAACAAGTCTTGCGCGGGCCATAGCAAGTCCTTCACGGACCTTAACAAGTCCTTCTCGGGCCTTAACAAGTTCTTCCTGGGCCTTAACAAGTCCTTCCCAGATCATTTTCCTAATCACTTTCTCAATGATTGGCAATGATAGACGCACATTGTTTTCCATGCATTTCTTGCTAAAGGAGCTAGGCTCGTGATTATCTCTGTTTCTGAATGAGCTAGCAGGTTATTCTGCTCAGATCTAAAAGAGACAATTTGACTTCACTGTTACTTTGTCTCCTAACTCTTTTTCGTAACCAGACAACCTCAATGATAAGACGCACATTGTTTTCCATGCATTTCTTGCTAAAGATGCTAAGTTCGTGATTGTCTCTTTTGCTGAATGAGCAAGCAGTTTATTCTGCTCAGCTCTAAAAGAGACCGTTACTTTGACTCCTAACTCATTTCCCTAACAAGACAACCTCAATGATAAGACGCACATTGTTTTCCATGCATTTCTAGCTAAAGGAGCTAAGTTCGTGAAAATCTCAGTTGCTGAATAAGCTAGCAGGTTATTCTGCTCAGATCTAACAGACACCAACTGATTTCATGTAGAAACACTGTTACTTTGCCTCCTAAATATTTTTCTTAATTAGACAACCTCAATGATAAGACGCACATTGTTTTCCATGCATTTCTTTCTAAAAGAGCTAAGATTGTGATTATCTCAGCTGCTGAATGAGCTAGGAGGCTATACAACTCCGATCTAAAAGAGACCTACTAACTTTATGTAGAAACTCCGTAACATTGTCTCCTAACTCATTTTCCTAACAAGACAACCTCAATGATAAGACGCACGTTGTTTTCCGTGCATTTCTTGCTAAGAGAGTAATGATCGTTATTATCTCAGTTGCTGAATGAGCTAACAGGTTATTCTGCTGAGATCTAAACGAGACCAACTGACTTCATGTAGAAACACTGTTACTTTGCCTCCTAACTCTTTTTCCTAACAAGACAAACTCAATGATAAGACGCACATTGTTTTCCATGCATTTCTCGCTAAAGGAGCTAAATTCGTGATTGAGACCAACTGACTTCATGTAGAAACACTGTTATTTTGCCTCCTAACTCATTTTCCTAACAAAATAACCTCAATGATGAGACGCACATTGTTTTCCATGCATTTCTTGCTTAAGGAGCTAAGTGAAAATCTCAGTTGCTGAATGAGTTAGCAGGTTATTCTGATCAGATCTAAAAGAGACCAACTGACTTCATGTAGAAACACCATAACTTTGTCTCCTAACTCATTTTCCTAACAAGACAACCTTAATGATAAGACGAACATTGTTTTCCATGCATTTCTTGCTTAAGGAGCTAAGTGAAAATCTCAGTTGCTGAATGAGTTAGCAGGTTATTCTGCTCAGATCTAAAAGAGACCAACTGACTTCATGTAGAAACACTGTTATTTTGCCTCCTAACTCATTTTTCTAACAAAATAACCTCAATGATAAGACGCACATTGTTTTCTATGCATTCCTTGCTAAAAGAGGTAAGTTCGTGATTATCTCTGTTGCTGAATGAGCTAGGAAGCTATTCTGCTCTGATCTAAAAGAGACCAACTGACTTCATGTAGAAACACAGTTTTTTTCCTCCTAACTCATTTTCCTAACAAGACAACCTCATTGATAAGACGCACATTGTTTTTCATTCATTTCTTGCTAAAGGAGCTAAGTTTGTGAAAATCTCAGTTGCTAAATGAGCTAGGAGGCTATTTAGCTCCGATCTTAGAGAGACCAACTAACTTTATGTAGAAACACTGTTACTTTGCCTCCTAACTCTTTTTCCTAACCACACAACCTCAATGATAAGACGCACATTGTTTTCCATGCATTTCTCGCTAAAAGAGCTAAGATTGTGATTATCTCTGTTGCTAAATGAGCTAGGAGGCTAGTTAGCTCCGATCTTAGAGAGACCAACTAGCTTCATGTAGAAACACTTTTACTTTGCCTCCTAACTCATTTTCCTAACAAAATAACCTCAATGATAAGACGCACATTGTTTTCCATGCATTTCTTGCTAAAACAGCTAAGATTGTGATTATCTCAGTTGTTGAATGAGATAGCAGGTTATTCTGCTCAGATCTAAAAGAGACCAACTGACTTCATGTGTACATAGGGGGCAGTATTATAGTAGTTATATTCTTGTACATAGGTGGCAGTATTATAGTAGTTATATCCCTGTACATAGGGGGCAATATTATAGTAGTTATATTCTTGTACATAGGTGGCAGTATTATAGTAGTTATATTCTTGTACATAGGTGGCAGTATTATAGTAGTTATATTCTTGTACATAGGTGGCAGTATTATAGTAGTTATATCCTTGTACATAGGGGCAGTATTATAGTAGTTATATTCTTGTACATAGGAGGCAGTATTATAGTAGTTATATTCTTGTACATAAGGACATACGACAGCACAGGTAACCAAGGATGCTTACCCACAAGCTCTATAGCATTTCTCTCTTATAGCGCAGGCAGTGGTTTCATCACTGCACCCGCCAGCAAGCCGATGCCATGCGCAATCTTGGTTATCCCAGGGCGCCTGCACGATCTTAAAAGCAAAGCATCACTGGAAACCCAAGATTGATTGTAGGAGGATATAGTGCTGAAGCTGCTGCCTGCGCTACAATAAAGAAAAGCTATGAAGATTTACCCGGTTCATTAGCAAAACATTGTTTGAATTAAGTCAATCCACTAACAATGTGACTTGTAACATTTTGCAAATTCCACCCACATCACATGACCCCGCCTACTTCATTTGACTCCACCCACAACATAGGGCCACTCTTAGAATTTTTTCCAGGGCCTCTTTAATTTCCCAGTCCGCCCCTGAATACCAGACACAAGAGAATAGAGCAGTAGGTGGTCGGTCTAAGGAGAGAAATAGAATAACAAATCTTAGTAGTTATACGGTTGAAAAAAAGACACATGTCAATCAAGTTCAAACAAGAAAGGGAAGGTATAAGATGAGGAAGGGATTTAGGGGAAACAATTCTATATACAGGCATTCTCCGGGTTACGTACAAGATAGGGTCCAGAGGTTTGTTCTTAAGTTGAATTTGTATGCAAGTTGAAACTGTATATTTTAGAATTGTAGATCCAGACCAAATCTTTTTTTTTTTTAAATTTGAATTTAAAAGATTTTGGAATTTAAAATTTATTTTGCTGTAATGGGACCAAGGATTATCAATAAAGCTTTATTACAGACACCTTACAGCTGATTATTGCAATTTGGGACTATAGTAAAGCATTCAGAAAGCTTCACCAGAGGGGTCTGTCTGTAACTATGGGTTGTCTGTAAGTCGGGTGTCCTTAAGTAGGGGACCTCCTGTAATATAACCATCAATGTTATTTAGGAGTAAAAAGGCATCCAGACCCTTCTTGAAGCTCTCTGCTGTCCCTGCTGTGACCAGCGCCTGAGGCAGGCTATTCCACAGATTGACAGTAGAGATGGGCGAATCGATTCTAATGATTCTAAGTTCGGTTAGAATTTCAGGAAAAATTCGATTCGCCACGAAGCCGAAGTTTATGCTGATTCGCGGGAATGAAGTTGTTTTTTCCCCCTCTTGTTTCTGCTAAATGGGCGCGAGAACAACGTGTTACATGGGGCAGAGAACTCTGGGAAGGAGAAAGGAACACCCCTGATGACATCTGCAGACCTGTAAGCCAATCAGCGACTGGCACACAGCCCTATAAAACCCAGCCATTTTCTATCTCAGCACTTCACACTTCATGTTGTAGCATCCAGCTGCTGCTATTGTGCTGTGTGATTCTTGCTGCAATCCCTCGCTGTTCTCTAAGGGGGATCTGTATACCCCAAATAGCAGTTCTATTTAGTGACAAAATCGAATAGGAAGAAATCTGTTTGACTTTCATGCATCTGCAGTAGTGAGCTGTCAGTTGTGGGGTATCTGTATAACGCACATTGCAATACCTTTTGGGGGCTCTAGTTTACAGCCAGATTTACGTGTCAAATCCACATAGTTTATACAGTGATTTTTGCTGAAATGACACTCTCAGTTGTGGGGTATCTGTATAACGCACATTGCAATACCTTTTTGGGGGCTCTAGTTTACAGCCAGATTTGCGTGTCAAATCCACATAGTTTATAAACCACTATGTCAGACAGAAAGGTGGCAGGTGGAGCAGGCAGAGGTGGCAGCACAGTAAGGGGATGTCGCAGCAGGGGTGACTCTGTGAGGCCAGAACTGCCATTGTCATGGTAGTGGCAGTTTGTTGATCAACAACCCAAAGGTTGTTGAATGGTTGACTAGGTCATCCAATTCCTCAAATATAACATCTGACAATCCCAGCCCTCATCTGTCCTCAACCAGGCTCTGTCCTGTTCCTTTCCCGTAGCCAGAGAGCTACTAGGTGGTCTGGGCTCAGCGCCACTATTCAGCGAGGACGAAGTGTTTGAGGACACTACACACACCCGGCTCCCAGTGCATCTCTACATCATCGTCATTTCGTTCAGGCCCCGTCACTGCTAGCTCCTCACCCATGTCACTATGCACAGCCTCCTACTGAGAAGCACGGGAGTCTGCCCACGCTCTTCACTCAAAGCAGCTGCCCTGACTGTCGCTCTAGTTTACAGCCAGATTTACGTGTCAAATCCACGTAGTTTATAAACCACTATGTCAGACAGAAAGGTGGCAGGTGGAGCAGGCAGAGGTGGCAGCACAGTAAGGGGATGTCGCAGCAGGGGTGACTCTCTGAGGCCAGAACTGCCATTGTCATGGTAGTGGCAGTGTGTTGATCAACAACCCAAAGGTTGTTGAATGGTTGACTAGGTCATCCAATTCCTCAAATATAACATCTGACAATCCCAGCCAAGAGTCCTTAGGTTCCTCTGATACAACAATTACTTGCCATGGCCCAGGAGCAGGTCAGCAGCCCTCACCTGTCCTCAACCTGTCCTCAGTCCTGTTCCTTTCCCGTAGCCAGAGAGCTACTAGGTGGTCTGGGCTCAGCGCCACTATTCAGCGAGGACAAAGTGTTTGAGGACAGTCAGCAGCTGCTTTGCAGTGAAGAGGTGGGGCAGACTTCTGCTGCTTCCTGCAGTAGGCAGGCTGTGCATAGTGACATGGGTGAGGAGAGTAGCAGTGACCGGGATACGCAAATTGATGATGATGTAGCCGATCGCACTTGGGAGCCGGGTGTAGCAGGGGATTCATCATCATCGGGCGAAGAGAGTGTCAGCTTGCGGAGCAGGCAACAAGTCGCTACTGTGGCTCTGAGTCAGCAGGGTGGCAGCAGTGCGAGGACGGGAGCCAAACGTCAGCGGGGTACAAATACCGATTCGCAAGCCCAAATAAGCAGTGGCACAGGGGCTCAGCGAGTCAGCGGCGGTAGTAGTCGCTCAGTACAGAGTGTTGTCGGTAAAATTACCACCTCAGCAGTGTAGCAGTTTTTTGTAAAGACACCAGAGGAGCCGAGCCTGGGTATATGTCGTATCTGCGGGCAGAGAGTGAAGCGTGGCCAGGGAGCTAACCTTGGCACCACGGCCCTGCGCCAACACATGCAGTGTCACCATCCAGTGGCCTGGGAGAAACGGGTGTCGGATGCAGTCCATCCTGCAGGCGCACCTGCAGCACCTAGTGGCACACGTGCCGTTTCAGCAAGTCCAGGCTCCAGCACCTCTGCCGAAGGGAGCTGTTTGTCTTTGACATCATCTCCCGGTCCAGATGCTCCTGCTCCTCGCTATGCATGGCGCCAGCAGTCGTTGAGCGAAGCGATTACAAAAAGACAACTCTATGCGTCCAGCCATCCTAAGTTGCAGAAGCTGACCGTGCTCTTGTCGAAGTTGTTGGTACTGCAGTCTCTCCCTTTCCAAGTTGTGGATTCTGAACCCTTCAGAGAACTATTAGCTTGTGCTGAACCGAGGTGGAGAGTTCCAAGCCGCAATTTATTTTCCAAAAAGGCTGTGCCAGCCCTTCACCAATATGTACAACAGAAGGTGGACCAGTCCTTGAGCTTATCACTTTCTTCCAAGGTGCATGGCAGCGCGGACATGTGGAGCTGTAATTATGGTCAGGGCCAGCATATGTCCTTTACGGCCCACTGGGTGAATGTGCTTCCGCCCAGCCACACCAACAACTTCCACAAGAGACGGCTTTCTCCTCCACGTTGTCAAACTCCTGCTCCTGCAGCGGTGTCACGCAGTTCTACACCTGGTTTGCCTGGGCAAACTAAGTCACACAGGGGAGGAACTGCTCCGCTTCATGCAACAAGAAATCAATGTGTGGCTTTCTCCACGACAACTAAAAATTGGAACCATGGTGACAGACGATGGTGACAGGCCTGTATGAACAGAAATAAAGCCATTAATGATTTTTTGATGATGCAAGCGGACCGTAGTACTCCCCTGTGTAACTTTGATCAGTCACTGGCAGCTCATGTGTGACACCTGCCATTTGCTCAGGCCTTTTGAAGAGGCCACGTTATTTGTCAGTCGCCAGGATTGCGGGATGAATAACGTCATTCCACTGCTTCATGTCCTGGAACTCATGCTGCAAAATCTGTCTGGTCAGGGCACTGGAGAAGTGAAGACTACATCCGATGGCCACATGAGTCCGGTGGTTGCTGAACTGGAGGAGGAGGAGGACATTGGAGCACAAGCAGAGTGTGGTGCAATTTGTGGTTTTTCTACTCAGGTGACAGGAAAGTAGGAGCAGGAGCTTCTGGAGGAGGTAGAAGATGAGGCAGATGACCCAGAAGCACCGTGGCAGTATACTGTGGATATGGAGACCGGGAGTTCCTCAGAGTCACTTGCGCAGAGGGCCCGCAGCATGCTGCTTTGCCTAACTAGTGACAGCCGAATAGTCAACATCCGGCATAGGGATGACTTTTGGCTGTCCACCCTCTTGGACCCTCGCTACCGGTCCAAAATGGGTGAATTTCCTGCTGCTGTGAGGAAGGAACAACTGCCATACTATAGAGAAATACTGAGCACACTGTTGGCCACTGCCTATGTGCGCCATAGTCCATCCTCTGTCAGGTCTGACCGGGGGATTCCTGGCAGTCATTGCTCACGTACTACCACGGCTGCTGTGGGGAGCTGGGGGGGGGGGAAGGAGCAGTAGCAGTTCCAGTAGCAGTAGTAACAGTCGCTTAAGTCTGGATTCCTAATGAGCAATTTCCTTCACCCGCCTAGTGAGGAGGGTAGCCGCCACCAGCAGTAGCAGCAGGACATGAAGCAGACCCTGCACCAGCAGGTGGTGGCCTACTTGGACAGCATTTTACCACCTGAGGTAGAGGATCCCATGGACTACTGGGCAGCCAAACTTGATGCATGGCCGCAACTTGCGGAGTTTGCAGTAGAGAAGCTGTCTTTCCCGGCCAGTAGTGTGGCATCAGAGCGGGTGTTCAGTGCGGCGGGGGCCATCGTTACCCCCACTGTGGCTGTGAGTCAGCAGGGTGGCAGCAGTGCGAGGACGGGAGCCAAACGTCAGCGGGGTACAAATACTGATTCGCAAGCCCAAATAAGCAGTGGCACAGGGGCTCAGCGAGGCAGCGGCGGTAGTAGTCGCTCAGTGCAGAGTGTTGTCGGTAAAATTACCACCTCAGCGGTGTAGTAGTTTTTTTGTAAAGACACCAGAGGAGCCGAGCCTGGGTATATGTCGTATCTGCGGGCAGAGAGTGAAGCGTGGCCAGGAAGCTAACCTTGGCACCACGGCCCTGCGCCAACACATGCAGCGTCACCATCCAGTGGCCTGGGAGAAACGGGTGTCGGATGCGGTCCATCCTGCAGGCGCAGCAGCAGCACCCAGTGGCACACGTGCTGTTTCAGCAAGTCAAGGCTCCAGCACCTCTGCCGAAGGGAGCTGTTTGTCTTTGACATCATCTCCCGGTCCAGATGCTCCTGCTCCTCGCTACGCATCAGCAGTCGTTGAGCGAAGCGATTACAAAAAGACAACTCTATGCGTCCAGCCATCCTAAGTTGCAGAAGCTGACCGTGCTCTTGTCGAAGTTGTTGGTACTGCAGTCTCTCCCTTTCCAAGTTGTGGATTCTGAACCCTTCAGAGAACTATTAGCTTGTGCCGAACCGAGGTAGAGAGTTCCAAGCCGCAATTTATTTTCCAAAAAGGCTGTGCCAGCCCTTCACCAATATGTACAACAGAAGGTGGACCAGTCCTTGAGCTTATCACTTTCTTCCAAGGTGCATGGCAGCGCGGACGTGTGGAGCTGTAATTATGGTCAGGGCCAGTATATATCCTTTACGGCCCACTGGGTGAATGTGCTTCCGCCCAGCCACACCAACAACTTCCACAAGAGACGGCTTTCTCCTCCAAGTTGTCAAACTGCTGCTCCTGCAGCAGTGTCATGCAGTTCTACACATGGTTTGCCTGGGCGAACTAAGTCACACAGGGGAGGAACTGCTCCGCTTCATGCAACAAGAAATAAATGTGTGGCTTTCTCCGCGACAACCAAAAAACTGAACCATGGTGACAGACAATGGGAGGAACATGGTGTCCGCGCTAGTCAGAGGAGGGATGGTCCATGCGCCCTGCATGGCGCACATGTTCAATCTGGTAGTCAACAAGTTCCTGAAGTCTTACACTCTGCAAGACATTCTAAAAATGGCCAGGACACTGTGCACGCACTTGAGCCATTCTTACAAAGCCAAGCACACCCTCCTCGAGTTGCGGCACCAGAATGGCCTACCGCAACATAGTCTGATATGCGATATTTCCACCCGTTGGAATTCCAGCCTCCATATGTTAGACGGCCTGTATGAACAGAGAAAAGCCATTAATGATTTTTTGATGATGCAAGCGGACCGTAGTACTCCCCTGTGTAACTTTGATCAGTCACTGGCAGCTCATGTGTGACACCTGCCATCTGCTCAGGCCTTTTGAAGAGGCCACGTTATTTGTCAGTCGCCAGGATTGCGGCATGAATAACGTCATTCCACTGCTTCATGTCCTGGAACTCATGCTGCAAAATCTGTCTGGTCAGGGCACTGGAGAAGTGAAGACTACATCCGATGGCCACATGAGTCCGGTGGTTGCTGAACTGGAGGAGGAGGAGGACATTGGAGCACAAGCAGAGTCTGGTGCAATTTGTGGTTTTTCTACTCAGGTGACAGGAAAGGAGGAGCAGGAGCTTCCGGAGGAGGTAGAAGATGAGGCAGATGACCCAGAAGCACCGTGGCAGTATACTGTGGATATGGAGATCGGGAGTTCCTCAGAGTCACTTGCGCAGATGGCCCGCAGCATGCTGCTTTGCCTAACTAGTGACAGCCGAATAGTCAACATCCGGCATAGGGATGACTTTTGGCTGTCCACCCTCTTGGACCCTCGCTACCGGTCCAAAATGGGTGAATTTTTTCCTGCTGCTGTGAGGAAGGAACAACTGCCATACTATAGAGAAATACTGAGCACACAGTTGGCCACTGCCTATGTGCGCCATTGTCCATCCTCTGTCAGGTCTGACCGGGGGATTCCTGGCAGCCATTGCTCACGTACTACCACGGCTGCTGTGGGGAGCTGGGGGGGGGGGGGTAGGAGCAGTAGCAGTTCCAGTAGCAGTAGTAACAGTCGCTTAAGTCTGGATTCCTAATGAGCAATTTCCTTCACCCGCCTAGTGAGGAGGGTAGCCGCCACCAGCAACAGCAGAAGGACATGAAGCAGACCCTGCACCAGCAGGTGGTGGCCTACTTGGACTGCACTTTACCACCTGTGGTAGAGGATCCCATGGACTACTGGGCAGCCAAACTTCATGCGTGGCCGCAACTTGCGGAGTTTGCAGTAGAGAAGCTGTCTTTCCCGGCCAGTAGTGTGGCATCACTAGAACCCGCTTGTCCATCCCTAATGTGGAGAGACTGACCTTTGTCAAGATGAATCAGGCTTGGATTGGCCAGGATTTCAACTCACCAATGCCTAATGCGTCAGATTAGATCTGCCATGACGCCTCCTCCAAACATTGAGAAATGAGTCAGGGTTCTAACTACCTGCCTCAGCTACTATTCTGATGCTGCCACCCGCCTGATGCCACACATCTGCTGCTAGTTGCACCATCTGCCTCATACCATCTTTACCAGGGACTGGAATTGTCCGCCACCTCCACACTATATCATGGTGCCACTCTGCAGGCTAGTGTTAAGATGGCATCAGAAGCAGCAGGCTTCTGATGCCATCTTCACACTATATGATTGTGCCACTCTGCGGGCTCCTGCTGGTGCTGCTTCTGATGCCGCCTTCACACTATACCATTGTGCCACTCTGCGGCCTTCTGCTGCTGCTTCTGATGTCACCAACACACTATATCATTGTGCCACTGTGCCACTCTTGCTGCTTCTGATGCTACCTTCGCACTATATCATTGTGCCACTCTGCGGGCTCCTGCTGCTTCTGATGCCACCAACACACTATATCATTGTACCACTCTGTGGGCTCCTCCTGCTGCTGCTACTCATGCCACCTTCACACTATATCATTGTGCCACTCTGCGGGCTCCTGCTGCCGCTACTGATGAAACCGACGCACTATATCATTGTGCCACTCTGCAGGCTCCTGCTGCTTCTGATGCCACCTTCACACTATATCATTGTGCCACTCTTCAGACTCCTGCTGCTACTGATGCCACCTTCACACTCACTCTGCAGGCTCCTGCTGCTTCTGATGCCACCTTCACACTATACCATTGTGCCACTCTGCAGGCTCCTGCTGCTTCTGATGCCACCAACACACTATATCATTGTGCCACTCTGTGGGCTCCTCCTGCTGCTACTGATGCCACCTTCACACTATATCATTGTGCCACTCTGCGGGCTTCTGCTGCTGTTGCTTTTGATGCCACCAACACACTATATCATTGTGCCACTCTGCCGCTCTTGCTGCTTCTGATGCCACCTTCACACTATATCATTGTGCCACTCTGCGGGCTCCTGCTGCTGCTTCTGATGCCACCTTCACACTATATCATTGTGCCAGTCTGCGGGCTCCTGCTGCTGTTGCTTTTGATGCCACCAACACACTATATCATTGTGCTACTCTGCCGCTCTTGCTGCTTCTGATGCCACCCAACACACTATATCATTGTGCCACTCTGTGGGCTCCTCCTGCTGCTGCTGCTTCTGATGCCACCTTCACACTATATCATTGTGCCACTCTGCGGGCTCCTGCTGCTACTGATGCCACCTTCACACTATATCATTGTGCCACTCTACGGGCTCCTGCTGCTTCCACCAACACACTATATCATTGTGCCACTATGCCGCTCTTGCTGCTACTGATGCCACCTTCACACTATATCATTGTGCCAATCTGTGGGCTCCTCCTGCTGCTGCTGCTCCTGATGCCACCTTCACACTATATCATTGTGCTACTCTGTGGGCTCCTGCTGCTACTGATGCCACCTTCACACTATATCATTGTGCCACTCTGCGGGCTCCTGCTGCTGCTTTTGATGCCACCAACACACTATATCATTGTGCCACACTGCCGCTCTTGCTGCTTCTGATGCCACCTTCACACTATATCATTGTGCCACTCAGTGTAAAAAGAGTGCACTCTTTGATGTTATAGTGGGATCTTGGCCCTCAGCTCAGTCCTTTCGAGCTGGCACAGACGTTACCTTGTCAGGCTGCGTTCCCGCTTCGCTTATTTGGGGAAGTTGGCCTATGTAAATGCACATGGAAGTGAAGCGATTCTAAGAGCCGCGGCTGTCATACTAAAACACAGCATTGTTTGAAGACCAAACCACGCTCCCTATGCATATTTAAGCATGGCACAACGTTCTACAACACCCTACAGGCTCTCTGCAGCCAGGAAATGCCTGTTTTTTAACGTGATTCGTTTTGATTCGATTCGGGTCGAATCAAATTTTTTCGAAAAATTCGGGGAATCGGGACGAAACGAATTTTTAACAAATTCGCCCATCTCTAATTGACAGTTCTCATAGTAAGAAAGCCCTGTTGCATCTAGTGATTAAACCCTGATTTCTCCAGACAGAGACAGTGCCCCCTCGTCTTCGATTTGATTTAATCTGAAACAACTTACCACCATATTTTTTGTATGGACCATTCATATATTTATGTAAATTAATCATGTCCCCTCGTAGTCATCTTTTCCAGACTAAATAAATCTAGTTGTTTTAATCTTTCCTCATAACGAACACCGTCCATACCCCTTATCATTTTCGTGGCTCCAAGTTGAACCCTCTCCAGTTCCAGGGTATCCTTTTTATGGACTTTTGCCCAGAACTGGACAGCATATTCCAGGTGAGGCCGAACCAATGCCTTCTACAGTGGTAATATTACATCCCTATCCCGAGAGTCCATACCACTTTTGATACATGACAAGATCCTGCTGGCTTTAGAGGCATTGCATGCTGTTATTCAATTTATGATCTACTAGTACCCCAGGTCCTTCTCAACAAGGGACTCTCTCCGATTTACTCCCCCAAGGACAGTAAATCATTGGATTATTAGCCCACAGGTGCATAACCTTACATTTATCCACATTGAACCTCATTTACCAAGTGGATGACCAAACACTCAGTTTGTCCAAGTCACCCTGCAGCCTATGAACATCCTCCATAGAATGTATTACACTACACAGCTTGGTGTCATCTGCAAAAATACAGTGCTATTAATTCCTACCTCCTATATCATTAATAAATATAATAAATAGTAGTGGGACAAGCACTGAACCCTGGGGTACACCACTTATAACTGGTGACCATTCTGAGTAGGAATCATTGACCACAACTCTCTGGATACAATCCTTCAACCTGTTTTCAATCCAATTGATATTGATTCCTGACAAATCAATAAAGCTTATTTTACCCATTAGTCCTCTATAAGGGACAGTGTCAAATGCCTTTGCAAAGTTCAAGATCACAATTTCCACAGCAGCTCCTCCATCCAGACAACTGCTCACCTCTTCATAGAAGCAGATCAGGTTAGTCTGACAACTTCTATTCTTAGTAAACCCATGCTGACTGCACTATTTGATGTCACATACTCCAGTATGTAGTCTTTTACTAATCCTTCCAATATTTTCCAGACAATGGAAGTTAAGCTTACAGGCCTGTAATTGCCTGGCAAATTTCTAGAGCCCTTTTTGTATACTGGCCCCACATTTGCCTTGCACCAGTCACTTGGCACCACACCAGACATTACGGATCCCTGAAGATTTTAGACAGCAGTACAGCATTAACAGAACTGAGTTCTTTAAGGACTCTGGGGTGTAACCCATCTAGTCCAGGAGCCTTGTACACATTGATTTTATTGATATTAGATTGGATCTCGTCTACATTCAGCCAGTCTAGTATATTACAGTATGCATGATCCGCACGGGCACCACCCACAGCAGAAGTTCTTTCTTCTATCATATAAATGGAGCTAAAAAAAGTATCTCCGTCTTCTCTTAGTCTCCAGTCACCGATGCCCCATTTTCAGAATAAAGGGGTCCAACTTGCCCTGACCCATTTTTTTTGCATTTATTTATTAAAAACATTTCTTGGGATTTGTTTTGTTATCTTTAGCCACCTGTCTTTCATTTTGTAATTTGGCTGATTTGATTTCCTTTTTGCAGATTTCCTTTTCATCATTACCATATATACTCGTGTATAAGCCGAGTTTTTTAGCACAAAAAATGTGCTGAAAAACTCACCTCGCCTTATAAACGAGTCAAGTAAAAAATAAAAAACGTAATACTCACCCTCCGGTGTCCGGATCGTTGGTGCGGGTCCCCCGAGGCTCCCGATCTTCGGCGCGGGTCCCGGAAGCTCCTCTTCTCTCACTGGCAGAGTCACGGCCATGCGATTTGCCGGTGGGCGCACATTATGATGCGGCAGTGTCGCCGCAGATGACGTCATCAGCAGCGACACCGCCGCATCATAGTGTGCGAAAGATGAGAGAAGAGAGAAAAAGAGCCGCCGGGACCCACACCAACGATTCAGATACCGAAGGGGGAGTATTAAGTTTTAGATTTTTTTTTTTGGCAGGGGGCTGGCTGTATACTACATGGGAGCTGGCTGTATACTACATGGGAGCTGGCTGTATACTACATGGGAGCTGGCTGTATACTACATGGGGCCTGGCTGTATACTACATGGGGCCTGGCGGCATACTACAGGGGGGCTGGCTGTATACTACAGTGGGGCTGGCTGTATACTACAGGGGACTGGCTGACTGTATACTACATGGGGGATGAACTAGCGTGTTATTTTATCTAGTTTTCTGTACCTATTTTTGTTTTTTTTTTTTATTTTTTGCTATATGCGAGTCATAGGTTTTCCCAGTTTTGTTGTGGTAAAATTTGGGATCTCGGCTTATTCTCAGGTCGGCTTTTTCTCGAGTATATACGGTAATTGCCCTTTTAACTGTAGCTATGATCCACACGGGGGGAAATCTAGCCCATCTATACCTTTTGGAATAAATTTAGATGTATAATGAGCAAGGATAGATTTAAAATTCTCCCATTTAACATTAGTATCATCACATGACAGTATTTGATCCCAGACTATATCCTGTTGTGCAATACCAATAGAAGTATATAGGATCCAAAAATAAATCGTAATGCTCACTTCAATATAATCAATATACAAACTTTATTAATTGACCATCAAAAAAGAAAATATTAAAAACACATTAAAAACCACAAAGACACAGGTTGTGGCGATGGTAACATATTACAGTACATGATAGACACTATGCAAGTATCAACAAAATCAAAATATCCAATTTTTGGCGTGTAACCAGTTATAACCACCACCGGGTGTTGCATGATACCAAAAATTGTTTAGACCAATGGTAGATGCCCAATATATATACCTGATATCACAGATATCAGAAATGATATTGGCCTAAAAATGGACGAAAATAAACCCTGACATAATTTGCAATACCCCCCAAGTACAGGCGGTCCCCACTTAAGGACACACCGACTTAGACAACCCATAGTTACAGGACCGACCCCTCTGCCCACGTGACCTCTGGTGGAAGCTTCTCTGGATACTTTACTATACTCCCAGACGTAATGATCAGCTGTAATGTGTCTGTAATGAGTCTTTATTGATAATTCTTGGTCCAATTAACACCAAAAATTTTAAACCCATATTGTCCAAACTGGGCCAAAAGAAAAAAATGGTCTAGAAACGTCCATTATAAAATATACAGAGTTTCGACGACATACAAATTCAAACTTAAGAACAAACCTTCCAGACCCTCATCTGTATGTAACCCGGGGAACTGCCTGTATTTTTGCGAAACTCTGCATAAAGTGACATGTAAAGTACAGTGTGGTATAAATGAACTTCCTCTTCATAACCTATAAGGTGCAACATATATAAGTCACTTAATAATAAAGTCAATAGGGAGCCTACACGAGCGGAAAAATCATACAATGATACCCAGTTGGTTGTAGGGAATATTGGACTGATGTGCATGTTCAACACACTAAAAGTGCCAGCTGGTGCATTTGAGCATGTGTGCTAATGATTGTAAAAGTGCTAGTGCTTGTATAAATAACTGGCAAATTCATTGGAATAGAATAAGGCCCATGTGTATGAAGTGAATATGTTGTAAAAAAAGATATATAAAATTATAAAGTGAGATATCTAACTACATTGTGTATGAGGTAAAGTGTTGTGCGAAACAAGACAAAGGAAAACTTGTGCTAAAATGCAATAATCAAAACCATGAACAAAACACACAATTATGATCACACCAAAGAGTGTTCATTACTATATTTGACACATTAAAGTGCATCTATGATATATGTCCCAACAAAAAATAAATTATTAAGTGCATATGATAACCAGGATGTGTAACTGGAACTCCACACATTTCATCGTGGGTCTAGTCCTGATAATAATAACTAAAAGTCAAGGTGCAAAGAATAATAGGCACCTTTATATCAAGAGCATTGGACAACATCCACAAGTAAAATAGATATATGACACCCCACGGGAAGGAAGTGGGTCAATATGAGAGTATCGATTCCTATTTATAGCCACCATCCAAGAAACCATATCCATATACAACCATCTGGGAGGCAAAAAATGCCAGACCAATAACTCATTACTATACAGCCCAAACCTATAAATACGTGCTACTAAAAAGGCAATAGGATAAGACATGGGCATCCAAACACTTTAAAATATAATCAAAACAAAAACCGGTAAGACAATATTATAAAAACACGACTCGGAGCTGGATTTTATATATGGGGAGGAAAAAGTTGTTCGTTCAGTCCATGAGGAGATGTGTGGAGCCAGTTTTGACTATCCACTGAGTTCTATCGTTTCCAATTTCTTGAAGGTATTTCTTCCAACGAACTCCCAAAATGATTTTATCTATGCCATATGCCTGTAGGTCCTGCTACCTACAGTCCTGGCAATTCCAAAAAATGTTTGGGTATTGGTTGCGGCTTTCATTATTTGTTCAGTGGTCCGTGGGAAGGAGTTTGGCAGCCGCTCTTTATATTATCATGTGTCCTGGAGACGAGTCTTAGTTCCGTGTGTTATAACCCACCTACTTCAATCCGCAACAGAGACGATGTAGATTACCATCCGGGTGGTACTGCAATTTATATAAATGCACAATATTAAGATTGCGTCGACACCTCAGAATCCTGGAACGTCTTTGTTTTCTTCACCATTTGAGGGCATACATTGCAGTGTCCGCAGGGATAGGATCCCCAATCAGGAACCTTTTGATCCAAAAATATAATATATGTGATAATATGTTGATGATCCTTACCTATTACTCTTTTGGGACTTCTCGGTTGTTGAGTGAGTAGGGATCTGCACCCAATGATTTGGCACGTAAGTTCCCTTCTGTATATCCGAGTCACGGTAGCCCCTTTGTTTTAAAACGAGTCTATATCCTGTGGTGTGCAGCCTGAATTTCGGAAAATTAGCCTCTTAAAATTCAGGTTTTCCCACCTGTTTTTGCTTTTTTACAGTTCAAGAGGAAAATAATTATATTAATGATCGCTGTTCCCAAGGGTTTTCCTGGAAAAATGACATTTTTGGACAATTCTGCATTGTTAGAATCACAAGTTCCAACAATGATCACCTTTGTGGGATTCTTCTAAGCTGCACCATAAAATTATCTGCAGAAGAAAGTTGATAAAATGTCTCCCATTCACAGATGAAGAAGAGCCTGAACCTAATTTATATTTGGAAAGTAAAGTTTCTTATCACTACTGTCCCGCCTGTGCAGCCCGCTCTATCTGTTTATATAGGTGACCCTCATTCCCTCAGAGATGTTAGGGGGTTCTATTAATTACACCAAAAATAATCTTTCTCAAAGTCGTTCTGGCTTTGATTTTCAACCAACAAGTTTCAAACATCCTCACACTTTTATGAGATCAATGTCGTCATCTCAAAATCGCTTTTAAGTCTCTTCTGCCATAGACATATAACCACCTCCCCTCCATTAGTCCTGTCTTCCAAAAGAGTGTAAAACCTTGCTTTTAACACCCTAATCATCGATGCAGTCGAGCCAGTCTCCGCTAAAACAACACATCTAACTGTTCCTCTAATACAGAGCCTCAGCTCACCCATTTTGCCTGTGATACTTCTGGCATTTGTGAACATACACTGATTTTCCACAGTTATTTATCTGATTTAGACTGCATTCAACACCATGTATGGGGGACGATATATACGGCCGACCGTATATATGGCCGATATACGCCCCCCCATAACTTCTATGGGCTGACGGCATTGTACAGGAGCGGTACGGTGCAGCACGTACGGCATCGTACTGCTTCGTAGCCCGGAAAAGTTAGGACATGTCCTACTTTTCCCATATTACGGCGCCGTGGCCCATATGTCCTATGGAGAGGGGCGGGGGTGAGCAGCACTCACCTCCTCCTCTCCCCCGTGCGCCCCAGTGCTACGGTGCGGCGGGCCCTGGCAGTGCATGTAGCCTACAATAATTTTCCTGCACATATATCGCAACTATTGTTTTTAACTTGTGGATTCTCCTTATCCAACTGTCTTAGCCCCCAATTACAAGCTGCCCACCTCACAACCACAAACCTAAATCTGCCCCCTCTCTAACCTGTCTACCCCGTTTTTGTCTTCCTTTTCATCCTCCCTGTCCTAGTTTAAATACTCCACCATGCCCAGCAGCAGCCCCCCCCTTCCATTTAGGTGCAGGTTATCTGGCGGAAACAGCTGTACCCCATGAAAACTCAGCCCAGTGCTCTAAGGACCAAATCCCTCTGCTCTACACCAGGATCTAAGCCAAAATTTAACTCTCTGAGCTACCCGCTGTCTCTCTGTGTTAGCGCATGGCACAGGTAGATTCCGGGAGAATACTACCGTTGATGGCCCTTCCCTTAAGCTTTGAAACTTAATTCTTTAAAATTATCTTCTGGCTCATAAAAAAAAACAATAAGTCATACATAATTAGTACTCCAGGTAATCTGACAGTAATAATACCAGAAAAGCCCAAAACTTCTCTAAGAAATCTCTAAAAAAATGCTTTTTGCCATATTATAATGTCCCTGTCATTTTGTATTACTATTATCTATTATCTGTATTATCTCTCCGTATACATTACTTATTTAGGACCTATTACCTGCATGCATTGGTATATCACCCTCTGATGCACTCATATTTTATATATATATTTTTGCTTTATATGTGTAATAAAGATTACTATTTTTCATTAATTATTGTTAGCCTTGTTTTCTTCTCTTTTCATTTTTTTTTAATTTTTTTTTTTTTGGTATTCTTCGGTACTCCACCTACCATCTATTCTGTCATTGGTACCAACATGACCACGACTGCTGGGTCATCCCCAGCCCTCCCAGTATTTATCCACCCTTTTCCACCAAATGCCGAACCCTGGCACCGGGGAGACAGTAAACCATTCGGGTGAGCGGTTTTTGGCGACAAGTTATTTATCCGTCTCCTGATTATAGAGTACCCCACAACCACTAGCTCCCTTGGCTTACCTGCACTCCCATCCACCCTCCTACTAGACTGTCTGATCCCGGCTGTGTTAGGGAGAGCAGGATCCGCTAGGACTGCCATTTCTGAATCTGACATCCTTACACAATTTTACAAATTTGCTTGGATGTTTCAGAGTGGCCATTCCTTTCTTGGACACCCTTTGTACCCCTTATTTACGTAACCAGAGCTATCCACAGGCCCTCCTGGCTTACCCTACCACCCCTTCATATACCCGCATATTGCTTGCTCAGTGGAGCAGCATACTACTCTCAAGATTGTCGATTGCTCGCAAGCGTGCAAATCTTCCTCCAGATCTATAACTCGAGCTTCCAGTAAAAAATATGGGCACATCTGTTCCAGCAGTGTATACATCGGCAGAGTGTGCACTGGAGCATACCACCAATCTTGCTAGCCATATCCTAGTTACAAAACTGGATGAGTTATAAGTGAAGATATATAAATGAGGATTACTTTCAGTTCTGTGGACTCCTTTTTTCAAAACTCGCTTGTTTTAACTGCCACTCATGTTCACAAGCCAGTTAGAAACACAAGCCAAAATGAGCAAGCTAAAAAATGAGTTTCTAAGAAATGCCCTTGCTATCACTGTATACTCAATCCACATTCGCCAAAGATTCAATCTTAGCACACACAAAATCTGCTTGTTTTAACTCGCACTTATTGTTAACAGCCATTTAAAAACACACAAGCCAAAATGAGTAAGATATTCAACTCCTATCTTTTCCCCAGGAACGGTACGGTCCCTGCACGTGTGCTGCACTGTAACGCTCCATACGGCACCGTGCGCCCATTGCTGGCCTGTGGGGGAAGTGATCCAACTAATACGTCAGCCTTATATACATCCCCAACGCCTTATGCAGCCTTAGTGGCAATGATACCAATTTACTAATGAAATGTGTATAAACTTTTGACTTTGCAGAAATAATAAAAAATATCTTAAAAAATTCTTCTCTCATTCTGGCATTTGGCAAATATGAATATTTTGGTACCTAATCGACTTAAATTGGGAAATCATTATTTTGGTTTCTTATCAGATAGTGAGGAAAAATGAATGTGTGTCTTTTTTTAGGTATGTAAACCGCTGGTTTCAATATTTTAATACATTAAACAAATGAATTTTCAGAAAAAACTGTAATTCCCTTTTTGGAACTAGCTAATTGATACTATTAGAAATTGTCAACTGTTGATCATTATTAAAAAAAAAATCTACAAGGGGAGAAAAAAAGCACTGATTTGAGTTTTTTTTGTCCATTAGGGCCATTCATTATAACCGGGGGATGTGATGGCTGCACACATTGCAGCTATTACACCCAGGTGATCACACGCAAAATAAAAGGCAGGTTCTATTTTTGCCCTTATTGCGCAATTCAGCTTCCACAGAGGGAATGTGCTTTCTCGCCCATGTAACTTCCCGTGGCCAGATCATTCTGTCCCTCAGAATGGGATTAGGATGGTGTACTTTCTTTTTTGGTTTACATCCTTAGTGTGAACTGTGCTTTCTGTGGTGGACTTATTGCACCAGTTCCAGTCTCCTGCAGCTCTGCTCTGGTCCAGCAATAGTTGCTGTGATGGACAGCACCCTTCTCCAGTCAGCTGGGCCTGAGAACCTCTCGGTTTTCATATTTATATCACCGTTTATATTCTCTATGTTTAATAGCTCACATTTACTCCTTGCTATTTCTCTGAATTTTCTGGTTTTCTGTATTTTGTGCTGTATCTATGTGTTTGTGAGTCTTAGGGAGAGAACGGCTTCTAGGTATCCCGTATCATTGGGATAGCGCAGAGGCAAATACGCAGGTTACAGTTTGAGCGGCCTCACTGTCCTTTGTCCTCCCTGTCAGGGTTGAAAGTGGTGGACCAACTGAACACCGTGAATGATGATGTAACAGCTACACCTGGAGAGGAGTCCAAATGGCACCCGGCATTCACCAGACCCAGCCTCAAGGTTGGAGTTGGACTGCGCGCAGAATACCACCAGGCCCTTGACTGGCGCAATTTTGCTTGCGATAGTGGCCAAGGCGAGTAGACAGAATCGCGCAGAATCAGAGTCAGGAAGCAGGGAGGACAAGACAGGTGGCACAGGATCGGGAGTGGGGACATAGCTGAAGTCAAGACAGGCGGGCAGAGAATCAATGTTAGGAACAGAAAACATAGTCACAACGGATAATCACATGAGTCAATATAACGCTTTCTCTAGGCAATGAGCCACAAAAGATCCGGCCGGGATTATAGGAAAAGCCGGCTATTTAACAGATCAGCAGCCAGCCAGTGGCAATGAGTGGTAATCTGGCCTTTTAAGGGGGGTCAAGGCGCCAGACCACAGGGATGCCGCGGAGCGCGAGAGGTAAGACTTGTGGGAAGGCACTACACGGGGGCTCACGGGGGTGTCGTAACTCATGACAGTACCCTCTCCCTTCGGCTTCCCCTTTTCTTGGCTTGAAGGACCTTTGAAGGACATTAGGCGATGAATGTTGTCTTCAGGTTCCAAGATGCTCTCCTCTGGCCGAATCCACTCCAGTCGATAAGAACTGTCCCCCTCTCACCGTCTTCATATCCAGTGTAGAAAGGCACAAGGTGTTGTGGTGTGGTAGATACGTGTAACTTGGCCTGCGCGTCGTGATAGTAAAAACCGTATTGCTGGTATCAGCAGCGTTTGGCCACTGAACGCTTTTGTTATTTTAGCAATGCAGCTGATCCGGGAAAGGAGCAGTCCACAGTGCTGGGGGGATGGCTGCTCCCACTTCCAGGCCACGGCTTGCGCCCTGTTAAAGGCCACCTGTGTCGGAGAAAGGTGGTGTGTTCCCTACCCTGTGTGTGCGAGTGGAAAACAGGAATAGCAGAGCCAGAGCTGGGCCTTGCGTGTGAAGAGTCTGAGGACTGGAAAGGTGCTCTAACCCCGGAGGGTGAAATACGATATGATAACATGGACTGAGATTTTCATATTGACTATGCATTTTGTTTTGCCCGCTGGAGCAAGCCCGTTTGCCTGTTATTTTTATGTCTAAAATAAAGACACCTGTTTTGTTCACCTGAAAATGCTGCCTGGCGCTTCTCTAAGACTACATTTGAGTTAAGAACCCCTACACCAGGTTCTCTTTACTTCACAGACATGGTGTGACATCGGGCCTCAGGAGCAGGAGGAGCTACTGACCAGGTGAAGGATTAAGATGACTGGCTTTAGAAGGGAGAGGTGGAAGGAGTTCGGGATGCGCGTGGATGGAGGAAGACAAAGCTTCTAAGCTGCGATGTATGTAATGCCCTTCAGCACCTCGAATGGACCCGGAGGAGGAAAGGGATTGAATTTGTAGCTGGGCATCTTCAGCCAGACATATCTGGAGGACAGCCACACTTTATCACCCCAGAGAGAAGACTGGAGGAGAACAGTTTGTCGGCATGGGTTTTGGTGCGGTACGCAGTAAGTAGAGACAGACGGTTTGCTCCCAGATGGAGCTAAGGTCTGTACCAAATTCTTCCAAGGACGGAACATCAGAAGGCATGGAAAGCGGGAAGAGGTAGCTGTGGATGTGTCCATAGACAATAAAGAAGGGAGCGTCACCGGTAAATTCAGGTTCATAGAATATAGGAGAATTCGCCCATAGGTACACAGAGTGGACCGTCGTCTCGTCAAGCAGAAACAAAGTGCCATAGTTAAACAGCTTAGAGTGTGATTGTTCTATCCACTTGCCCATTTGACTGCGGCTGAGTGGAGATATCCATTTTTACTGAAGTGTTGCACAAGGAACGCCAGAACTTGGGAAAAACTGGACTCATTGGTCTGAGGCAATGGGGCACATTTACTTACCTGGCCTGCGCGATCCTCGAAAGTGCAATGTCTGACGGAATGCACATCTGCCAGTGATTCACAAAGATTGTGCGCCCGATATCTGCATCTGTTGTTTCCTGCTAAGGTTCGCGGAGTTCAGCTTCTTCCTGGATATAAAGTGCCATTGTTTTGGACACAAATTGAATGTGTAAATCGTGCGCTCAGTCGAATTTTCAGTTCAGATCGTCAGACAGTCCGCCCCCCCGCCCTGATTCTGTTGCATGAAATCCGGCGCTGATGCGCCAAAATCCCGATCGCGCATGAAACAATCCCTGCTAATCCTGTCACAGCCGACACAATCCTGAAAATGTCAGGAAGTCCGACAGAAATGCGATCTGCGACCCTTAGTAAATAAGCCCAAGACCAGAAAGGGGAAGAATGTGAGAGAATGAACAAATCATAATTAGAGTCCATGGCCAGGTGAGTCCACGGGCAACTGGGTACAGGCAGTGTCAGGAGCAGACCTGCTGGCTTGAGACGTGATGACTTATTTCGAACTCACAAAGTCTGTACATCCTTGACCAGACCTGGCCCATTAAAACGAGAGATGCACCAGGGGTGCTCAGTCACACAAGAGTCATAGGTCTTGCAGGAGGAATTTGCTGTAGATCCACATGAGCGGACAACAAACTGTTCAGAGGAATTCTCCAACATTACGGAGCTTATGAATATATAGGGGTATCCCCCTATTACGTCTACCCCAATTATTAATAAAAAATAATCACTGTGCATGTACAAAAATGTGATCTATACTATTTTATATATACAGTGCTATATATTATATATTGTGAGGACACTGAAGGGGTTAACTGTGGATGGGCGATATGTTTCCCCTGGGTTTTTCATACTATGCAAGGCCTAATGCTGAGGTTGTGTTGTCCAGCACTTGGACAAGGTGGTGGGCGCAGCCTAATCAGGCTGCATAAAGCTGCTGCGCGGAGTGAGAGATTGGCTCTGAAAGGAGGTAGAGAGCGCACCGCCCTGACTGTGCTGGGAGCAGCGACGTTTTATGTTAATGTATTAGGTGAGTTAGAATATCTCTGTTTAGTTAGCACCCAGCCGGGTAGGATTTTGTTTATGTTTTATGCCATGAATGTGAAGGATGTTGTTATGGTTTTCTGAGCTGTGCAGGCTATTGCCCTTTAGTACCAATTGATTATATTACAAAACATGCACTTTGCACAGAGACTCATCTGATCTGCTGATCGGCAGTGTGAACAGATGCTGTGTGCTGGCTGTCTGCCCTTTAGAACAATATTAAGAACACAATTTAGTCACATCAAGTGTGATGTCTGATATAGAGGCCTGTATACCAGCATTGGGCATGCAACAGGGTGACAAGCTGTACAATCTTTTCCTCTAGATATGGGGATAAGAATCCAGCACGACAGACATTTTATGTTAATGTCCTCCCTCTTCATTCTGAGCCAAAATTATTTCTCGTTGATGCCCATTTCTTCCTCCAGACCCAGGGAACGGCAATGGGCAGTTGTGCAGCCAATTCGCCAATCTGTTCCTTGGGTGGTGGTAGGGCAGAGGGTATTCAGAGGGTGCTTACGATCTGTACACAAGATCATATTACCTGGAAAGGTATATAGATGATTGGTGTTTTATGGAACGGTAAAGAGGAGGATTTGATTAAATTCATTTAATTCTAAATCATTATGAGGTTAACATTGAATCAACACTTCTGTACAGTAAGAATATGTACCATTTCTGGAAATTAAAATTGAGGTTACCCCAGAAGGTAGAATTGAAAACCAACTCTTTCGTAAAGGAACTGGCGACCAATGTCTTTCATTCTGGAAGTGCACACATAAACGTACGATCCAACGGCATTCTCAAAGGGGATTTTCTTAGACTTTGCAGAAACTACTCTATCCTGGATATGTTAGGAGAGGGACGATATGCTTAAGTGTCTTAGGCAGGTACCACTCAAGGAGAAAGATAAATTGAGTGTATAATCAGGCACTCCATATGAAAATCTTCTCATCTTATCGGTAAAAATAATCATGAAGATTAACGAAAATTATATTAAGTATTGGCCTATACTTTAAAGGGCACCTACCAGACAGATTCTGACATAAAGGTGAACGGGTGGTAGTGGATGAATGGGAGTGAGGATAGCCCTTTTTGGGCTAATCACTCACGTCCCGGCTATCCTTTAGTAAACTTAAGCATATATGCAATTCTTTTTAAGCGGCTACAGGGGCGTGAGTAGCCGGACATGAGATGCTAGTCGCATCTACTCAATGCCCAGTGCCTCGTTCCTCCGCTACCATTGATCTGGCACGCAGGCCTACAGGTGCGCGGGCCGTCTCGGGGCCGGGGACTGCGCAAGTGCGAACGATACTCGGACGAGGGGCGCGCAGCTCCTTTGCAGATTACATGGTAGGAGCAAGGAAGGGAAGGAACAAGGTACTGGCGGATAGAGTAGCCGCGACTAGTAGCCTGATGTCAGGGCTACTCCTGCCCCCAGTAGCGGTTTTTAAAAAAATTTGCATATACAGGCATTAAAGATTACTAAAGGATAGCCGGGACGTGAGGATTAGCCAAAAAAGGCTATCCTCGCGTCCATTCAAACACTACCCCGTTCTACCTTTATAGGTAGAATCGTGGTGGTAGGGCCCCTTTTAAACGGATGGGATTTGATGAAGTTAGAGGACAGGGCCACTAGTGGATACAGGAGGAGGTTATTCATTATAATGCATAGTGAAAAGTCATTCTCCAATGCCATAGACACCAACTTTATATCCAGTTTTTTTTACCTGTGGCCCTACAGCCATGCCAAGTCCCAAAAAAAGAAGATTTCAAGCTAGTGCAGGTTTGTATATACAAGATTAAGGAACACATCTTTTGTAATCATGTGGAGTGATTTACTTTCTACAATGTAGATGTAATTTGTAATATGTGTAGATAAGACAATATGTGACCTTAGACGGGAGTATACAGAGAGCATATGCTGAACATTAAGAAGTGAGCAGAGACGGCATATGATCCAAAAACACAAACAAGACATTTAATCCTACAACCATAGCGGAAAGGATTTATTCCAAAAAGCACATCACGAGGGAGAGCCTTTACAGGATGGGTGTAACGAGAACTGGCACACAGGAAAGAAGGGAGCAGATTTCCAATAAAGCAACCAGCGGGGAACGCGCCGACTAACACCTAAAAAAACACAACCCCGAGGTTAAAAAGTGTAATGCCATAAGATCTCGGGGCATATCAGGGGTTATGAGCACGATGCTTACCCTCTTGACTATTTACTACTGATAATTGTGATATGGGTGAAATGCCATTATTTGTGCCTGATGTATTTGTCATTAATAATACATGTGTGTCATCTCATGTGATGGGGGTGATCTTACTGGACCTTTGCCATCGCTGTCTTATGTCTTGATCCCTCGAAGGCCATAAAGCAATGGGCAGTAGACTGGATTCAGATTTTGTTTATATTTCGCTTTATGAACCTTGACATACTTAGGTTGACTGTAGGGGTGATGCTAGGTGTTAAACGGGAATCTGCGCACAATACCTTGAAAAGTAAATTATTCTTCTAATATCCAACGTCTTGTGAAGGTATATACTTCACATATCCGTATATAAGCTTGTTGTATGTGCGGTGTGTTGAGAGGGTGAACCGATATACGGCTGTCTTATTCACTACGAGGGGCAAGAATGGATTCTGGGGGTACGTGTTGAGAATTCCGCAAAGTCGTGGAATTTATCTGCGAGAGATAAATTTTTACATGGCACGCTGCATATCGGGACAAACTGTGATGTAAATGCACAACAGGCTGGTTAGCATCAAAACAATGTTGGGATAGTTGTGTGGAATGTCTCACACATAGCCCATCGCAAGCTTATTTCTCTTTTTTTTCCCCTTCTCTTCCTTTCCTCCCCCTATCCCACTCCTTCCCTCCCTCCTCTTCCTCCCTCCCCTCCACCCCCTTCACCCTCTCCTCCCCTTCCCCCTCCCTTTCTACCCTCCATCCTCTCTCCCCATCCCCCCTCCCTCTTCCTCCTCCCTTTACCCCCCTCTCCACTCTCCCTTTCCCCATCCCTCCTTCCTATCCTTCTTCTTCTTCCCCCCTTCCCCCTCCCCCCTCCTCCCCTTTTCCTTTCCCTCCCTTCCTCCCCCCCTTTCCTCTCACCTCCCCTCTTCTCCCCCCCCTTCCTTTTTCTACATGGGGGATGGCTAGCTGTATACTACCCCCTCGGCTTATATTCGAGTCAATAGGTTTTCCCAGTTTTTGGTGGTAAGATTTTGGATCTCGGTTTATTCTCAGGTCGGCTTTTACTCGAGTATATACGGTAATTGCCCTTTTAACTGTAGCTATGATCCACTGTCTGTAATGAAGCTTTATTGATAATTCTTGGTCCAATTACACCAAAAATTTTGAAACTCCAATTGTCACTGGGGCAAAAGAAAAAAAAATGTCTAGAACTTCCATTATAAAATATACAGTTTCGACTTACATACAAATTCAACTTAAGAACAAACCTCCAGACCCTATCTTGTATGTAACCCGGGGACTGCCTGTATTTTGTTGCATAACTCTGCATAAAGTGACATGTATAAGTACAGTGTGGTATAAAATGAACTTCTCTTCATAACCTATAAGGTGCAACAGTATAAAAGTCACTTAATAATAAAGTCAATAGGGAGCCTACACGAGGGAATTAATCATAAATGTACCCAGTGGTGTAGTGAATATTGGACTGATGTGCATTTTCAACACACTAAAAGTGACAGGTGCAATTTGAGCATGTGTGCTAATGATTGTAAAGTGCTAGTGCTTGTATATAACTGGCAAAATTCATTGGATTATAGAATAGGCCCTATGTGTATGAAGTGCATATGTTGTAAAAAAAGAGTATATAATAATTATAAAGTGAGATATCTACTACATTGTGTGATGAGTAAAGTGCTTAGTGCGAAACAAAGGACAAAAGGAAAACTTGTGCTAAAATGCAATAATCAAAACCATGTGAACACAAAACACACAATTATGATACACCAAAGAGTGTGTCATTTACTATATTTGACACATAAAGTGCATATATATATATATAGTCCAAAAAAAAAATATTATTAAAGTGCATATGATAACCAGGATGTGTAACTGGAACTCACACATTTCATCGTGGGTGCTAGTCCTGATACT
Organism: Engystomops pustulosus; assembly: GCA_019512145.1. Classification (NCBI taxonomy): domain Eukaryota; kingdom Metazoa; phylum Chordata; class Amphibia; order Anura; family Leptodactylidae; genus Engystomops; species Engystomops pustulosus. The sequence continues at coordinate 42,731,822 of CM033648.1, read as the reverse complement.
TAATAACTAAAAGTAAGGTGCAAAGAATAATAGGCACCTATTATATCAAGAGCATATGGACTAACATCCACCAAGTAAAATAGATATATGACACCCCAGGGAAGGAAGTGGGTCAAAATATGAGAGTATCGATCCTATTTTATAGCCCCTCCAGAAACCATATCCATATTACAACCATCTGGGAGGCAAAATGCCAGACCAATAACTCATTACTATACAGCCCAAACCTATAAATACGTGCTTTACTACAAAAGGCAATAGGATAAGACATGGGCATCCAAACACTTTAAAATATATCAAAACAAAACCGGTAAAGACAATATTTAAAAACACGACTCGGAGCTGGATTTATATATATGGGGAGAAAAAGTTTTTCGTTCAGTCCATGAGGAGATGTTGTAGCCAGTTTGACTATCCACTTGAGTTCTATCGTTTCCAATTTCTTGAAGGTATTTCTTCCACGACCTCCCAAAATGATTTTATCTATGCCATATGCCTGTAGGTCCTGCTACCTACAGTCCTGGCATTCCAAAAAATGTTTGGGTATTGGTTTCGGCTTCATTATTTGTTCATGGTCCGTGGGAAGGAGTTTGGCAGCCGCTCTTATATCTTTCATGTGTTCCTGGATACGAGTCCTTAGTTCCCGTGTAGTTATACCCACCTACTTCAATCCGCAAGACGATGTAGATTACATCCGGGGTACTGCAATTTATAAAATGCACAATATTAAGATTGCGTCGACCCTCAGAATCCTGGAACGTCTTTGTTTTCACCATTTGAGGGCATACATTGCAGTGTCCGCAGGGATAGGATCCCCAATCAGGACCTTTTGATCCAAAAATATAATATATGTGATATATATGTGATGATCCTTACCTTATTCTCTTTTGGACTTCTCGGTTGTTGAGTGAGTAGGGATCTTCGATCCAATGATTTGGCACGTAAGTATCCCTTCTGTATATCCGAGTCACGGTAGCCCCTTTGTTTAAAACGAGTCTATATCCTGTTGTGCAGCCCTGAATTTCTGGAAATTAGCCCTCTTAAAATTCAGTGTTTTCCCACCTGTTTTTGCTTTTTACAGTTCAAGAGGAAAATAATTATATTATGATCGCTGTTCCCAAGGGTTTCCTGGACACTGACATTTTTGGACAATCTCTGCATTGTTAGAAATCACAAGTTCCAACAATGCATCACCTCTTGTGGGATCTTCTACAAGCTGCACCATAAAATTATCCTGCAGAAAGTTGATAAAATGTCTCCCATTCACAGATGAAGAAGAGCCCTGAACCTAATTTATATTTGGAAAGTTAAAGTTTCCCATTATCACTACTGTCCCCTCCTGTGCAGCCCGCTCGATCTGTTTATATAGGTGACCCTCTATTCCCTCAGAGATGTTAGGGGGTCTATAAATTACACCAAAAATAATTTTCTCAAAGCTCTTCTGGCTTTGATTTTCAACCAACAAAGTTTCAACCTCCTCACACTTTTATGAGATCAATGTCTCATCAAAATCGCTTTTAAGTCTCTTCTGCCATACAGACATATACCACCTCCCCTCCTATTAGTCCTGTCTTTCCAAAAGAGTGTAAAACCTTGACTTTTAACACCCTAATCATGCGATGCATCGAGCCATGTCTCCGCTACACCAACAACATCTAACTGTTCCTCTAATACCAGAGCCTCAAGCTCACCCATTTTGCCTGTGATACTTCTGGCATTTGTGAACATACACTTGATTTTCCACAGTTATTTATCTGATTTAGACTGCATTCACACACATGTATGGGGGACGTATATACGGCCGACGTATATATGGCCGATATACGCCCCCCATACACTTCTATGGGCTGACGGCATTGTACGGGAGCGGTACGGTGCAGCACACGTACGGCATCGTACTGCTCCGTAGCCCGGGAAAAGTTAGGACATGTCCTACCTTTTCCCATATTACGGCGCCATGGCCCATATGTTCCTATGGAGAGGGGCGGGGGTGAGCAGCACTCACCTCCTCCTCTTCTCCCCGTGCGCCCGCCGTGCTACGGTGCGGCGGGCCATGGCAGTGTGCATGTAGCCTACAAGTAATTTTCCTGGCACATATATCCGCACTATTGTTTTTTAACTTGTGGATCTCCTTATCCACTGTCTTAGCCCCCAATACACTGCCCACCTCACCAACCACCAACATAATCTGCCCCCTCTCTAACCTGTCTACCCCTTTTGTGTCTTCCTTTTCCTCCTCCCCTGATCCTAGTTTAAATACTCCACCATGCCCAGCACAGCAGCCCCCCTTCCATTTAGGTGCAGGTTATCTGCGGAAAACAGCTTGTACCCCAATGAAAACTCAGCCCAGTGCTCTAAGGACCCAAATCCCTCTGCTCTACACCAGGATCTAAGCCATACATTTAACTCCCTGAGCTACCGCTGTCTTCTCTGTGTAGCGCATGGCACAGGTAGAATTCCGGAGAATACTACCTTGGAGGCCCTTCCCTTAAGCTTTGAACTTAATTCTTTAAAATTATTCTTCTGGCTCATAAAAAAAAAAACAATAAGTCATACATTAATTAGTACTCCAGGTAATCCGACAGTACTATATACCAGAAAAGCCAAAAACCTCTCTAAGAAATCTCTAAAAAAAAATGCTTTTTGCCATATTATAACTGTCCCTGTCATTTTGTATTATCTATTATCTGTATTACTCTCCTTATACATTACTTATTTAGGACCTATTACCTGCATGCATTGTGTATATCACCCTCTGATGCACTCATATTTTATATATATATTTTATGCTTTCTATGTGTAATAAAGATTACTATTTTTCATTAATTATTGTTTAGCCTTGTTTTCTTCCTCTTTTTTCATTTTTTTTTAATTTTTTTTTTTGGTATTCTTCAGGCTACTCCACCTACCATCTATTCTGTCATTGGTACCAACATGGACCAAGACTGCTGGGTCATCCCCAGCCCCTCCCAGTAATTTATCCACCCTTTCCACCAAATGCCGAACCCTGGCACCGGGGAGACAGTAAACCATTCGGGTGAGGCGGTTTTGGCGACAAGTTATTCTATCCGTCTTCCTGATTATAGAGTACCCCACAACCACTAGCTCCCTTGGCTTACCTGCACTCCCATCCACCCTACTACTAGCTGGTCTGCTCCCCCGGCTGTTAGGGAGAGCAGGATCCGCTAGGACTGCCATTTCTGAATCTGACATCCTTACACAATTTTACAATTTTGCTTGGATGTTCAGAGTGGCCTTCCTTTTCTTGGACCCCTTTGTACCCCCTCTATTTACAGTAACCCAGCTATCCACCTGGCCCTCCTGGCTTACCTCTCCACCCTCCACTTCTATCCCGCATATTGCTTGCTCAGTGAGCAGCATACTACTCTCAAGATTGTCGATTGCTCGCAGCCGTGCAATATCTTCCTCCAGATCTCTAACTCGAGCTTCCAGTAAAAAAATATGGGCACATCTGTTCCAGCAGTGTATACATACGGCAGAGTGTGCACTGGAGCATACCACCAATCTTGCTAGCCATATCCTAGTTACAAAACTGGGATGAGTGTATAAGTGAAGATATATAAAATGAGGATTACTTTCAGTTCTGTGGACTCCCTTTTTTCAAACTCCGCTTGTTTTAACTGCCACTCATGTTCACAAGCCAGTTAGAAACACAAGCCAAAATGAGCAAGCTCAAAACTGGGTTTCTAAGAAAATGCCCTTGCTATCACTTGTATACTCAATCCACATTCGCCAAATATTCAATCTTAGCACACACAAAAATCTGCTTGTTTTAACTCGCACTTATGTTAACAAGCCATTTAAAAACACAAGCCAAAATGAGTAAGATATTCAACTCCTATCTTTTCCCCAGGAACGGTACGGTCCCTGCACGTGTGCTGCACTGTACCGCTCCATACGGCACCGTGCGCCCATTGCTGGCCTGTGGGGGAAGTGTATCCAACGTATATACGTCAGCCGTATATACATCCCCCAACGGCCTTATGCAGCCTTAGTGCAATGATACCAATTTACTAATGAAATGTGTATAAACTTTTGACTTTGCAGAAAATAATAAAAATATCTTAATTAATTCTCTCTCTCATTCTGGCATTTGGCAAATATGAATAATTTTGGTAATCCTAATCGACTTAAATTGGGAAATCATTATTTTGGTTTCTTATCAGATAGTGAGAAAAAATGCATGTATGTCTTTTTTCTAGTGTATGTAAACCGCTGGTTTCAATATTTTAATACCTTAAAACAAATGAATTTTTCTGAAAAAACTGTAATTCCCTTTTTGGAACTAGCTAATTGATACTATTAGAAATTGTACAACTGTATGATCATTATTAAAAAAAAAATCTACAAGGGGAGAAAAAAAGCACTGATTTGAGTTTTTTTTGTCCATTAGGCTCCATTCATATAACCGGGGGATGTGATCTGGCTGCACACATTGCAGCTATTACACCCAGGTGATCACACCGCAAAATAAAGAGCAGGTTCTATTTTTGCCCTTATTTGCGCCATTCAGCTTCCTACAGAGAGGGAATGTGCTTTCTTCGCCCCATGTAACTTCCGTGCCAGCATCATCTTCTGTCCTCAGAATGTGGATTAGGATGTGTTACATTTCTTTTTTGTTTTACATCCTTAGTGTGAACTGTGCTTTCTGTGGTTGAGACTTATTGCACCAGTTCCAGTCTCCCTGCAGCTCTGCTCTGGTCCAGCAATAGTTGCTGTGATGGACAGCACCCTTCTCCAGTCAGCTGGGCCTGAGACTCTCTGGTTTCATATTATATCACCGTTTATATTCTCTACTAGTTTAATAGCTCACATTTACTCCTGCTATTTCTCTGAATTTCTGGTTTTCTGATTTTGTGCTGTTATCTAGTGTGTTTGTGAGTCTTAGGGAGAGAACGGCTTCTAGTTATCCCGTATCATCTTGGGATACGCAGAGGCAAATACGCAGGTTACAGTTTTAGGGCTCACTGTCCTTTCTGTCCTCCCTGTCAGGGTTGAAAGTGGTGGACCAACTGAACCACCGTGAAAGATGATGTAAGCCTACACCTGGGAGAGGAGTCCAAATGTCACCCGGCATTCACCAGAACCTGCCGCATAGCGGGTTGGACTTGCTGCGGCAGAATACCACCAGGCCCTTGACTCGCGCAATTTTGCTTGCGGTAGTGGCCAAGGCGAGGTACAGAATCGGCAGAATCAGAGTCATGGACAGGCAGGAGGACAAGACAGGTGGCACAGGATCGGAGTCGGGGACATAGCTGAAGGTCAAGACAGGCGGCAGAGAATCAATGTTAGGAACAGAAACATAGGTCACAACGGATAATCACATGAGTCACAATATAACGCTTTCTCTAAGGCAATGAGCCACAAAAGATCCGGCAGGGATTATAGGAAAAAGCCGGCTATTTAACAGATCAGCAGCCAGCCAGTGGCAATGAGTGGTAATCTGGCCTTTTAAGGGGGGTCAAGCGCGCCAGACCACAGGGGATGCCGCTGGAGCGCGGAGAGGTAAGACTTGTGGGAAGCCACTACACGGGGGCTCACGGGGGTGTCTGTAACTCATGACAGTAACCCCTCTCCCTTCGGCTTCCCCCTTTTTCTTGGCCTGAAGGAACCTTTGAAGGACATTGTGGTCGAGAATGTTGTCTTCAGGTTCCCAAGATCTCTCCTCTGGCCCGAATCCACTCCAGTCGATAAGAACTGTCCCCTCTCACCGTCTTCATATCCAGTGTAGAAAGGCACAAGGTGTTGTGGTGGATGGTAGATACGTGTCACCGTGGTGCCTGGCCTCGGTGAAGTAAAAACCAGTATTGCTGGTATCAGCAGCGTTTGGCCACTGACACGCTTTTGTTATTTTAGCAATGCAGCTGATCCGGGACAGGAGCAGTCACAGTGCTGGGTGGGATGGCTGCTCCCACGTTCCAGGCCACGGCTTGCAGCCCTGTGTAAAGCCACCTGTGTCAGGAGAAAGGTGGGTGGTTCCCTACCTGGGTGTAGCTGAGTGGAACACAGGAAATAGCAGAGCCAGAGCTGGGCCTTGCTGTGTGAAGAAGTCTGAGGACTGGAAAGGTGCTCCTAACCCAGGAGGGTGAAATACGGTACTGTGCCTGTTAATGTCAACTGTGCTTGATAACATGGACTGAGATTTATCATATGGACTATGCATTTTGTTTTGCCCGCTGGAGCAAGCCCGTTTGCCTGTTATTTTTATGTCTAAAATAAAGACACCTGTTTTGTTCACCTGAAAGACTGCTGCCTGGCGCTTCTCTAAAGACTACCATTTGAGTTGAACCCCTACACCAGGTTCTCCTTTACTTCACAGACATTGGTGGAATCGGCCTCAGGAGCAGGAGGAGCTACTTGCCAGGTGAAGCGATTAAGGATGACTAGAAGAAGGGAGAAGAAGGGATTAGAAGGGAGAGGTGGAAGGAGTTCGGGATACGCGTGGATGGAGGAAGACAAAGCTTCTAAGCTGCGATGTTAATGACCTTCAGCACCTCGAATGGACCCAGGAAACGGGATTGAATTTGTAGCTGGGAATCTTCAGCCAGACATATCTGGAGGACAGCCACACTTTATCACCCAGAGAGAAGACTGGAGGAGACAGTTTGTCGGCATGGGTTTTGGTGCGGACGCAGTAGAGACAGACGAGTTTGCTCCCAGATGGAGCTAAGGTCTTGTACCAATTCTTCCACGGCAGGAACATCAGAAGGCATGGAAAGCGGAAGAGGTAGCTGTGGATGTCGTCCATAGACAATAAAGAAGGGAGCGTCACCGGTAAATTCAGAGTTCATAGAATAATAGGAGAATTCCGCCCAGGTAACAGAGTGGACCAGTCGTCTCGTCAAGCAGAAACAAAGTGCCATAGTTAACAGCTTAGAGTGTGATTGATTCTATCCACTTGCCCATTTGACTGCGGCTGAGTGGAGATATCCATTTTTACTTGAAGTTGGTTGCACAAGGAACACCCGAACTTGGAAACAAACTGGACTCATTGGTCTGAGACAATGGGGCACATTTACTTACCTGGCCTGCGCGATCCTCGAAAGTGCAATGTCTGACCGGAATGCACATCTGCAGTGATTCACAAAGATTGTGCGCCCGATATCCTGCATCTGTTGTTTCCCTGCTAAGGTTCGCCGGAGTTCAGCTTCTTCCTAGTGTATATAAGTGCATTGTTTTGCGACACAAATTGAATGTTAAATCGTGCGCTCAGTCCGAATCAGTCGGATCGTCAGACAGTCCGCCCCCCCGCCCTGATTCCTGTTGCATGAAATCCGGCGCTGCTGCGCCAAAATCCGATCGCGTGTGAAACAATCCCCTGCTAAATCCCTGTCACAGCAGCACAAATCCTGAAAATGTCAGGAAGTCCGACAGAAATGCGATCTGCGGACCCTTAGTAAATAAGCCCAAGACCAGAAAGGCGGAAGATGTGGAGAATGAACAAGATCCATAATAGAGTCCATGGCCAGGTGAGTCCACGGGCAACTGGGTACAGGCAGTGTCAGGAGCAGACCTGCTGGCTTGAGACGTGATGACTTATTTCAGGAACTCACAAAGTCTTGTACATCCTTGACCAGACCTGGCCACCATTAAAAACGAGAGATGCACCAGGGTGCTCTGCCACACAAGAGTCATAGGTCTTGCCAGGAGGAATTTGCTGTAGATCCACATGAGCGGCAACAACAAACTGTTCAGGAGGAATTCTCCACATTACGGAGCTTATGAATTATATAGGGGTATGTCCCCTCATATACGTCTACCCCAATTATTAATAAAAAATAATCACTGTGCATGTCACAAAACTGTGATCTATTACTATTTTATGTATACAGTGATATATATTATATATTGTGAGACACTGAAGGGGTTAACTGTGGATGGGCGATATGTTTCCCCTGGGTTTTTCATACTATGCAAGGCCCTAATGCTGAGGTTGTGTTGTCCAGCACCTTGGACACAGGTGGTGGGTGCAGCCTAATCAGGCTGCATAAAGCTGCTGAGCGGAGCTGAGAGCGTTGGCTCTGAAAGAAGGCTAGAGAGCGCACCGCCCTGACTGTGCTGGGAGCAGCGACGTCTTTTATGTTGTAATGGTGAGTTAGAATATCTCTGTTTAGTTAGCACCCAGCCGGGTAGGATTTTTGTTTATGTTTTATGCCTGAATGTGAAGGCTGTTTTATGGTTCTGCTGTGCAGGCTATCTGCCCTTTAGTACCAATTGATTATTATTACAAAACATGCACTTTGCACAGAGACTCATCTGATCTGCTGATCGGCAGTGTGAACAGATGCCTGTTGTGCTGGCTGTCTGCCCTTTAGAACAATATTAAGAACACAATTTAGTCACATCAAGTGTGATGTCTGATATAGAGAGCCTGTATACCAGCATTGGGCATGCAACAGGGTGCCAAGCTGTACAATCTTTTCTCTCTAGATATGGGGATAAGAATCCAGCACGACAGACATTTATTGTTAATGTCCTCCTCTTCATTCTGAGCCAAAATTATTTCTCGTTTGATGCCCATTTCTTCCTCCAGACCCAGGGAACGGCAATGGGGGCAGTCTGTGCAGCCACATTCGCCAATCTGTTCCTTGTGTGGTGGTAGGGGCAGAGGGTATTCAGAGGTGCTTACGATCTGTACACAAGATCTATATTTACCTGGAAAAGGTATATAGATGATTTTGTGTTTATATGGAACGGTAAAGAGGAGGATTTGATTAAATTCATTTAAATTCTAAATCATTATGAGGTTAACATTGAATCAACACTTCTGTACAGTAAGATATCTGTACCATTTCTGGATATTAAAATTGAGGTTACCCCAGAAGGTAGAATTGAAACCAACCTCTTTCGTAAAGAGACTGCGACCAATAGTCTTCTTCATTCTGAGAGTGCACATCTTAAACGTACGATCCAAGGCATTCTCAAAGGGGAATTTCTTAGACTTTGCAGAAACTACTCTACCTTGGATATGTTTAGGAGAGGGACGATATTGCTTAAAGTGTCTTAGGCAGCGTCACCACTCAAGGAGAAAGATAAATTGAGTGTATAATCAGGCACTCCATAATGACAAATCTACTCTTCTCCAGGTAAAATAATCAATGAAGATTAACGAAATTATATCTAAGTATTGGCCTATACTTTAAAGGGCACCTACCACCACGATTCTGACTATAAAGGTAGAACGGGTGGTAGGTGGATGAATGGGACGTGAGGATAGCCCTTTTTTGGGCTAATCCTCACGTCCCGGCTATCCTTTAGTAAACTTTAATGCATTTATATGCAAATTTTTTTAAGCGGCTACAGGGGCGTGGAGTAGCCGGACATGAGACTGCTAGTCGCATCTACTCAATGCCCCAGTAGCCTCGTTCCTCCGCTACCATGTAATCTTTGGCACGCAGGCCTACAGGTGCGCGGCCGTAGCTCCGGGGCCGGGGCTACTGCGCAAGTGCAGAACACCGAGTACTCGGACGAGGGCGCGCAGCTCCTTGCAGATTACATGGTAGGTGGAGGAACGAGGCTACTGGGGCGTAGAGTAGCCGCGACTAGTAGCCTCATGTCCGGCTACTCCCTGCCCCAGTAGCGGTTTAAAAAAATTTGCATATACAGGCATTAAAGTTTACTAAAGGATAGCCGGGACGTGAGGATTAGCCCAAAAAAGGGCTATCCTCGCGTCCCATTCAACCACCTACCACCCGTTCTACCTTTTATAGGTAGAATCGTGGTGGTAGGTCCCCTTTTAAACGGATCTGGATTTGATGAAAGTCTTAGAGGACAGGGCCACTAGTGGATACAGGAGAGGTTATATTATTAATAATGCATTAGTGAAAAGTCATTTCTCCAATGCCAATAAGAAACCAACTTTATATCCAGTTTTTTTTTTACCTGTGGCCCTACAGCATGCCAAGTCCTCAAAAAGAAGACTTTCCAAGATAGTGCAGGTTGTATATACAAGATTAAGGAACACATCTTTTGTACATCATGTGGAGTGATTTACTTTCTACAATGTATATGTAATTTGTAATATGTGGATAAGACAATATGTGACCTTAGAGCGAGTATCAGAGAGCATATGCTGAACATTAAGAAGTATGAGCAGATGGCATATGAATCCAAAAAACAAAACAAGACATTTAATCCTACAACCATAGCGGAAAATTTATTCCAAAAGCATCATTCACGAGTGAGAGCCTTTACAGGTTGGGCTGTTCAACAGATAACCCTGGAAATTAGGAAGGTGAGCTAGAGATTTTACCACTACGCTCTAACAGTGAAAGGGTTTTCAAACTAAAAACCATCAAACCACGAGGTCTAAAAGTTATTGCCATCATCTCCTCGGCCTCTTTGGTCACTTGACCCCTCTTTTCAAATTTGAAAAATGATATTGGAATTGGTCATAAATGCCATTTATTGCTGTCATTTAGAATTTGAACATTATCTTACTTTCTCATTCATGTGACTATAGGGGACTTTTTTGAAATCCCCCTTTCAACTGCCGAACTGTGACATAACAACAAGAACTGGAGTTCATACTTTGTCTCATATTTTCACTAAAACATTACTGTTTGAAGCAGGGGTGCTGCTAGGGTGGTAAACGATTCATTAATACCCACTCCTGTACATAGTCCCTTCACATTTGGTTGTGCCAATAACAACTTTACTCAGGGTCTATACAGATACAAAAACCCTTTCTTGTTACATTCAGTGACTGCAGGTGACGTGTCCACTTCACTATGAGGGTGCGTTAACATGATGCGTTGTGTTTTTGACGCATTCCAAAGGCTTCCGATTTGATCAAATGCTGAGGTTACATTGCGTTTTAGCAGATGCAGTGGAAATGCAATGTAACCTTAGAATGTAATCAAGGCTGAATGCATCAAAAACGTGGCGCAACGCATTGTGTGAAAGTGCCCGCCATCACCACGTCTCCTCTTTAGCCACGTTTCCATCCTGAGGTGTTCACCACACGGACATCTTATGTCCTTCACTGTCCAAAATCTTGGTTCTCTGAAGGCGAGTTCACATGTTACAACTCCCCAGTAATTTCCTCACCCCCCCCCCGCAGGTAGCACTCTTCAATCAAACACACAGTTTACAGCACACATAATGGATAAATTTGTACACCCATTTAACTCCTGCCTTTCCAGGCAGAGTCTACAGCTGCAAATACATTAAATTCTCTTAGTGCCTAAAAACTTACTAGAGGGTTCATGACTCCCTATGACAGTCCTTACATGGAGAGGCTGCTAGTCGCAAATACCAGCCTGCCTATATATTGGCGGGGTGTGCCTACGGCTCAACTATGACCCAAAAGCCGCAAGGCAGCCATATGTCCTGCAGGAGCAGGTAGTAAAGTGACACTTTAGGGTCATGTTGGATAAGTGCAGGCATGGGGGGACAACCCGCCCATGGTCCCAGCTACAGGCAACGCGGGTTGGTGTCGGACTGGGGTACATAAATGAGGACTGGACAGTAGGGAGTAGATAATGCCTTAAGCCAACTGTTTGCTACGGGAAAGGTGTGGTGGGTGTGGTATAAGGATGTATGAAGAGGGCTCACGGTGAGTCCTCTTCATACAGAGGGTGGGGGTTTTGCATTTTGCACAAACCCCCCACGCTAATAACCGCGTGGTGCTTGCACCGGTTGCGGCTATTAACCCTTAAACGCCGCGGCAAATCGCCGTCGGCGTTTTTAAAAAAACGGCGGCGAGCGGGTGCCGCCATCTTTTTTCGATGCGCAACGGACCCTGAACGTACATCGGGGGCGGCGATCGGTTACCATGGTAGCCCTGGGTCTTCTTTGACACCGGGCTGGAACATGGTTATGCAGGTTCGCTACAATGAGCCCGTGCCATCATTGTAAGGTATGACTGCAAAAATGCCATATATTGCAATACGTAGTATTGCAGTATATGGTAGGGAGCGATCTGACCATCTAGGGGTTATGCTAACCTAGATGGTTCTAAAAATAGGAAAAAAAAAAAATGAAAAAAAAGTTTAAAAAATAAAAAAAATTAATAAAATATTAAAAGTTTCAAATCACCCACCTTTCCCTAGAACGGATATAAAACATAAAACAAACAGTAAAAGAGGTCACAGGACATATTAGGTATCGCCGCGTCCCAAAATTGAGCAATGAAAACGGTCAACGATCCTGATCCAAATACAAAAACGGTTTACGGCCGGCGGTGAAACCTCCGTGGCGGGAAATGGCGCCTCAAAATGTCCGAAATGACGACTTTTACACCTTCTTTACATGGATCCTAGATAAGAATGACAATAAAAAAATGATTAATCAAAATGTCAGCACAGGACCTCAAAATGGTATTAGCATGAAAACGTCGCCTCATTTCGCAAAACCTGAACGCCCAACACATCTCCGTGCGCGCCAAGAGTATGAAAAAAGTTATTCGAGACCGAAGATGGCAACACAAAAATTTATATTTTGGTACACCATTCGTTAATTTGATTTGTAGAAAACAGGTATTAAAAACACACAACAACCTACTATAAATTTGGTATATCAACGCGATTCGCACACCGAACCAGAGATAAATAGCATGTTATTTGGAGCGAAGAGAGTGAAAGGTCGTAAAAAAACGAGCCCACAAGAACGTGACGCACGTGCGCGTTTTTTTTTTCAATTTTTCCACATTTGGAATTTTTTTAGCTTCGCAGTACACGAATGTAACATAAATAACATCATGGGGAAAGTAAATGTGTTATGCACAAACAAATAAGCCCTCACACAGGTCTGTACACGGTAAAAAGAAAAAGTTATGGATTTTGAAGTTGAGAGCGAGAAATCAGCGGCCAGAAAAACCCTGCGTCGTAAGGCCGAGGAGTTAATACACTCCTAGCCCCAAACGGCCGGCACATTTGTCTGAAGGACATGTCACCTAGGTGGCAGAATCCTAAACATAGATTAATATATAGTTACCTGCCATCTGACGGTCTTACTCTAGTGTATGTCGTCTAGGTGTCACTATTTAAACACCCCTGGTCCCCTCTAAAGACCCTTGTTTACACAATTAAGGAGCCTCCGATTTGAGAGGATTGACAAATACAAAGACTGTTGTGCGACACATCATAATCGATTGGCTCTTAAACAGCCCCCATGGTTACATGCGCTTGAAAAACGTTACAAACGAACCTGATGGCAGACTTGAGTAGCACAATAGCAAGTACATTTCCAGAAGGAAATGCCATAAAATGCTATACAGAATGTCCATTTTCAGAAAGATGTCAGCTTGCAGGTGTGGATCCTTGGAACCACTGCAGGCGATGACACAAGCCCACTACCGGACCGGAAGTCTACGTGGAACCCGGTCTGCGCCAGACCCGCCGCACGGCGGGTTAGATGAGATTGTGGTGTGGTACACCAGGTCGTTCCTCAGGCGATTGACTGCAGAGTGGCGGCCCAAGGTGGGCAGTACAGTGAGGAGACAATCTCGTGGTCAAAGTTCCAGGCAGAAGGTCAGGTAGGCGGCGGGATGCAACGTCCAGAGTCGGTCCGGGGTCAGCGGTCAGCAACAGGAGGAACACTGGTACACAGGAACAAGAGGAGCTCAGGTAAACACTGGAAAACGGAGGGCTCAGGGGAACGCAGGAGACTATCGAGGAACGCAGACGACACAAGGAACGCAACAGGGAACTTCGCAGGCGAAACAGAGAATAGTGGTCTCTCAGGCTGTGAGGCACAAAAATCGGCAAGGACACAGGAAGAGGCAGGTTTAAATGTAGCTTAGTGTAAAAATGGTCAGCGCCAATAGTGCTAGTGCTGGCCCTTTAAGCTTTACCCGAAGGGTAGTTAATGGGCTCATGACCATGGGGAAATACCCCACACCCCCCCCCCCTCGACATGAGTCAGCAACGAGGGAGATCCGATTGTGCGGGAAATCAGGGTCTGAAGAAATGTACCTGTTTGGGGTACAACCCTTGCACTGGGAAAGTGTGGGGGTACTTCGGCAGGTATTGCAGGAGTTCTTCCCCCTTATTGTCTCCCCCGAGACAGATATCCGGAAAAGTTACTGTGGCGAAAAGATCCTGGTCTCTGTGGTACATCGTCCAGTCGATGTCAGGCACTGGAAGTGGTTTGTTTAGTCGCATTTGGTACCTCAGGGTGATGGGGGCAATAAGGGCTCAGGAACACCAGGTCCAATCCTCCAAGGGCAGCAATATAAGGGTACTGTGCATGGCGATGGGGGGCGGGCCTCTCTGGGAGGAGCTCGCACTGGGGTAGAGACTAATCATGACACAAGTGAGGATACATAAAGTGATGAGGTCAATGAAAATGAGGGTTGACCCAACACAGAGGGGTCTCTTGGACTGGTTGTTGGGGTTTGGTTAGAGGGACTTCTTGACACAGGGGGGAAAGGATTGAAAGACATCTCTTTAGCCAGTTCCTGTGTCCCGTCATATTAGACGGGTTTCCTCTTGAAATCTTAGTAGACTTTCAGGGGTATAAGAGACGTTCCCCTAAAAGTTTTGCTCAACAAATCCCAACTCCCATCTAATTTACTGGTGGCTGGTTGTTTGACGTAGATTACACTCGATTCCCATGGGAGACAAGGAGGTCTGGACAGGCCATGGCACGGTCAAGTTTCTGACCTTTATTTGTCTACGGTTCCTCTACACGTAATCCACAATTTCCCTGGCATCTGCTCCGGCTCCTTGGTGAATGTCCTGGACAAAACGTCTGGCGGAGACAGAGATTGGGATCAGGGGAATTCCATGTCCAATGCCATATCGGTGGGGAGATGGCCATGTCGCCCGAACCATAAAGGTAGTATGGAGGTGTAATCCAGGTGGAGCAATTGGTGGTGTTGTTGTGTACAGTACACCGGCTCGGTGGAAGCTTTGAGTAGTCAGCCCTTTCGCAGGGTCAGAGTCCTCAGAATGTTGAGAAGGTCTGGTGTCATTTTCTCACAGAGCCGAGGCTTGGTCCATCAGAGCAGCCCGAGCTGACGCCATTTGTTGTTGTTATTGATCACGGGGTGCCCCGACATCGCCGGCCAGGCCTCCGCCGCCTCATGAAGGAAAAGGTCATGCGGTTCATTCCAGCAGCCTCACACCCCAACACACGGGGCCCCGGGAGCGCCCTGCGGGGGAACACTGCTGCTCCTGGGTACAAGACGTGACGTACCCGCTGTGCGGTGCCGATACTGCCGCGAGATCTACGCCCCCTCCGCACGCCGCTCCGGCTCTCTGCCCCTGCTCAAGTCCACGCTCCCCTTACTGCCCCCGCTCTCCGCTCCTCATGCCCCCCTGCTCTGCGGTTCTTGTACCTACCCGCTTACGGCTCTGCTCCGGCTCCCTTCCACTCCCTAACCGCTTCCTGCCTCCCCCTGCCCCCGCTTAAGCTCCAGGCTCCCTAGCCACCCGGCTCTCACGACCTGCCCGCTTCTTGGCTACCTCACCGTGCACCCACCGCTGCAGAGACAGGCTCGAAATTTCCAGGAACACAATAGAGAGGTATGGTTACTTTATCTTTGCATTATATGTGTAATATGTGTAATGTGTATATATCTGTAAATATAGTAATATGTGTAATATGTGTATATAGTGTAAATAGTAATATGTGTGTGTTCTATATGGTGTTTGATAATGTAGTGTATATATGTGTGTGTGTGTGTTATGTGTGTGTATATGCTGTATCTACTGTTTGCTATGTGTATATATGCTGTATGTAATGCAGCATTTGTGATATTTATCAGGGCTTCTATTTTGTACTACATGGCAGTACTCGGATGCATTTTATACTACTTGGGTACGTTGTATCTATTTTAATACTTGGTGGCATGCTGTATGCATTTTATACTACTTGGTGGCACGCTGATGCATTTTATACTACATGGCGGTATCTGTATGCATTTTTACTACTGGTGGGGTACGTTGTATCTATTTTAACTACTTGGTAGCACGCTGTGTGCATTTACTACTTGGTGGCACGCTGGATGCATTTTATACTACATGGCGGTATTCTGTATGCATTTCTATATATGGCGGTATCTGTATGCATCTTTTATACTACATGGCGGGTTTCTGGTAACTAGATTTATACTACATGGCGATAGCTGTATGCATTTATACTACATGCGATATCGGTAGCATTTTATACTACATGCAGCGAATACGCTGTGTGCATTTTAACTACATGGCGAAACGCGTCTGCATTTTATGACATGGTGGTTACGCTGTATAAATTTTATACTAATGCGTACGCTATGCATTTTTCAGGCGATACGCTGTATGCATTTATACTACATGGCGATACGCTGTATCTTTGCATGCTTTATTTTACACAAACCGATATGATGGATCTGGTCCGGACACCCTGATATCTTATATATAAGCTCCACCCCTCCAAACCCCACCCACCGGGCCATGGAAAACTGGTCTAGCTTAAAAGCCGGTCCCTGGTGCAAAAAGGTTGGGGACCTCGGGTCAGAGCAACATTTTATCCCACTGCTAGAACTGATAAGTTGAAAAAATTACTATACAGTTATTCTATGATCACTTATTTACAATATATGATTCTTATTGATAATATATTATATTTTACTACCTCTACATTTCTTTCATGCACCTCTGAAAACCTCAGAAAGTGGCCAAATGTCTATAGCATTCTGGAGCAAAATTCACAGTATGTTTCATTAGTGAATATCGCCCATCTAGTGCGGATATCAGAAGAGCATTCATTATGCACATTTAGTGGCCATTGTAATAGAAATCATATAGCTTTGGCTATAATCTTATTATATAGCGCCATCATATTCCCTAGTGCTTTACAAATCATAGGGAACATATACAAATAAAATACTACATTACAGAGTACAAACAGTCATATGGAACAATAGGATGAGGAGCTTACAGTCTATGAGGATAATTCCTTCAATGTTTACACTTAGTAGAGAAACGTAAATAATTAAAAGGTCCCTGCTAACTGCATGAAATGTTAACTCTCTTTACTAAGTCTCTTCCCGTCTGTTATCCGGCAAATTGATCCCGACCGCGCGCACCAAATAGCGTTTCACAGGCGCCACCATTTTGGATGGCCAATTGCACACACCTTGGGGTCATTGTAGTGGTGCTAGGGTTTCCTTAGCTAAAAGCCATAATACTCAATTTCACCATAAATAAACACTTGAAACACTTTGTTTGTAAAAATCTATAAAATATATGAGTTTCACTTTTGGAATTGAAACTTTTTGTTGATATTCTTATTTATTGAGATGCACCTGTAGATGAGATGTCAGAGCTGGCACTGAACTCTTTATATGTTGTGGTCAAAGTCTGTGGCAGAGTTAAAGCGAACTTGTCACACATATCAGTTTAATACCATGCTGCTGCAGGTCCCATTATACAAAACACAAACATGCATTTGACTCAGATCTGCAAGTTGTTTTTTTTAAAAATCACATTCAGAAATGGTACCCTTCTCTATTCAATTTCTGGAACCTGAGTCATGTGGGGGAGTCCTCTAGCAGTAGCATTGAAAAACAACCCATATGACTTGGGCTCAGGATTGAATAGAGGCCGCGAACATCATATATGTGTATTGTAATGTCTCTCTACAGCAGCATGTCTAACCTTGCTAACAGTTCCCTTTAAGTAAAAACAGCTGAAAAGTATTGTCCCCATGACCTTGGACTTAAAGAAGTTCAACATAACCAGTAGCAATTACCTTGTCCAAGATGTGTTAGTTTCTGCGAAACAACATGTCCATTGTTATCCAAAAAATACTGAGTGCTAACTGGGTCAGTGGCTGTCCTTTGTTGCAATGTGTACCTAATATAACAATGAAACAAACATTTTATTTTTAAATTAGCATATATTAGGTAATTTTCACACACACAAGACACATGAGTGGCTAGATGTGTTGCCGGTTGTGTTTAGTACAATTATAATAAAATAATAGACATTATTAACATAATTTAAGTCAAATATAGTCATTGAAGAAATCCTACAGAACGGCGTCATATTCGAAGCCAAGAGGGCACCCACATAGGGAAAAGTTTTTTCTCCCAAACTGTATGTTAGCAACTCTAATACCACAGGTTACATTGCAATTGCAGTTTTAATGCTGGTACAATAGACGTGGCGTATACAAATTCAGGCAGAAAATGTCAACATTTACCAACTTTGCACATCTCACTGCAACAGTCACCAGTGCACCCCGATGGGTTACCCACCAGCACTTCAGAGTCGTTCCTCTCTGTGACATATAAATTCATATACCTGACCGAAATTGTGGAGAATTTGAAGATCTCCACACATTCACACAAGCGTTGAATGCATTAAAAGCATGAAGAATGGAAAATTATCTAGTTCTTCTACTGAGGATTGATATCATGGAAGTGAAGGAGATCTTGGGACACCTGCTGCCTGTGAGGTGCAAGTGACCATCTTGTGCCTTTTCGACAATTTTTCATCATATACTTAAAGGACACCTTACTTGACTGTCAGGCTGGCCCGTTTTAAATGGCTTCTGAGGAGTTTGGGTTCTATTAGGAATTATGAAAGACCCTTTTATATTTACTTACCTATTTAGCCACATTGTGTGATGACTTAATTAACAACAATGTCTAATACTGATTATATTATGATGAATGAAATATTTCCCATCATGAGATACAGATACATATGTATCATTGATATTTTTTTTTACCTTGGTGTTCTCTCTCCCCCTGTTCTCTATCGACCACTCACTTTTCAAGATGTCTAATTTGATTTGTTTTGTAACTTATGCATACAGTTATGATAACAATGAGCAAGAGCTGCTTGTTGACATTGGGACAATCTGGGCGTCCCACATAATAAGAATTTCACTGTTATGTACATCTGGCACCAGTTATCTGTTACCTCACTTATTTCTATTGTAAGTCCTGGCACCATTGTTGGTGCTCCATTAGTCTTATTACATTGTACCTGTTCGGCACCATTTTTTTTCTGGTGCGATTTACTTTGAGTTATTGTGCTACTTCCTGTTTGTGCACCATGTTGGTTGCTCACATGTGACTTATGCAACCTGTGTTACCTGTGAAACTATCTTATACCGTCTATTTTGATTTTGCAGCTGTGGTTGCTGGGCAGATGGGGAGACATAAAGGTAAAATCAATTTTTGAAAGGCTTCATACCCCCTGAGAAAAGCGCTTGCGCAACGATACGATTCGGAAGCATACACACCTAGTCAGGGTTTGGATCAGTTGTCTGCCTTGTTAGGTCTTTTTCATTGAGTATCATCCTTGGTCCTGGTATCTATATCTGTCTATATGCTTGACATATATATGCTTGACAGGTCTCCTGAGACTTGCACAGGTTACACCCTATGCAGGAATTTTATCTGTTATTCACATTTTATGTTTGGTTCTTGATGATTGTAACAGTCTCTTGAGAATGGCTCATGTGACTACTTATTTAAAAGGTGATCTTTTTGCTGCATTTCAATGACAAAACATCCTTTACAATATTTTACGGTGTTGGTGCTTATTCATTGTGATATACTTGTCTGCAACTACACCAGATTCAGTGGTGCTAGCACACCCATGTTTTCTATTTTGTTGGGTGCATATTTGTACTTTTGAATTGCTTTTAGAATTTATATGTACAGGCAGTCCCAGGTTACATACAAGATAGGGTCCGGAGGTTTGTTCTTAAGTTGAATTTGTATTTAAGTTGAAACTGTATACTTATAGATGTAGATCCAGACAAAAAAATGTTGGCCCCAGTGACAATTGTTGTTTAAACATTTTTTGCTGTAATGGGACCAAGGATTATTAATAAAGCTTCATTGCAGACACTTTACAGCTGATCATTGCAGCCTGGGACTATAGTAAAGCATCAGAGAGCTTCCCCAGAAGTCAGAGGGGTCGTCTGAAACTTGGGTTGTCTGTAGTCAGGTGTCCTTAAGTAGGGGACCGCCTGTATATGTGTTTTGTCACTGTTCTTGATAGAATAAAGGTTGTTCCTTTGAGAACCATTTTTGTTAATGTATAGCACACTTTTTTTATTGTATAAAATTATGGCATATATAACAAGATATTCACCACTGGTAAACTTGATCTGTTTCCAAATGTTATAGCAGGGTGTTAGAGTATACAGTTCTCCCCAACAATGTAGTAATACTCTAGATAGAAACTTACATGTGTCTGCACAATATGTGGGAGCAATGTCTTTTCAACACACATGCACAGCTTTCTGCTGGCGCAACATAGGGCGAAGGAGAGCAATGCCGGTTGGAATTCTATTTTAAAGGAGGCATCAAGGTTTCCAATTCAAAAAACCTTTTTGGTCTCCTCCCAGACACTTTTGACACCTAGCCAGCCCACCCCTTTCCCCACCAATCTTTGGAATGTATTGCAAAATGATATGAATGATTTTGGGTCACAGTTCTATTTCTTTTATAATTTAATGACAGAGAATGATTAGGGAAACCGGATTTAAGGTTTCTCACATGTTCTCAAAGCCTCTCTTTGAGACTTCTATAGGTTCTACCTATGTACTACCGCGCAGGGGCATGGAGTCAAATATATACTGCTATTTTGTTCCAGGTCAGAAATTCTGTGACTCTATCATATCTATTCACAGCAGGGCTTGAGTTTTGGGGGGGGGAAATGGGGGGGGTTGGGTGGGTTAGAAATCAATTCAAACATGTCCCACACTTGTAGAATCACTTAAAGGTTAACCAAGTATTACTTATTGTTGAGCGAAATGTTTTTTTCTTCTTTATTTTGTTTCCAAATTTGAGCCTGTGTATATCCAGGCGGTCCCCTACTTAAGGACACCCGACTTACAGACAACCCATAGTTACAGACAGACCCCTCTGACCTCTGGTGAAGCTTTCTGAATGCTTACTTAGATCCTAGATTGCAATATATCAGAATGTAAGGTGTCTGCAATGAAGCTTTATTGATAATCCGGTCCCATTACAGCAAAAAATGTTTAAACTCTAATTGTCACTGGGGACAAAATTTGTTTGGTCTGGACTCCAATTATAAAATTTACAGTTTCGACTTACATACAAATTCAACTTAAGAACAAACCTCCAGACCCTATCTTGTATGTAACCCCGGAACTGCCTGTACTACAAAGGTCTATCCACTTATTATCACCAAGACACCAATACAATTACATCATTACCAAATGCAAAAAACGTTCCCACAACCAACTAAATATCCAGTGCAGACCAAAATTGCACAGAATTGCAACTATGAACACACGACACTGGCACAACACAATTATCTGAAACACAGCTATCACCTTTCAGGATAACATTAACCCAAGCAACAACAGGGGGTCATTACAGGGGGGCTGTGTGTGAAGACATTACTGTGAGACATTACAGGGGGGCTGTGTGTGGGGACATTACTGAGGGACATTACAGAGGGATTGTCTGTGTGGGGAATTAGAGGATAACAGTACTGGGCAGGGCTGTGTGTAGGACATTACTGAGGGACATACAGAGGGGCTGGGTGTGGGGCCATTACAGGGGCTGTGTGTGTGGGACATTACTGAGAAAATGAGGGGCGTCGGTGTGTTGTGGGAAATTACTGAGGGACTTTACAGGAGGGCTGTGTGCGGGGACTTTACAGGGAGGCTGTGTGTGGAAACATTACTGAGGACACTACAGGGGTCTGTGTGTGTGGGACGTTACTGAGGGAAATTACAGTAGAGCTGTGTGTGGGGGACATTACTGGAGGACTGTGTGGGGGGCATTAATGAAGGAAATTACAGGGGGCTGTGTGTAGGGGAAATTACTGAGGGACATTACAGGGGGCTGTGTGTAGGGGACATTACTGAAGGAAATTACAGGGGGCTGTGTGTGGGACATTACTGAGGGACATTACAGGGGGCTGTGTGTGGGGAACATTACTGAGGGACATTACAGGGGAGCTGTGTGTGGGGACATTACAGGAGGACATTAGATGGGGGCTGTGTGTGGGAACAGTACAGGGGGGCTGTGTGTGGGGATACTGCTGGGGACATTAGAGGGGGGCTGTGCCAGGGGACATTACAGGGAAGCTGTGTGTGGGGACATTATTAAGGGACATTACAGGGGGGCTGTGTGTGAAGACATTACTGTGGGACATTACAGGGGTGTGCCAAGGGCTACCAAGCAGGGGCTTGTGTGGGGACCATGAGGGACATTACAGGGGTCATTACAGGGGGGCGTTGTGTGGTGTGGGGACATGGACATATTGAGGGACATTACAGGGGGGCTGTTGTGTGGGACATTACTGAGGGACAATACAGGGGCGTGTGTGAAATACTATGGGACATTACAGGGGAGCTGTGTGTGGGGACATTACTGAGGGACATTACAGAGGGGCTGTCTGTGGGGGACATTACTGAGGAAAATTACAGGGGGGCTGTGTGTGAGGACATTACTGAGGGACATTACAGGGGGCTGTGTGTGTGGGACATTACTGAAGGAAATTACAGGGGGCTGTGTGTGGGGGACATTACTAAGGAATATTACAGGGAGGCTGTGTGTGGGGACATTACAAGAGGACATTACAGGGGGGCTGTGTGTGGGAAATTACTGATGGACTTTACAGGAGGGCTGTGTGTGGAAACATTACTGAGGACACTACAGGGGTCTGTGTGTGGGGGACGTTACTGAGGGAAATTACAGTAGAGCTGTGAGTGGGGGAAATCACTGGGGGACATTACAGGGGGGCTGTGTTTGGGGGACATTACTGGGGGCTGTGTGTGGGGGACATTACTGGACGACTGTGTGGGGGGCATTACTGGGGGGGATTTGTGGGGGACATTACTGTAGTATAAAATGCATACAGAATACCGCCATGTAGTATAAAATGCATCCAGCGTGCCACCAAGTAGTATAAAATGCATACAGCATGCCACCAAGTATTATAAAATAGATACAACGTACTGCCAAGTAGTATAAAATGCATACAAAGTACCGCCATGTAGTACAAAATAGAAGCCCTGATAAATATCACAAATGCTGCATATACATACAGCATATATACAAATAAACAAACAGTAGATACAGCATATACACACAATAATTTTCTTCAGTAATGTCCCACACACACAGCCCCCTGTAATGGCCCCACACACAGCCCCTCTGTAATGTCCCTCAGTAATGTCCTCACACACAGCCCCCCTGTAATTTTCCTCAGTAATGTCCCCCACAGACAATCCCTCTGTAATGTCCCTCAGTAATGTCCCCACACACAGCCCCCCTGTAATGTCTCACAGTAATGTCTTCACACACAAGCCCCCCTGTAATGACCCCCTGTTTGTTGCTTTGTTTAATGTTATCCTGAAAGTTGATAGCGGTGTTTCAGATAATTGTTGTTGTGCCAGTGTGTCTTGTTCATGTTGCAATTCTTGTAGCAATTTGTGGTCTGCACTGGATATTTAGTTGGTGTGGGAACGTTTGCATGGTATGAATGGTAATTGTATGTGGTCTTGGTTGATAATAAGTGTGATAGACCTTTTGTAGTACAGGCAGTTCCCGGGTTACATACAAGATAGGTCTGGAGGTTTGTTCTTAAGTTAATTTGTATGTAAGTCGAAACTGTAAATTTATAATTGTAGATCCAGACCAAACAAATTTGTCCCCAGTGACAATTAGAGTTTAAACATTTTTGCTGTAATGGGACCAAGGATTATCAATAAAGCTTCATTGCAGACACCTTACATCTGATTATTGCAATCTAGGACTACAGTAAAGCATTCAGAAGCTTCACCAGAGGTCAGAGGGTCTGTCTGTAACTATGGGTTGTCTGTAAGTCGGGTGTCCTTAAGTAGGGGACCGCCTGTATTACACAGGCTCAAATTTGGAAACAAATAAAGAAGAAAAAAACATTTCGCTCAACAATAAGTACTTTGGTTAACCTTTAAGTGATCTACAAGTGTGGGACATGTTTGAATTGATTTCTAACCCCCCAACCCCCCCCATTTCCCCCCGCCACCAAACTCAAGCCCGCTGTGAATAGATATGAATAGAGTCATCAGAATTTCTGACCTGGAACACAAATAGCAGTTATATATTTGACTCCATGCCCCTGCGGTAGTACATAGGTAGAACCTATAGAAGTCTCAAAGAGAGGCTTTGAGAACATGTGAGAAACCTTAATCCGTTTCCCTAATCATTCTCTGTTCATTAAATATAAAAAGAAATAGAACTGTGGACCCAAAATCATTCATATCATTTTTGCATACATTCCAAAGATTGGTGGGGAAAGGGTGGGCTGGCTAGGTGTCAAAAGTGTCTGGGATGGAGACCAAAAAGGTTTTGAATTGGAAACCTTGATCCTCCTTTAAAATAGAATTCCAACCGGCATTTGCTCTCCTTCGCCCTATGTTCCCAGCAGAAAGCTGTGCATGTGTGTTGAAAAGACATTGCTCCCCACATATTGTGCAGACACATGTAAGTTTCTATCTATGAGTATTACATACATGTTGGGGAGAACTGTATACTCTAACCCACCCTGCTATAACATTTGGAAACAGATCAAGTTTACCAGTGGTGAAATATCTTGTTATATATGCCATAATTTTATACAATAAAAAGAATGGTGCTATACATTAACAAAATGGTCATCAAAGGAAAAACCTTTATTTCTATCAAGAACAGTGACAAAACACATATACAGGCGGTCCCCTACTTAAGGACACCTGACTTACAGACAACCCAAAGTTTCAGACAGACCCCTCTGACTTCTGGGGAAGCTCTCTGGATGCTTTACTATAGTCCCAGGCTGCAATGATCAGCTGTAAAGTGTCTGCAATGAAGCTTTATTATAATCCTTGTCCCATTACAGCAAAAAATGTTTAAACAACAATGTCACTGGGCAACATTTTTTTTGTCTGGATCTACATCTATAAAGTATACAGTTTCAACTTACATACAATTCAACTTAAGAACAAACCTCCGGACCCTATCTTGTATGTAACCTGGGACTGCCTTACATAAATTCTAAAAGCAATTCAAAAGTACAAATATGCACCCAAACAAATAGAAAACATGGGTGTGCTAGCACCACTGAATCTGGTAGTTGCAGACAAGTATACACAATGAATAAGCACCAACACCGTAAAATATTGTAAAGGATGTTTTTGTCATTGAAATGCAGCAAAAAGATCACCTTTTAATAAGTAGTCACATGAGCCATTCTCAAGAGAACTGTTACAATTCAATCAAGAACCAAACAAAATGTGATAACAGATAAAATTCCTGCATAGGGTGAACCTGTGCAAGTCTCAGGAGACCTGTCAAGCATATATGTCAAGCATATAGACAGATATAATACCAGGGACCAAGGAATAATCAATGAAAAGACCTAACAAGGCAGACAACTGATCCAACCCGACTAGGGTGGTATGCTTCCGAATCGTATCGTTGCGCAAGCGCTTTTCTCAGGGGGTATGAAGCCTTTCAAAAATTGATTAACCTTTTATGTCTCCCCATCTGCCCAGCAACCACAGCTGCAAAATCAAAATAGACGGTAAATAGATAGTTCACAGGTAACACAGGTTTGCATAAGTCACATGTGAGCACCAACATGGTGACAACAGGAAGTAGCACAATAACTCAAAGTAAATCGCACACAGAAAAATGGTGCGAACAGGTACAATGTATAAGACTAAGGAGCACCAACAATGGTGCCGGACTTACAATAGAAAAGTGAGGGTAACGATAACTGGTGCCAGATGTACATAACAGTGAAATTAATCTTTATTGGGGACGCCCAGATTGTCCCAATGTCAACAGCAGCTCTTGCTCATTGGTTATCATAACTGTATGCATAAGTTACAAAACAAATCAAATTAGACATCTGAAAAGTGAGTGGTCGATAAGAGAACAGGGGGAGAGAGAACACCAAGGTAAAAAAAATCAATGATACATATGTATCTGTATCTCATGATGGGAAAATATTTCTATCATAATATAATCATATTAGACATTGTTGTTAATTAAGTCATCACACAATGTGGCTAAATAGGTAAGTAAATATAAAAGGGTCTTTCATAATTTCCTAATAGAACCCAAATCCTCAGAAGCCTTTAAAACGGGCCAGCCTGACAGTCAAGTAAGGTGTCCTTTAAAGTATATGATGAAAAATTGTCGAAAAGGCACAAGATGGTCACTTGCACCTCACAGGCAGCAGGTGTCCCAAGATCTCCTTCACTTCCATGATATCAATCTCCAGTAGAAGAATAGATAATTTTCCATTCTTCATGCTTTTAATGCATTCAACTGCTTGTGGAATGTGTGGAGATCTTCAAATCTCCACAATTTCGGTCAGGTATATGAATTTATATGTCACAGAGAGGAACGACTCTGAAGTGCTGGTGGGTAACCCATCGGGTGCACATGGTGACTGTTGCAGTGAGATGTGCAAGTTGGTAAATGTGTAACATTTTCTGCCTGAATTTTATACGCCACGTCTATTGTACCAGCATTAAAACTGCAATTGCAATGTAACCTGTGGTATTAGAGTTGCTAACATACAGTTTTGGGAGAAAAAACTTTTCCCTAGTGGGTGCCTCTTGGCTTCGAATAGACGCCGTTCTGTAGGATTTCTTCAATGACTATATTTGACTTAAATTATGTTAATAATGTCTATTTTTTATTATAATTGTTACTAAACACAACCGGCAACACATCTAGCCACTCATGTTTCTTGTGTGTGTGAAATTACCTATATTATGCTAATTTAAAAATAAATGTTTTTTTCATTGTTATATTAGGTACACTTGCAACAAACAGCCACTGACCCAGTTAGCACTCAGTATTTTTGGATAACAATGGACATGTTGTTCGCAGAAACTAACACATCTTGGACAAGGTAATTGCTACTGGTTATGTTGAACTTTTAAGTCCAAGGTCATTGGGGCAATACTTTTCAGCTGTTTTTACTTAAAGGGAACTGTTAGCAAGGTTAGACATGCTGCTGTAGGGACATTATGCAATACACATATATGAGTCTGCGGCCTCTATTCACTTCCTGAGCCCAAGTCATATGGGTGTGTTTTCAATGCTACTGCTAGAGACTCCCCCACATGACTCAGGTTCCAGAAATTGAATAGAGAAGGGTACCATTTCTGAATGTGATTTTTAAAACAAACTTGCAGATCTGAGTCAAATGCATGTTTGTGTTTTGTATAATGGACCTGCAGCAGCATGGTATTAACATGATATGTGTGACAAGTTCGCTTTAACTCTGCCACAGAACTTTGACCACAACATATAAGAGTTCAGTGCCAGCTCTGACATCTCATCTACAGGTGCATCTCTATAAATAAGAATATCAACAAAAAGTTCAATTCCAAAAGTGAAACTCATATATTTTATAGATTTATTACAAACAAAGTGTTTTCAAGTGTTTATTTATGTGAATATTGAGTATTATGGCTTAAGCTAAGGAAACCCTAAGCACCACTACAATGACCGCCACAGGTGTTGCAATTGGCCATCCAAAATGGTGGCGCCTGTGAAACGCTATGTTAGGTGCCGCGGTCGGGATCAATTTGCCGGATAACAGACGGGAAGAGACTTAGTAAAGAGGTTAACATTTCATGCAGTTAGCAGGGACCTTTTTAATTATTTACGTTTCTCTACTAAGTGTAAACATTGAAGGAATTATCCTCATAGACTGTAGCTCCCTCATGCCTATTGTTCCATATGACTGTTTGTACTCTGTAATGTAGTATTTTATTTGTATATGTTCCCTATGATTTGTAAAGCACTAGGGAATATGATGGCGCTATATAAAATAAGATTATGCCAAAGCTATATGATTTCTATTACAATGGCCACTAATGTGCAAATGATGCTCTTCTGATATCCGCACTAGATGGCGATATTCACTAATGAAACATACTGTGAATTTTGCTCAGAATGCTATAGACATTTGGCCACTTTCTGAGGTTTTCAGAGGTGCATGAAAGAAATGTAGAGGTAGTAAATATAATATACTTATCAATAAAATCATATTGTATAATAAGTGATCATAGAATAAATGTATAGTAATTTTTCACTATATCAGTTCTAGCAGTGGGATAAAATGTGTGCTCTAGACCCGAGGTCCCCAACCTTTTTTGCACCAGGGACCGGCTTTAAGCTAGACCATGTTCATGGCCAGGCCCGTGGGGTGGGGTTATGGAGGGGTGGAGCTTATAATATAAGATATCAGGGAGTGTCCGGACCAGATCCATCATATCGGTTTGTTAAAATAAGCAATGCAAAATGCATACAGCGTATCGCCATGTAGTTAAAATGCATCAGCGTATCGCCATGTAGTAAAATCATACAGCGTATCGCCATGTAGAAAATTTATACAGCGTACCACCATAGTATAAAATGCATACACGCGTGTTGCCATGTAGTATAAAATGCATACAGCGTATCGCCATGTAGTATAAAATGCATACAGCATATCGTCATGTAGTATAAAATGCATACAGCGTATCGCCATGTAGTATAAATGCATACA
Source organism: Engystomops pustulosus (assembly GCA_019512145.1). Classification (NCBI taxonomy): domain Eukaryota; kingdom Metazoa; phylum Chordata; class Amphibia; order Anura; family Leptodactylidae; genus Engystomops; species Engystomops pustulosus. The sequence continues at coordinate 42,703,329 of CM033648.1, read as the reverse complement.
GAATACACGCCATGTAGTATAAAATGCATACAGAATACCGCCATATAGTATAAAATGCATACAGAATACCGCCATGTAGTATAAAATGCATCCAGCGTGCCACCAAGGTATATAAATGCACACAGCGTGCTACCAAGTAGTATAAAATAGATACAACGTACCCGCCAAGTAGTATAAAAATCATACAGATACCCGCCATGTGTAGTATAAAATGCATCAGCGGGCCACCAAGTAGTATAAAATGCATACAGCATGCCACCAAGTATTAAAATAGATACAACGTACCGCCAAGTAGTATAAAATGCAACCGAGTACTGCCATGTAGTACAAAATAGAAGCCCTTAAATATCACAATGCTGCATCATACAGCATATATACACATAGCAAACAGTAGATACAGCATATACACTACACATAACACACACACACACATATATACACTACAAATACACACACCATATATATACACACACATATTACTATATCTACACTATATACACATATTACACATATTACTATATTTTACAGATATATACACATTTACACATATTACACATATATATGCAAAGATAAAGTAACCTTACCTCTCTATTGTGTTCCTGGAAATTTCGATGCCTTGTCCTGCAGCGGTGGTGGCACGGTGAGGTAGCCAAGAAGCGGGCAGGTCGTGAGAGCCGGGTGGCTAGGGAGCCTGGAGCTTAGCGGGGGCAGGGGGAGCAGGAAGCGGTAGGGAGTGGAAGGGGAGCCGGAGCCAGAGCCGTAAGCGGGTAGGTCAAGAACCGAGAGCAGGGGGGCAAGGGAGCGGAGAGCGAGGGGCAGTAGGGGAGCGTGGAGCTTAGCAGGGGCAGAGAGCCGGAGCGGCGGCGGAGGGGGCGTAGATCTCGCGGCAGTATCGGCACCGCACAGCGGGTACGTCACGTCTTGTACCCAGGGGAGGCAGCAGTTCCCCGCGGGCGCTCCCGGGGCCCCGTGTGTTGTTGAGCTGCTGGAGATGAACCGCAGACCTTGGCCTTCAAGGCGGCGGAGGCCTGGCCGCGATGTCGGGGCGCCCCGTGACAATAACAACAACAATGGCGTCAGCTCGGGGCTGCTCTGTGGACAAGGCCTCGGCTCTGTGAGAAAAGACCAGACCTTCATCAACATTCTGAGGACTCTGACCCTGCGAAAAGGGCTGACTACCAAAGCTTCCACCGAGCCGGTGTATGTACACAACAACACCACCAATTGCTCCACCGGATACACCCCATACTACCTTATGTTCGGGAGACATGGCCATCTCCCCACCGATATGGCATTGGACATGGAATCCCCTGACTCCCAATCTCTGCTCCGCCAGACTGTTTTGTCCAGGAACACACCAAGGAGCCGGAGCAGATGCCAGGGAAATTGTGGATCTACGTGTAGAGGAAGCCGAGACAAATAAAGAGAAACTTTGACCGTGCCATGCCTGTCAGAGCCTCTTGTCCCCAGGGAATGAGTGTACTACGAAACAACCACCACCAGTAAATTAGATGGGAGTTGGGATTGTGAGCAAAACCTTTTAGGGACAGTCTCTCCTGAAGTCTACAAGATTTCAAGAGGAGACCGTCTAATAGACGGGACACAGGAACTGGCTAAAGAGATGTCTTCAATCCTTCCCCCCTGTGTCAAGTCCTCTAACCAACCAACACCAGTCCAAGAGACCCTCTGTGTTGGTCAACCTCATTTTCATTGACCTACCATGTACCTCACTTGTGTCTGATTGTCTTCTACCCCAGTGCGAGCTCTCCAGAGAGGCCGCCCCATCGCCAGCACAGTACCTGATATTGCTGCCCTTGGAGGATTGACCTGGTTCCTGAGCCTTTTGCCCCCATCACACCTGAGGTACCTGCGACTCCAGCTTCCAGTGCCTGACTCGGATGACGATGACACGAGACCAGGATCTTTTCCCACAAGTACTCCGGATATCTCCGGGGGAGACAATAAGGGGAAGACTCCTGCATACCTGCGAAGTACCACACTTTCCCAGTGCAAGGGTTGTAACCCCAAACAGGTACATTTCTCAGACCCTGATTCCCACATCACCCCTGTTGCTGACTCAGCAGTGTGGTATTTCCCCAATGGCTGAGCCCATTAACTACCTTCGGGTAAATTAAAGGGCCAGCACGCACTAATTGGCGCTGACCATTTCACTAAGCTATTTAAACCTGCCTCTTTCCTGTGTCCTTGCCGATTTTTGTGCCTCACAGCCTGAGAGAAGCTATTCTCTGTTTGCCTGCGATTCCTGGCGTTCCTGTGTCTCTGCGTTCCTGTGTCTCCTGCGTTCCCTGAGCCCCTCCGTTTTCCAGTGTTACCTAGCTCCTCTTGTTCCTGTGTACAGTGTTCCTCCTGTTGCTGACCCTACCCCGGACCGACTCTGACGTTTGCATCCCGCCGCCTCCATGACCTTCTGCCTGACTTTGACCACGAGATTGTCTGCCGTCACTGTACTCCCACCTTGGGCCGCCACTGCAGTCACGCCTGAGGAACGACCTGGTGGTACCACACCACACTCATCTAACCCGCCTGCGGCGGGGTCTGGCGAGACCGGGTTCCACTAGACTCCGGTCCAGGTAGTGGCTTGTGTCATCGCCTGCAGTGGTCCACAGGATCCACACCTGCAAGCTGACATCTTTCTGAAAATGGACATTCTGTATGCATTTTATGCATTTCCTTCTAGGAAATGACATTGCTATTGTGCTACTCAAGGTTGCCATCAGGTTCGTTATGTAACGTTTCAAGCCATGTAACCATTGGGGGCTGTTTAAGCCAATGCGATTATGATGTTCGCACAACAGTCTTTGTATTTGTCAAATCCTCTCAAATCGGAGCTCCTTAATTGTGTAAACCAAGGGTCTTAGGGGGACCAGGGGTGTTTAAATGTGACACCTAGACGAGCATACACTAGAGTAAGACCGTCAGATGGCAGGTACTATATATATAATATGTTTAGGATTCTGCCACCTAGGTGACATGTCCTTCAGACAAATTGCGCGGCCTTGGGGCTAGGAGTGTATTAACCCCTTAGACGCAGGGTTTTTCTGGCCGCTGATTTCTCGCTCTCCAACTTCAAAAATCCATAACTTTTCATTTTTACCGTGTACAGACCTGTGTGAGGGCTTATTTGTGTGCATAACAATTTACTTTCCCCATGATGTTATTTATTTAACATGTCGTGTACTGCGAAGCTAAAAAAATTCCAAATGTGGAAAAATTGAAAAAAAACGCGCACGTGCGTCACGTTCTTGTGGGCTCAGTTTTTCGACTTTCACTCTCTGCTCCAAATAACATGCCTACTTTATTCTCTGGTTCGGTGTGCGATCGCGTTGATAACCAAATTTATAGTAGGTTTATTGTGTTTTAATACTTTTTCACAAAATTAACGAATGTGTACAAAAAAAATTTTTGTTTGCATCTTCGTCTCGAATAACTTTTTCATACTTTGGCGCCACGGAGATGTGTGGGGTTCAGTTTTTTGCGAAATGAGGCGACGTTTTCATTGCTAACCATTTTGAGGTCTGTGCGACATTTTGATCATTTTTTATTTCATTTTATTAGTCATGTAAAAAGGTGTAAAAGTCGCATTTCGGACATTTGGGCGCCATTTCCCGCCACGGAGGTCACCGCCGGCCGTAACCGTTTTTTATTTGATAGATCGGGCATTCTATTTGGGACGCGGCGATACCTAATATGTCTGTGACTTTTACTGTTTGTTTGTATGTTTTATATCCGTTCTAGGGAAAGGGGGTGATTTGAAACTTTTAATATTTTATTAATTTTTTTTATTTTTTAAACTTTTTTTTTCATTTTTTTTTTCACTATTTTTAGAACCATCTAGGTTACATTAACCCCTAGATGGTCAGCAAATCGCTCCTACCATATACTGCAATACTACGTATTGCAATATATGGCATTTTTGCAGGTCATACCTTACAATGAGCACGGGCTCATTGTACGAACCTGCATAACCATGTAGCCTCGTGTCAAAGAAGACCCAGGGCTACCATGGTAACCGATCGCCGTCCCCCGATGTACGTTCAGGGCGTGCGATCGAAAAAAGATGGCGGCACCCGCCGCCGCCGTTTTTTAAACGCCGACGGCGACTTTGCGCGGCGTTTAGAGGGTTAATAGCCGCAACCGGTGCAAGCACCACGCGGTTATTAGCGGTGGGGGGTTTGTGCAAAATGCAAAACCCCCACCTCTGTATGAAGAGGACTCAGCCGTGAGCCCTCTTCATACATCCCTTATACCACACCCACCACCACCTTTCCCGTAGCAAACAGTTGGCTTAAGGGCATTATCTACCTACTGTCCAGTCCTCATTTAGTGTACCCAGTCCGACACCAACCCGCGTTGCCTGTAGCTGGGACCATGGGCGGGTTGTCCCCATGCACTGCACTTATCCAACAGACCCTAAAGTGTCACTTTACTACCTGCTCCTGCAGGACATATGGCTGCTTGCGAGCTTTTGGGTCCATAGTTGAGCCGTAGGCAACACCCCTGCCATATATAGGCAGGCTGGTATTTGCGAATAGCATGCCTCTCATGTTAAGGATGCTCAGAGGGAGTCATTGAACCCCTCTAGTAAGTTTTTAGGCACTAAGAGATTATTATTTGCAGCTGTAGACTCTGCCTGAAAGGCAGGGTTAAATGGGTGTAAATTTATCAATTATGTGGCTGTAAACTGTGTGTTTGATTGAAGAGTGCTACCTGCGTATCAGGGCTTCTATTTTGTACTACATGGCAGTACTCGGTATGCATTTTATACTACTTGGCGGTACGTTGTATCTATTTTATAATACTTGGTGGCATGCTGTATGCATTTTATACTACTTGGTGGCACGCTGGATGCATTTTATACTACATGGCGGTATTCTGTATGCATTTTATACTACATGGCGATACGCTGTATGCATTTTATACTACATGGCGATACGCTGTATGCATTTTATACTACTTGGCGGTACGTTGTATCTATTTTATACTACTTGGTAGCACGCTGTGTGCATTTTATACTACTTGGTGGCACGCTGGATGCATTTTATACTACATGGCGGTATTCTGTATGCATTTTATACTACATGGCGATACGCTGTATGCATTTTATACTACATGGCGACACGCTGTATGCATTTTATACTACATGGCGATACGCTGTATGCATTTTATACTACATGGCGACACGCTGTATGCATTTTATACTACATGGCGACACGCTGCTGTATGTATTATAAGCTCCACCCCTCCATAACCCCACCCCACCTGGCCATGGAAAACTGGTCTAGCTTAAAGCCGGTCCCTGGTGCAAAAAAGGTTGAGGACCTCTGGTCTAGAGCACACATTTTATCCCACTGCTAGAACTGATATAGTGAAAAATTACTATACATTTATTCTATGATCACTTATTATACAATATATGATTCTTATTGATAAGTATATTATATTTTGCTACCTCTACATTTCTTTCATGCACCTCTGAAAACCTCAGAAAGTGGCCAAATGTCTATAGCATTCTGAGCAAAATTCACAGTATGTTTCATTAGTGAATATCGCCATCTAGTGCGGATATCAGAAGAGCATTCATTATGCACATTTAGTGGCCATTGTAATAGAAATCATATAGCTTTGGCATATAATCTTTATTTATATAGCGCCATCATATTCCCTAGTGCTTTACAAATCATAGGGAACATATACAAATAAAATACTACATTACAGAGTACAAATAGTCATATGGAACAATAGGCATGAGGGAGCTTACAGTCTATGAGGATAATTCCTTCAATGTTTACACTTAGTAGAAAAACGTAAATAATTAAAAAGGTCCCTGCTAACTGCATGAAATGTTAACTCTCTTTACTAAGTCTCTTCCCATCTGTTATCCGGCAAATTGATCCCGACCGCGCCACCTAACGTAGCGTTTCACAGGCGCCACCATTTTGGATGGCCAATTGCAACACCTGTGGCGTCATTGTAGTGGTGCTTAGGGTTTCCTTAGCTATAAGCCATAATACTCAATATTCACATAAATAAACACTTAAAAACACTTTGTTTGTAATAAATCTATAAAATATATGAGTTTCACTTTTGGAATTGAAACTTTTTGTTGATATTCTTATTTTTTGAGATGCACCTGTAGATGAGATGTCAGAGCTGGCACTGAACTCTTTATATGTTGTGGTCAAAGTTCTGTGGCAGAGTTAAAGCGAACTTGTCACACATATCAGTTTAATACCATGCTGCTGCAGGTCCCATTATACAAAACAAAAACATGCATTTGACTGAGATCTGCAAGTTTGTTTTTTAAAAATCACATTCAGAAATGGTACCCTTCTCTATTCAATTTCTGGAACCTGAGTCATGTGGGGGAGTCTCTAGCAGTAGCATTGAAAACACACCCATATGACTTGGGCTCAGGAAGTTGAATAGAGGCCGCAGACATCATATATGTGTATTGCATAATGTCTCCTACAGCAGCATGTCTAACCTTGCTAACAGGTTCCCTTTAAGTAAAAACAGCTGAAAAGTATTGTCCCCAATGACCTTGGACTTAAAGAAGTTCAACATAACCAGTAGCAATTACCTTGTCCAAGATGTGTTAGTTTCTGCGAAACAACATGTCCATTGTTATCCAAAAAATACTGAGTGCTAACTGGGTCAGTGGCTGTCTTTGTTGCAATGTGTACCTAATATAACAATGAAACAAACATTTTATTTTTAAATTAGCATAATATTAGGTAATTTTCACACACACAAGACACATGAGTGGCTAGATGTGTTGCCGGTTGTGTTTAGTAACAATTATAATAAAATAATAGACATTATTAAACATAATTTAAGTCAAAATATAGTCATTGAAGAAATCCTACAGAACGGCGTCATATTCGAAGCCAAGAGGGCACCCACATAGGGAAATGTTTTTTCTCCCAATCTGTATGTTAGCAACTCTAATACCACAAATTACATTGCAATTGCAGTTTTAATGCTGGTACAATAGACATGGCGTATACAAATTCAGGCAGAAAATGTCAACATTTACCAACTTTGCACATCTCACTGCAACAGTCACCATGTGCACCCCGATGGGTTACCCACCAGCACTTCAGAGTCGTTCCTCTCTGTGACATATAAATTCATATACCTGACCGAAATTGTGGAGAATTTGAAGATCTCCACACATTCCACAAGCAGTTGAATGCATTAAAAGCATGAAGAATGGAAAATTATCTATGTTCTTCTACTGGAGATTGATATCATGGAAGTGAAGGAGATCTTGGGACACACTGCTGCCTGTGAGGTGCAAGTGACCATCTTGTGCCTTTTCGACAATTTTTCATCATATACTTTAAAGGACACCTTACTTGACTGTCAGGCTGGCCCGTTTTAAATGGCTTCTGAGGAGTTTGGGTTCTATTAGGAAATTATGAAAGACCCTTTTATATTTACTTACCTATTTAGCCACATTGTGTGATGACTTAATTAACAACAATGTCTAATACTGATTATATTATGATAGAAATATTTTCCCATCATGAGATACAGATACATATGTATCATTGATATTTTTTTTACCTTGGTGTTCTCTCTCCCCCTGTTCTCTTATCGACCACTCACTTTTCAAGATGTCTAATTTGATTTGTTTTGTAACTTATGCATACAGTTATGATAACCAATGAGCAAGAGCTGCTTGTTGACATTGGGACAATCTGGGCGTCCCACATAATAGATTAATTTCACTGTTATGTACATCTGGCACCAGTTATCTGTTACCTCACTTATTTCTATTGTAAGTCCTGGCACCATTGTTGGTGCTCCATTAGTCTTATTACATTGTACCTGTTCGGCACCATTTTTCTGTGTGCGATTTACTTTGAGTTATTGTGCTACTTCCTGTTTGTCACCATGTTGGTGCTCACATGTGACTTATTGCAAACCTGTGTTACCTGTGAAACTATTCTTATACCGTCTATTTTGATTTTGCAGCTGTGGTTGCTGGGCAGATGGGGAGACATAAAAGGTAAATCAATTTTTGAAAGGCTTCATACCCCCTGAGAAAAGCGCTTGCGCAACGATACGATTCGGAAGCATACCACCCTAGTCAGGGTTTGGATCAGTTGTCTGCCTTGTTAGGTCTTTTTCATTGATTATTCACTTGGTCCCTGGTATCTATATCTGTCTATATGCTTGACATATATATGCTTGACAGGTCTCCTGAGACTTGCACAGGGTACACCCTATGCAGGAATTTTGTCTGTTATCACATTTTATGTTTGGTTCTTGATTGAGTTGTAACAGTTCTCTTGAGAATGGCTCATGTGACTACTTATTTAAAAGGTGATCTTTTTGCTGCATTTCAAGGACAAAAAAATCCTTTACAATATTTTACGGTGTTGGTGCTTATTCATTGTGATATACTTGTCTGCAACTACCAGATTCAGTGGTGCTAGCACACCCATGTTTTCTATTTTTGTTGGGTGCATATTTGTACTTTTGAATTGCTTTTAGAATTTATATGTACAGGCAGTCCCGGGTTACATACAAGATAGGGTCCGGAGGTTTGTTCTTAAGTTGAATTTGTATGTAAGTTGAAAATGTATACTTTATAGATGTAGATCCAGACAAAAAAATTTTTGGCCCCAGTGACAATTGTTGTTTAAACATTTTTTGCTGTAATGGGACCAAGGATTATTAATAAAGCTTCATTGCAGACACTTTACAGCTGATCATTGCAGCCTGGGACTATAGTAAAGCATCCAGAGAGCTTCCCCAGAAGTCAGAGGGGTCTGTCTGAAACTTTGGGTTGTCTGTAAGTCAGGTGTCCTTAAGTAGGGGACCGCCTGTATATGTGTTTTGTCACTGTTCTTGATAGAAATAAAGGTTGTTCCTTTGATGACCATTTTTGTTAATGTATAGCACACTTCTTTTTATTGTATAAAATTATGGCATATATAACAAGATATTTCACCACTGGTAAACTTGATCTGTTTCCAAATGTTATAGCAGGGTGTTAGAGTATACAGTTCTCCCCAACAATGTATGTAATACTCATAGATAGAAACTTACATGTGTCTGCACAATATGTGGGGAGCAATGTCTTTTCAACACACATGCACAGCTTTCTGCTGGCGCAACATAGGGCGAAGGAGAGCAAATGCCGGTTGGAATTCTATTTTAAAGGAGGCATCAAGGTTTCCAATTCAAAAACCTTTTTGGTCTCCATCCCAGACACTTTTGACACCTAGCCAGCCCACCCCTTTCCCCACCAATCTTTGGAATGTATTGCAAAAATGATATGAATGATTTTGGGTCACAGTTCTATTTCTTTTTATAATTTAATGACAGAGAATGATTAGGGAAACCGGATTTAAGGTTTCTCACATGTTCTCAAAGCCTCTCTTTGAGACTTCTATAGGTTCTACCTATGTACTACCGCAGGGGCATGGAGTCAAATATATAACTGCTATTTTGTTCCAGGTCAGAAATTCTGTGACTTCATATTCATATCTATTCACAGCGGGCTTGAGTTTGGTGGCGGGGGGAAATGGGGGGGGTTGGGTGGGTTAGAAATCAATTCAAACATGTCCCACACTTGTAGAATCACTTAAAGGTTAACCAAGTATTACTTATTGTTGAGCGAAATGTTTTTTTCTTCTTTATTTTGTTTCCAAATATTGAGCCTGTGTATATACAGGCGGTCCCCTACTTAAGGACACCCGACTTACAGACAACCCATAGTTACAGACAGACCCCTCTGACCTCTGGTGAAGCTTTCTGAATGCTTTACTGTAGTCCTAGATTGCAATAATCAGATGTAAGGTGTCTGCAATGAAGCTTTATTGATAATCCTTGGTCCCATTACAGCAAAAAATGTTTAAACTCTAATTGTCACTGGGGACAAAATTTGTTTGGTCTGGATCTACAATTATAAAATTTACAGTTTCGACTTACATACAAATTCAACTTAAGAACAAACCTCCAGACCCTATCTTGTATGTAACCCGGGAACTGCCTGTACTACAAAAGGTCTATCACACTTATTATCAACAAAGACCACAATACAATTACCATTCATACCAATGCAACGTTCCCACACCAACTAAATATCCAGTGCAGACCCAAAATTGCTACAAGAATTGCAACTATGATCAAGAACACTGGCACAACAACAATTATCTGAAACACCGCTATCACCTTTCAGGATAACATTAACCCAAGCAACAACAGGGGGTCATTACAGGGGGGCTGTGTGTGGGGAGCCGAGAGCCGGGAGCGGGGGGCGGAGGGAGGGGAGAGCTCGCGGCAGTAAAAGCACCGCACAGCGAGCACGTCACGTCTTGTACCCGGGGGTGGCAGCAGTTCCCCCGTGGGCGCTCCCGGGGCCCCGTGTGTTGTGTGAGCTGCGGAGATGAACCGCAGGACCTTGGCCTTCAGAGGCGGCGGAGGCCTGGCCGCGGTGTCGGGGGCCCCCGTGAACAATAACAACAACAATGGCGTCAGCTCGGGGCTGCTCTCTGTGGACAAGGCCTCGGCTCTGTGAGAAAATTAACCAGACCTTCATCAACATTCTGAGGACTCTGACCCTGCGAAAAGGGCTGACTAACCGAAGCTTCCACCGGAGCCGGTGTATCTGTACAACAACACCACCCATTGCTCCACCGGATACACCCCATACTACCTTATGTTCGGGAGACATGGCCATCTCCCCATCGATATGGCATTGGACATGGAATCCCCTGACTCCCAATCCCTGCTCCCCCAGACTGTTTTGTCCAGGAACACCAGAGGAGCCTGGCAGATGCCAGGGAAATTGTGGATCTACGTGTAGAGGAGGCCCGAGACAAATAAAAGAGAAACTTTGACCGCCATGCCTGTGCAGAGCCTCTTGTCCCCAGGGAATGAGTGTCACTACGGAACAACCATCCCACCAGTAAATTAGATGGGAGTTGGGAGTGTGAGCAAAACCTTTTAGGGACAGTCTCTCCCCTGAAGTCTACAAGATTTCAAGAGGAGACCGTCAAATATTCCGGGTACACAGGAACTGGCTAAAGAGATGTCTTCAATCCTTCACCCCTGTGTCAAGTCCTCTAACCCCAACAACCAGTCCAAGAGACCCTCTGTGTTAGTCAACCCTCAGTTTCATTGACCTCATGACTGTACCTCACTTGTGTCTGATTGTCTCTACCCCAGTGCGAGCTACTCCAGAGAGGCCGCCATCCCTGCAGCAGTCCCTGATATTGCTGCCCTTGGAGGATGACCTGGTTCCTGAGCCTGTTGCCCCCATCACACCTGAGGTACCTGCGACTCCAGCTCCAGTGCCTGACTCGGAGGACGATGACGACGAGACCATGATCTTTTCCCAACAAGTACTCCGGATATCTCAACGGGAGACAATAAGGGGAAGACTCCTGCATACCTGCAGAAGTACCAGCTTTCCCAGTGCAAGGGTTGTAACCCCAAACAGGTACATTTCTCAGACCCTGAGGTCCTCACACCTGTTGCTGACTCGGGCAGTAAGTATTTCCCCAATGGGCTGGAGCCCATTAACTACCTTTTACCTTCGGTAAATTTAAAGGGCCAGCACGCCACTAATTGGCGCTGACCTTTTTCACTAAACTATTTAAACCTGCCTCTTTCTGTGTCTCTTGCCGGATTTTTGTGCCTCACAGCCTGAGAGAAAGCTATTCTGCTGTTTGCCTGCGATTCCTGCGTTCCTGTGTCTTCTGCGTTCCTGTGTCTACTGCGTTCCTGTGTCTCCTGCGTTCCTGAGTCCCTCAGTGTTCCAGTGTTACCTGAGCTCCTCCGTGTTCCTGTGTACCAGTGTTCCTCCTGTTGCTGACCCCGGACCGGACTCTGAAGGTGCATCTCTGCCGCCTGCCCTGACCTTCTGCCTGGACTTTGACCACGAGATTCTGCCGTCACTGTACTACCATCTTGGCCGCCACTGCAGACAAGTCACGCCTGAGGAACGACCTGGTGGTACCACGCCGCAGCTCGTCTAACCCGCCTTGCGGCGGGCTCTGGCGAAGGCCGGGTTCCACTTAGACTCCGGTCCCAGGTAGTGGCTTGTGTCATCGCCTGCAGTGGTCCAGAGAATCCACACCTGCAAAGCTGACATCTTTCTAGGAAATGGACATTCTGTATGCATTTCCTTCTAGGAAATGGACATTGCTATTGTGCTACTCAAGGTTGCCATCAGGTTACGTTATGTAACGTTTCAAGCCATGTAACCATTGGGCTGTTTAAGCCAATGCGATTAATGATGTTCGCACAACAGTCTTTGTATTTGTCAAATCCTGACCCCAGGCTTACGCCTCAAATCGGAGCTCCTTAATTGTGTAAACCAAGGGTCTTTAGGGGACCAGGGGTGTTTAAATAGTGACACCTAGACGACATACACTAGAGTAAGACCATCAGACGGCAGGTACTATATATATCATTTATGTTTATGATTCTGCCACCTAGGTGACATGTCTTCAGACAAATTTGCAGGCTTTGGGGCTAGGAGTGTATTAAAGGACATGACACCACACCTTTCCCGTAGCAAACAGTTGGCTTAAGGGCATTCGCTACCTACTGTACAGTCCTCATTTATGTACCCAGTCCGACACCAACCCCGTTGCCTGTAGCTGGGACCATGGGCGGGTTGTCCCCATGCACTGCACTTATCCAACACTGACCCTAAAGTGCACTTTACCACTTGCACCTGCAGGACATATGCTGCTGGCGAGCTTTTGGTCCATAGCTGAGCCGTAGGCAACACCCCTGCCAATATATAGGCAGGCTGGTATTTGCGAATAGCGGCCTCTCCAGGTTAAGGAGCTGTCAGAGGGAGTCATGAACCCTCTAGTAAGTTTGTAGCACTAAGATATTATGTAATTGCAGCTGTAGACTCTGCCTGGAAAGGAAGGAGTTAAATGGGTGTAAAATTTTATCCAATTATGTGGCTGTAAACTGGAGTTTGATTGGAGAGTGCTACCACCTGACCAGGGGGAGTATAAAACCCCTGTGCAGTGGGAGCACATGGTCTTAGTCTACAGAGTCTTAGCTGGTCTGCCTGACGTCATGGTCTTTGCCTGTCAGCAGTCCAGACCACATGGTCTGCCGTGTATTTGTGTATTCAATAAAAATTATCTGTCTGGCATCCATTTGACTTAGTCTTTTTAAAGTATTCAACACTTTGGTTGTAATGTCCCACACATGAAATATACTCCGCCATAATAACACCATGCTGTGTCTATTAATTATTAAAATTAATAATTTACATACAGTACCATATATGATCATATATGTGTTTCCATAAAAATACATGTGATCGGTAGAGCTTTGTATGCAAACAACGCAAGGCACCAGGTGCTTGTAAGTGTAGGCGTCAATGGAAAAGCATATATGTCAACAAGTTGAGCCCCACCCCTTGGCGTCTGAATTGCGTTTCAAAGCTCAATGCATGAGCTGTATGTATAAAGAAAAAAGGGAAGTGGGAAAATTTGGAAGAGGATTGTGGCTAGATAGATTGAGCGTCACGTATCCACTCACTGCTAGGTCACTGATGTATGTATCTCGGGTCGCATGCGTCCACGCAACTGATACTATCTCCTGGATCGTGCTGTTAGGGTGTAACCACCCGAATAACCACTAGTATTCATTGAATTATATCCCTAGATTATGGCCATAGATAGCAAGATTGTGTCCCGATTGTACCAAATGAGGAGTCTCCTGGCGCACCAGATGGTATCCTTAAAGCAATTTATAAGGATCCAGGCATCTTGGATGTCCTCGATGGCATAAGTGCCCTGGAACAACCCATAAAGTACCGCATGATACATAATGGAGCTCCTGGGCACAGAGCATTGGAAATGAGGTTCCAGGGTGCCCAAAAGGCTCTGAGTAAAGAGGCACTCCCAGAACAGGTGTAGAGGGGTCTCGTCCCTCCAGGGGCACCTGGGGCAGTAGGGAGTGTTGCTCAGTCTTTGGGCATGCATGAAGGCTCGCAGGGGCAGCCCCCATTTAATGGCCATCCACGATATGTCCTTGTATCTGTTGAGCAGTCTGCCCCAAGACACGTTGGCCCAAACAATCCTGGCCGTGTCCTGGGTGACTCCTGGGACAAATTCCAACATTTCTTTGGTTTCCACAGGTTGGGATTGAGTCCCTCCAGTTGGTGCTCCCTCACAAAGCAGACGGCCTGGCCATAGTACCAGGGTGCGTCCCAGTTGTAAGGGATGGAGCTGTCCCACTTGTTCCACGAGCCCCCTCCAGAGAGGCAGGAGGAAAAAGCAAGACATAGACTTACCGCAGATCTTGCAGGGTTCCTCAGGGTCCTGCACACACAGTCGCAAACAAAAGAGATCCAGAGCAAAGATGGTGATGTTCGGGACACCTTTGCCCCCCTTGCTTGACTTCTTGAACATGACTGCTCGCTTGACCCGGTCCATCTTTGAGCCCCAAACAAAATGAAAAATGGTCCTGCTAACAGCCTTGCAGACAAGTCCCAAAAATGGGACTTTTTCTCATATATTCTGAAAATGTCCTGTGAGAAACACATACCTTATGGGAAAAAGCATAAGAGGAACAAGAAAAAGCCAATGTGGCTAACTAGTCTTGTAAGGAAAGCAATAAGCGAGAAAGTTAAGGCGTTTAAGGTGCTTAAACGTGAAGGTAGCGATGAGGCATTACAGGATTATAAAGAGAAAAAGAAATCCTGTAAAAAGCAGATAAAGGCCGCAAAAATAGAGACTGAGAGAAATATTGCCAGGGAGAGCAAAAATAATCCCAAATTATTTTTCAAGTATATAAATAATAAGAAACTAAAAACAGAGAGTCCCCTTAGAAATAACATGGGGGTCATAGTGGAAGGAGATGAGGAAAGGGCCAATCTACTGAATGTCGCCTTCTTAACTGTCTTTACCCAGGAAAATCCCCTGGTGGAAGACACAAGGAGGAATAATGTAAATTCTCTTTGGAATGTCAACAGTTTAACCCAGGAAGAGGTACGGCTCCGCCTCGCAACCACTAAGATTGATAAATCACCGGGGCCAGATGGCATACACCCCCGGGTTCTGCATGAACTATGTACCGTGATAGACAGACCGTTATTTTTAATATTTGAAGATTCACTGAGGACTGGTTATGTTCCACAGTACTGGTGCATAGCAAATGTAGTACCACTATACAAAAAAGGATCAAAAAGCGATCCTGGAAACTACAGATCCGTGAGTCTAACTTCTGTGGTGGGGAAAATATTTGAGGGGTTTGTTAGAGATGCTATCCTGGAGCATCTCACTGTGCACAACCTTATAACCCAGCGTTTATGAGAGATCGGTCCTGTCAGACTAATCTGATTGGTTTCTACGGGGAGGTAAGTTCAAGACTGGATCTGGGGGACGCTGTGGATGTTGTATATCTGGACTTTTCAAAGGCATTTGACACCTTGCCACATAAAAGGTTGGTATATAATATAAGACTGCTGGGAATAGGGGAAAATCCGTGTATTTGGGTAAGTAATTGGGTAAGTGATAGAAAACAGAGGGTAAAGCTGTGTAAAGTAATAAATATTGAGGTCGGTAGTTTAGCATTACAGAGGAATTTGTGGAAGCTTGAGGAGTGGACAGAGAAATGGTTGATGAGGTTTAATGTAGATAAATGAAAAGTTATGCACTTGGGCCATGGAAACACAAAGTATAATAATGTTCTAAACAGTCAATTACTTGGTAAAACTGGAGCTGAAAAGGACTTGGGGTTATTGGTGGATGGTAAACTTAATTTTAGTGACCAGAGCCAGGCGGCTGCTGCTAAAGTGAGTAAAATTATGGGATCTATCAAGAGAGGAATAGATTCTCATGATAAAGACATAGTTTTGCCCTTATACAAATCCCTGGTCAGACCACACATGGAATATTGTGTACAGTTTATAAATAGGATATAGTAGAGCTGGAACAGGTACAGAGGAGAGCAACCAGGATTATTAGGGGAATGGGAGGACTTGAATACAATGACAGATTTGGGATTATTCAGTTTAGAACAAGGACGATCGAGGGGAGACCTCATTACAATGTATAAATACCTGCTGTGAGCTGGGTTGCCTCCCTCAGGGAGAATCCAGGCAACAGCGGCTTTTTCCAGCTTTTACCGGATGCCTACATTTTGCACAAATTCAGGACTTTGCTTAGATTAGGTGTATTTTGAAAAACAGGCTGTGTTTATCTGTCAAACACTGGTAAACACTCACTCTTCACTTGATTTGGACTTTTGCAGGGGATTGTGGGTTATGCATATATTATGCAAATAGTCCAAACCAGGAAGTGTACTTTTGGCAGGTTCCCCTTCCTATTTTTTTCATTTTTTAAATTATTGTATATTGTCTTGTGGTCTGTGCTGTGACACAATATATGCTGCATATATGTGCCATTGTAAATACTGTGCAAATGTATGTAATGGGATTTATGCTCTTTCAATAAAGTGTGATGTTAAGCCATGTGGGAATCTTAATTTATTGTACATTGTGCTGTGATCTGTACTGTGACACAATGGGGCACATTTACTAAGGGTCCGAATCACGTTTTTCTCCACCGGGTTTCCCGAATTGTTCTGTTTTGCACCGAATTGCCCCGGGAGTTTGGCGCACACGATCAGATTGTGACGCATCGGCGCAGGCTTTCACACGACAGAAATCGAGGGGGGTGGGCGTCGAAAAAACACGGAATTCAAAAAAAAAAATTCTGTCGCAAAAATAGCACTCACATACACCGAGACGGAGGAGGTGAATTCTGGCGGACTTCAGCACAGCAGCGACACCTAGTGGACATTGGGCTCACAACCTTAGTGAATACCGGCAGAATCCGAATCAGCATCGGAGAACGCGACGCTGGATCGCGACTGGACCGGGTAAGTAAATCTGCCCCAATGTATGCTGTATGTGTGTGCTAATGTATATAATTTTGTCAATGCTTTTTCAATAAAGCTGTTAACACTAAGTGATACTCTTAACCCCTTAAGGACGGAGGGTTTTTCGGCTAATTTCTCGCTCTCCAACTTCAAAAATCCATAACTTTTTCATTTTTACGTGTACAGACCTGTGTGAGGGCTTATTTTGTGCGTAACAAATTTTACTTTCCCGTAATGTTATTTATTTTAACATGCCGTGTACTGCGAAGCTGAAAAAAAATTCCAAATGTGGAAAAATTGGGCTCAGTTTTTACGACTTTCACTCTTCGCTCCAAATAACATGCCTACTTTATTCTTTGGTTCGGTGCGATCGCGGTGATACCAAATTTACATAGGTTTTATTGTGTTTTAATACATTTTCAAAAATTAAACGAATGTGTACAAAAAAGAAAAAAATTTTTTTGCCATCTTCTGACGCTAATAACTTTTTCATACTTTGGCGCACGGAAATGTGTGAGTGGTCATTTTTTGCGAAATGAGGCGACGTTTTCATTGCTACCATTTTGAGGTCTGTGCGACATTTTGATCATTTTTTATTTCATTTTTTATGTTATGTAAAAAGGTGTAAAGTCGCATTTCGGATATTTGGGCGCCATTTCCCGCCTCGGAGGTCACCGCCGGCCGTAACCGTTTTTATATTTTGATAGATCATGCATTTTGGGACGCGGCGATACCTAATATGTCTGTGATTTTTACTGTTTGTTATGTTTTATATCCGTTCTAGGGAAAGGGGGGTGATTTGAACTTTTAACATTTTATAAATTTTTTTTATTTTTTAAACTTTTTTTTTTCTTTTTTTTTTCACTATTTTTTAAACCATCTAGGGTACATCAACCCTAGATGGTCAGATCGCTCCTACCATATACTGCAATACTACAGTATTGCAATATATGGCATTTTTGCAGGTCATACATTACAATGAGCCACTGGCTCATTGTAACGAACCTGCATAAACCATGTAGCCTCGTGTCAAAAGAAGACCCGAGGCTACCATGGTAACCGATCGCCGCCCCCCGATGACGTTCGGGGGCGTGTCGATCGAAAAAAAGATGGCGGCGCGTTTAGAGGGTTAATAGCCACGATCGGTGCACCAACCGCGGTTATTAGCGGTGGGGGTTTTGTGCAAAATGCAAAAACCCCCACCTCTGTATGAAGAGGACTCAGCCCGTGAGCCCTCTTCATACATACCTTATACCTCTGCGCCGTAGAGCTACGGCGCAGAGCGTTAAGGGGTTAAATTATTGTATATTGTGTTGTGGTCTGTGCTGCATGTCCGATATATCGAAATATAATAACGTTTCACCCCATAACGGAAAATTGCGCCCAAAGTCGAAAGTGACACTGTTTTGCCATTTTGAAAAATATACAAAATTCTATAAAAAGTGATCAAAAGGCCATACAGTGGTCAAAATTATAGCATTAAAAATGTCACTAAAGGTGGCAAAAAATGACACCACCCACAGCTCTGTACACTGAAATATGAAAAAGTTATTAGTACCAGAACATGGCAAAATAAAGATTTTTTTGTACAGAAGGTTTTAATTTTTGTAATGTATGAAAACTTTATAAAACCTATACAAATTTGGTATCCCCATGATCGTACTGACCCAACGAATAGTAGACATGTCATTTGGGGCACTCAGTGAAAGCTGTAAAATCCAAGCCCACAAGAATATGGCGCAAATGTATTTTTTCATCATTTTCACTGCTTTTATAATTTATTTTCCACTTCCCAGTACATGGCATGGAATAATAATTACTGTCCCTATTAAGTGCAATTTGTTAAGCAGAAAACAAGCCCAAACACAGTTCTTTCCGGGGACTGAAAAATGAAAATGCAAAAACGAAAAAGGGCCACATCCTTAATGGGTTAAAGTCTGGTGTAGTTGCAGTGTTAAATGCCTTCTGATGTGACTATGAGCTATGTGTGCTGTGTGGGAATAGACTGCACCAGTTACATGTATGTTTAACATCTGATCAATTTCTGCCTTTTTGCAATGATTTTGCACAGGAAATAATCAGATACCTCAAACATAAAATTGAGCAAAAACTTCAAAATTGAGCATTTTAAACGCCGACGGCGACTTTGCCGGCGGCGTTTAGAGGGTTAATAGCCGCAACCGGTGCAAGCACCGACCGCGGTTATTAGCGGTGGGGGTTTTGTGCAAAATGCAAAAACCCCCACCTCTGTATGAAGAGGACTCAGCCCGTGAGCCCTCTTCATACATCCCTTATACCACACCACCACACCTTTCCCGTAGCAAACAGTTGGCTTAAGGGCATTAGCTACCTACTGTACAGTCCTCATTTATGTACCCAGTCCGACACCAACCCCGTTGCCTGTAGCTGGGACCATGGGCGGGTTGTCCCCATGCACTGCACTTATCCAACACTGACCCTAAAGTGCACTTTACTACCTGCTCCTGCAGGACATATGCTGCTGGCGAGCTTTTGGTCCATAGCTGAGCCGTAGGCAACACCCCTGCCAATATATAGGCAGGCTGGTATTTGCGAATAGCAGCCTCTCCAGGTTAAGGAGCTGTCAGAGGGAGTCATGAACCCTCTAGTAAGTTTGTAGCACTAAGAGATTATGTAATTGCAGCTGTAGACTCTGCCTGGAAAGGAAGGAGTTAAATGGGTGTAAAATGTTATCCAATTATGTGGCTGTAAACTGGAGTTTGATTGGAGAGTGCTACCACCTGACCAGGGGGAGTATAAAACCCCTGTGCAGTGGGAGCACATGGTCTTAGTCTACAGAGTCTTAGCTGGTCTGTCTGACGTCATGGTCTTTGCCTGTCAGCAGTCCAGACCACATGGTCTGAGTGAAGAGAGAGAGAGAGTGTAGAGCACACCTTCAGTGCTACCACAGAAACCAATTCCAGGAACTGGGTCAGGAGACTCTAACCAGAGCTGCAGCTTCCACAGTTTGGACACAGCTCCATCTAAATTCTCCCAGCCTGCATCTACCAGTAGGCTGGTGCCTTATTCCTGCGGACCTTATTCCTGCGGACCCCTCTCCACGACCACTCCAGTATCAGAAATTCGAATCTGCTATTTGACCGTTCTGACCCATTGCCTGATACCTTTTGTTCAATAAGGAACTATAAATTGATTTGCACAACGTTGCCTCCATCTGATCCCTGGATATGTCTGTCTAGCACCACGTCCATTATCCAGGGACCTATCTTACAGACACTCAGGGGTTGCCCCAGGGAGAAACAAGTGCTTCAGCCTCTCCCTCCATTTTTCTTGCACACACTACCTGCTGGAGTGCCAGACTGTAGGACAGCCCACCGGTCCCCATACCAAGCAAGGCCACAATCGCCAGCCACTCCGATATTCTGTGCCCCGGCTGCCTCCAGGCCCCAAGAAATCGTTAGGCCCCGGTGGGGGATGTTGCACACTGCCTTCCTTTCAAAGTTTCCTGTACACCAGACCCATTTTATCCAGCTCTGCAGAAAACTGCAACATGGTCCCATTACATAGACAAAGCTATGGTGCAATCCCCTATGCAACAGGTGGTATGTAACTGTGTAGAAAAAAAAAAAAATAATTGCAGCTGTAAGTAGTGGAGCTCCTCATTCTTTACCAGTCCAAACCTGATGTTGTTTTCGAGTGAAGTCTCTATACTGTACAAATGTTGAATATACTTTTTACATGATTATGGCAAACATTTCACATACATATGAATGCAGTATAACAGGCACAGTTTTAGTTGTGAGTATAAAAATAAAAAATAATAGCGATACAACGCGGGGGGGGGGGGGGGCATAAGAAAATAAACATGTACTTACTTCTCTTGGTACCTACCTCTCGCCATGGTATCCTGTGCGCCGTGCCCTGTTAGTTTACAGGGGTATGGAAGGGGCCGCCAAGCCATCACATACAGCTTCTGTGCAGCTTCTCTGACCCTGTAACCAAATAGCGGCATGTGCCTGACACGGAGGAGACTGAGGAGGAAAAGTACATGTTTATTTTTTATGCAGCCCGCACCCCCAGCCATATTTTTTTTTTTCAAACTCTTGGATTGAAACTCTTGGATGACATATTTACGGCATTTCTTCACTTTCTTTAAAGGGAGGGGTTTAAAGAAAGTGAACGAAAGCCGTAAATACTTTCATAATACTTTGTACATCTCACTTATATTCTGTTTGTTGCTCTTTTAGGTACTACAGTGTCGGTAATGAAACTATTTAAAAATCTGCCTGTTCGCAAGCAGTATTATTCCAATGCAAAGAAATGCAAAGAAGAGCTCAAGAAATTCAGGATCTGCTTATTTCCTATGGGCTTATTAACCAGATGTTAGGATTGTACTTGTGCACAATAAGGTAATTTTGCTTATTATGTTCTTAATATATTTAACAACAATATTTTTTCTGATAAAAAAATATTTGTAATTAAAAAAAGGATACTGATTGAATCCCAGAGAGATGTACAAACTTTTCTAGGCATGAGTGTATGAACATCTATTTAGACCGTTTCCTCTTATTTAGCTTTTAGGTGGATAATCTTATAATTGCCACTATTTTGGCTATAAATGAAATAATCACTGATGAACATTGAGATTTACAATATAAAGGGAAATCTGCGACCCACCATTGCCTGATTACTTTGTTCAATAAGGAACTATAAAATTGAACAAACGTGTTCCTCCATCTGATCCGGATTGTCTGTTGCTCAACCATGAGCATCCACACATTACCCAGGGACCTATCTTACAGAAATCAGGGGTTGCGCTAGGGAGAAAACAAGTGCCTTCCGCCCGCCCCTCCATTTTTCTTGCAAACACCTACTGCGGAGTGCCAGACTGTAGGACAGCCACCGGTCCCCATACCAGCACCGTGCCAAGGCACACAATCGCCACATCCGATATTCTGTGCCCCGGTGCTCAGGCCAAGAAATCGTTAGGCCCAGGTGGGGGATGTTGCCAACTGGCTCTCCTTTCAAAGTTTCCTGTACACCAGACCCATTTTACCAGCTCTGCAAAACCGCAACATGGTCCCATTACATAGACAAAGCTATGTGCAATCCCTAGCAAACAGGTGGTATGTAACTGGTGAAGAAAAAAAAAATAATTGCAGCTGTAAGTAGTGGAGCTCCTCATTCTTTACCAGTCCAAACCTGATGTTGTTTTCGAGTGAAGTCTCTATACTGTACAAATGTTGAATATACTTTTTACATGATTATGGCAAACATTTCACATACATATGAATGCAGTATAAACAGCACAGTTATTAGTTGTGAGTATAAAAATAAAAAATAATAGCGATACATTGAGGGGGGGGGGGCGCATAATAAACATGTACTTACTTCCTTGGTACCTCCCGGGGTCCCGCAGCATGGTATCTCTGTGCCGTGCCCCTGTTAGTTTTCAGGGGTATGGAAGGGGGCACGTCAACCCATCACATACAGCTTCTGTGCAGCTTCTCTGCCCCTGTAAACAAATAGCGGCATGGTGCCTGACACCGGAGGGGACTGAGGAGAAAAGTACATGTTTATTTTTTTATGCAGCCCCCACCCTCCAGCCATATTTATTTTTTTTTTCAAACTCTTGGATTGAAACTCTTGGATGACAGTATTTACGGCATTTCTTCACTTTCTTTAAAGGGGTTTTTAAAGAAAGTGAAGAAATGCCGTAAATACTTTCATAATAACTTTTGTACATCTCACTTTATATTCTGTTTGTTGCTCTTTTAGGTACTACAGTGTCGGTAATGAAACTATTTAAAAATCTGCCTGTTCGAAAGCAGTATTATTCCAATGCAAAGAAATGCAAAGAAGAGCTCAAGAAAATTCAGGATCTGCTTATTTCCTATGGGCTTATTAAACCAGATGTTAGGATTGTACTTGTGCACAATAAGGTAATTTTGCTTATTATGTTCTTAATATATTTAACCAACAATATTTTTTTCTGCATAAAAAAAATATTTGTAATTAAAAAAAGGATACTGATTGAATCCCAGAAAAAAAAAACTTTTCTAGGCATGAGTGTATGAACATCTATTTAGACCAGTTTCCTCTTATTTAGCTTTTAGATGGATATTCTTATAATTGCCACTATTTTGGCTATAAATGAAATATATCACTGATGAACATTGAGATTTCACAATATAAAGGGAATCTGTCACCATATAAATGCATTGCTATCAATGGGAGGTGTTATATAGTTACGGGACTGAGCAGATGTGATCCCAGGCCAAATTTTCAAGACTGTAATTTTCATTATTGGTATACTACAACTGTGAGGGACTGAATCAGAAAGTCATATTGTATGATATTTAAATAGTATTTTATTACATGATATAAGTATTTGATCTCATAGAAAAACAGAACATAATATTTGGTACAGAAACAAATTACAGAGGTGAGACGTTTCCTTTATTTCTTGACCAAGTTTGCACACTGTACTCCGTACAGATCTTCTACATAGGTTTCAGGTTTTGAGGCTGTCGCTGGACAACATTAAGTTTCATCTCCATCTAAAAATTTTTAATTGGGTTCAGTTCTGGAGACTGGCTAAACCACTGCAGGACCTGGAAATGCTTTATGCAGATACTCACCTTAGTTGCACTGTCTCTGTGTTTTGGGTTATTGCCATACTGGAAGACCCAACCACGACCCACCTTCAATGCTCTTACTGAATGCTCTTTAATGCTTTTATCTTCAATCCTTCAAAATCTTGTGATACATGGCCACATCCATCCTCCCTTTAATAGGTTCAAAATCTTGTGATACATGGCCACATCCATCCTCCCTTTAATAGGACCTTCACACAGGTCCCATTGCAAGTCTTGCCATGGTTGGAACCCTCCAAAACGACACCTCTGAAGCGTCACCCTACAATTGGCCCCACATTGGCGATATGCCAGTCTAAGCTAGTACGTGACAGACTTATACCACCAAAGTCCCCTCTTACTCCGATCCTCGGAAATCCCGACTTTGCCCCGGGCCCTCTTCTCCAGCACACGGTGCTGCACGGTGGGCATACCGCGTGTGAATGTACCCTCAGATGAGTCGCCCAGTAATACTTCAATATGTCCGGTACTGCCAGGCCTCCTCTATCTCAGGGCAATGTCAGTATTTGTCGTGATAGTCAATGTTTTTTATTTGCACAGATAAATTTCCTTATGGCGGCCATGAAGGCTCCTTAGTACTCTTAGCAGGATCAGGACAGGGAGGGTTTCAAAGTGGAATAAAAGCTTTGGCAGAATTGTCATTTTAACTGCTGCAATCCTTCCAAAGAATGAGATTGGGACACTATTCCACACGTTCATTAACAATGACATGAAAAGGGCTGGAAACTTCTGTGAAAAAAGAGACTCATATGATGAGGTGATATTAACTCCCAGATATTTCAGAGCCTTCGTCTGCCTTTTGAAATAGTGGTTTGAGTGAAGCAATGTCATCTGCTGAATCCTGATAAGATGCCTTAGCGGTCCAGCAGTCTATGGAGGTTCGGGAGAGTGATATAGGGATGAGTGAGAGTCAGTAGGACATTTAAATTCCTGTTCCCTTACCTGCATCCCCCTTATATCTTTAGATAGACGGAAGCCAGCTGCTAGGGGCTCAGGGTATAGCACAAGCAGTAGTGGGTAGAATGGGCAGCCCTGCCTTCTGCCATTCCTGATCAGTAAATGCTCGGAGTGAGCATGGGGTAATTTAATCGAAGCTGAAGGGTTAGAATAGAAACTCAATAGAAGATTGCTGCAAAGAAGGGGCCCCGAAATCCAAATGTCTCCAAGTTTCGAAAAAGAAATGGCCATCATAGGGGGTCGAAGGGCTTTTCCGGATCCGGACTTAGTAAATTTATAGTTCGCCTAGTGTGACCGCCTCCCTGTCTTCCCGTTACAAACCTACTTGGTCCTTGTGGATCAATTGTGGGAGCCACAGCTTTAGGCTATTAGCTAATATTTTAGTAAATAGTTTATAATCTGCATTAAGTAGCGTTATGGGCCTGTAATTTCAGCAATCCAGTGGGTCTTTCCTAGACTTAGGGAAGAGAGTGATCCATGAATTGGACATATTGCATGGGACAGGTCTCCCCTCTTGGAAGCTATTATATAGATCTACTAAGTACGGGGCAAGTTGGTATGTTTGATAGTAGAGGTATGTCAGGCCAACAGGCGTTTCCTGTAAGAGGGTCCTTTAAAAGGATGTTCCCTTAAACGCAAGTTAGGCCCTATCCATGGGATAGGGCCTAACTTACTGATCAGTGGGGATCGTGGTGCTGAGACGCCCACAGATCACAAAAACGGAGGGGACCATAGGACCCCTCGTTGCACCGCCAGACTATTTTTGGAGCAGACAGCCGCGCGTGATCATTCTGCTCCATTAATCTCTATGGAGCTGACAGAGATCGATGAGCCAGTGGTTGGCAGAATGGCCATATGCGGCAGTCTGCTCCATTAGTCTGAGGGAGCGACGAGGGATCTAACGGAGGTACGTGGGACCCCATCGGACCCCTCGTTTTTGTGGTCTGTGGGGGTCCCGTGGATAGGGCCTAACTTGCATTCGTGGGAAAGCCCCTTTAATGTTTTAGTAAACTCATCTGCAGTAATCGGGTCGTTAAGAGTCTCTATTGCGTCTAACGGGAGTCTGGGCAACCAACATTATGTTAAGATAGCGTCTAACTGAGCATTTCTCTATTCTGGGTCATAGGGCAGAGTAGAGTGTAGGTTGTAAAGTTGAGAGAAGTATATGAGGTAGATTTTAGATATTTCTCTTGGGTCATGGTTATAGTATTTTTGTCTGGAATAGAGTAGAAGTTTCTCAGTGTGGAACATCCTCAGCTCCCTCAACTTAGCTTTGGTCTCAATCACCTTCTTGAGCAGTGCCTGAGAGGGGCTGGAGGCCAGTGAAAATTATAGGGTATTCACTCTAACCTTCAGTAGAGTCTTCTGCAACCGTCATTCCTTCTTAAGTCCTGAAGCTACCGATATGCAGGGGCTTCGGACCATCATTTTGTGAGCTTCCCACAAAGCTGGAAGGGACACCTGTCTCTCCGTATCCCGGAAGAAGTCCTTTATAGCTTTAGCCAAGGCATCTTTCTCTTCTGGTTTCTGAATGAGTCTCTCATTAAGCCTCCAGTGACACATCTTCACTTAGGCAAAACTGTTTCTCAGTGTGAGGGTTAGCATGCATGGTCCGACCAGGTAATGGGGCCCAAGTCTGACTTTTGCGTCATCCAAAGGGACTGAATGGTGCCAAGAAATATGCGTTTTATGTGGGGCAGAGTAGAATGAAAACAAGCAATTTTTGGAATTATCTATCCTCCATAGGTCATAAATATGATGCTGTCGTATAACTTTGCGAAAGTCTCTCGTCAGTCGAATGAGTTGAGGTGGGGAGGATTTCTTTGTACCGTCATCCTATCAGTGTATGCTGTGAAAGGCATATTAAAGTCACCCCAGATAGATTAGCTAGTTTACTAAACGCTTGTCTCAGAAACCTAATCTGTCCAGAGTTTGGAGCATAAACATTGCATAAAGTGAGAGGGGTGTCATGTAGGGTACCATGCAATATAACATATCTTCCACCTGAGATTACTTCTGACACTTGAAGGGGGCAGGATGCGGCAATGAGTGTCACTACCCTACAACTTCTCCTTTCCTCCATGGCATGGTAAGAAGTGGGATATCTTCCTTTGGCATAGTTACAGGAACAGAAGGAGTCAAAATGGGTCTATTGCAGGAATACTATGTCAGACTAGCCTTCTCTTGGAGGGGGGATTCAGGCCTTTCACATTTAATGTTAAAAATGTTGATTGCCAGTGAATTCTCTTACCCCATCCAAGAACAAAGAACACCCTTTCCAGGGAGCCAATGAGGTGGCAAACAGCGGGAGACAGAGGCCGGCATTGAGTCATCAGAGGTCTTCATCTGAAAAGAAACATCGTTTGGGGAAGGGAGGGGGTGACAAGACAAAGAAAGAGACAAATTTGTACTAAAAACATGCAGCAGTTGATCTAACATTTTCAGATAAGTAAGGGTGACGGTGTTGCAATTGAACGCACCATCAAGTTTTAAGCACATTAGGTCACCAACTTGTTGTAGTGCACACTTAGGTGTCGTCTCTGTAAACTGCAGTGTCAGAAAGAGGGGGAAGCCAGGCACCCAGCAACGAAATACTACATACCCCGCTCCCCCTCCCGGACACTGTGGGCTCAAGTCCCAAATCAGCCTGGGCTGGTTAATTATCAAGTGGTTTGCATAACCCTGGCATCTCAATCTGATGCGTATGATAACCTCGTGAATTTCTGCTTTGTCACTTCTTATCTGGAACTTTTTGCCATGGAGGTAAGGGTGTGATTGTAGAGAGAAGGTCTGAATATTACGACTAGTCACCAGAGCAAATGGACAGCCCCACCCTTAGTCGGGTTAGGAGAGGCTTCAGCTGGCGTCTTTTTTAAAGTGTTATCCATGACAGGTCTGCGAATTTCTGTATGTTTGTGCCGTTTTCTCCTAACAAGGCTTCTTTTCTTGCTCCTATCATTATGTGCTCCCTCAGCTCATAGTACGCTAGGCGCCAGATGATATCTCTGGACTTTGACAATGTGGCACATAGGCCAAGGGCTCTGTGAGCTCTGTCGAACCTGATTTTGTGGGTTTCTGGTTCACCCACATTTTATTAAAATAGTGATTCCAGGAGCGCCTTGACATTTTCTGGGTGGCCCTTTGCTTCTGGAACTACCCGAACCCTGATATTGTTTCTCTTCCCTCGATTGTCCATGTCTTCAAGATGGTGGCTTATGTCCCGTAGCAGATGTGCCTGTGGCTTCACGTTATCTTTGAGTTGGGCCACATACGTTCTAGTATTGTTGTGGGCTGTCTCCAGGTCATCCACTCTGTCTACCCGGAAGCACATGTCATCTCTGATGAAGCTAATTTCTATTCTGAAGGTTTCATTGACTTCCACCATGACTTAGTAGACAGGCTTTTGAGAATAAGCTGCAGTTCAGAGCACGCCTTGAAAGATTCACTAGGTATTGATAGTTCTGAAGAGAATGAGGCAGCCGGAGATTGCCATGGAGTTGCTTTTCTGTAGTACATTTGGAAATGAAGGAGTAGCACTTAGGTCTTCAACCGTTAGGGCAGGCCAATCCGGCAAGGACAAAGCAGGGATCAGCCACACATTGTTCCCTGCAGCTTTGCTGTGCCTTTGTGGTAGGGATGATGCGTTTCTGAGCTGGGTTGCTGGTGGTGTGGCTCTTGTCCCCTGCATTGGCCCCTAGTCCTACATGGCCCACTCAAGAGTGGTTCATGCAGGACTGGGGGCCACTGCAGGGGGCAAGAGCCACACCACCTGGGCATCACTGAGGCCCAGTACCACTGCCCCCACTCTCTGATGACTGTGTAAGGGGGGCCTGTGTCGAGAGGCTCTCTACTATGGCTGTTCTTGGAGGGGTTAGAGGCTGACTATTCTCTCTCTCCAGCTCATTCTGAGACTGGTCTCTCTTTTGACCCTGCCTCTGAGTAGGAGATCAGTTTGCAGCTTCCAGAGGACAGCCCGTCATGTCACCTCCACCCTCCTGATGGTGATGTAAGGGGGGACAGACCTAGGTGCCCAGAGGGTGTAAGGGTCTGCTCACTGAGGCTCACTGGGCCCTGGCCTGCCTTTAACCAAGCGGTAGGCTGTTACTGCAGATTCCCGCTGTCTGCTTTCTGCTCCTCTTGCTGCCGGAGCAGGGGTACTCACTGTGGGTTCCTTGTTTTGTGCCGGCTGCAGGTAAAGGCTTCGGTCTGCACTTGCTCCCACTGCCACCCTCGCATAGCTGGAGGGTTTTAATTCTCTTTGTGGAAGTCGGGAAGCTCTTCATCCCCAATACTTTAGATGTGGTGGTTTAGATTAGGTAGGTTGGACCCCTTCTTGGGACTTTTTTTTTGGCCGGATAGCTAGGGTTTTTCTTATATTGTAGCTTATAATTAGTGCCAGGAACAGGAGTTACAGAAAAAGCGTCCTACTGAATGCTGCGCTTGGACACGCCCCTCAACCTACTCATTTTCAATGCAACAGTGAATGATTTTATCCCATAATTTCTTCACCCATGTCATAACCTCCTGCAGTATCTAAACGATCTACCAATACTACTGTATGGTGTGGGAGGGGGAGCAGTAGCGTTGACTGCTGCTAGGTCTTATTTTCCAGGGAGGGAAGTATGAAAAAAATTGCACTTGATCTTATTTTTTGGGGGGTGTCTTTTCAGGGAAACAGGGTATTTACCAGACGTTTATAGCAACATTTCTATGTGCCCCTGAACAAAGTGCAATTAATAAGAAATCTAACAAAAACTTTTAATACTGTTTTTAAATGTTAAAGCTGTAATAACTTTTATGTTATCTGAATATTCTTTTCTGCATGGCTCAATAGGTTAGGATGATATTTGATATCAATGTTATTTTTATTCCTTATAGTACAAAAATATTCTTACAGATGCAAGTGTGAAAAAGAATAACAGAAAAATCTGTTATGTGTATGTTGGCCAAAGTATGCAGGATGGATAGGATATTAGTCATATAAATCATATGATAACTTAAGGCAGTGGTGTAAATGGAGCTGCTGTGTAGTATAATTGTGCCAGCTCGCTGATTGAGCACAAAGTTCATCAGCAGGTTCCAATTCCATCTGTGGCATAGGAATCTTGATTGAGAAGTTGGCAGCCCTGTATCAGGTCAGCATTTGCTTCAAGATTGAATATGGTGTCAACAGGTCATAGCTCCAGAGATTAGCTGCGCTAGATTTATGTAAGTTAGGGTTGTGGCTTTGGAGTACAGATATGTAAGTTCACTGAACATGTGAACTGAAAAGTTGATTGGATAATTGTTTAACAGCTTTTATTATGGAATTTAACAGGGAATGTCCAACACAAAATAAAGTACACCTTCTAAATGATTAGAAACCTATTTTGAGTTTCTTATCTAACTGTGTTGATGAGTGGCTGATTATTTTCAAAAACAGCCAATGGCCATACATTTAAGCCTATCAGGCTGTAATTTTAACTTGAAGAACAGTGTTGTGCAAGAATATTTATTGTTCAAATAGTACATTATGTATTATATAGGCAAACAATTCTAAATGGCAAACATGACATATTTTCTTCAGTAAAACAATAAAAGATTAAGGAAATTTCAAATAAAAAATGTTTTCTTAAAAAAAAAATTATATTGCATTTATTTTTAATAATATGACATTTTTAACCATAAGATTTTATTTGTGCTTTTTTATCAGTAGTAGAAATGGTAAAGCAAGAAACCCCAGTGCCATCAGATAAACAAGCAGTTTGAAATTAACCCCTTCGCGACTTGCGTCGTACTAGTACGGCAGGCGCCGGGTCCCTGGGCATTGGAGAGGGCTCGAGGGCTCCATAGCCGGTAAGTCTTTGCGGCATATTGCAGACAAGGCTTAGCGGTAACACCCGTGATCAGTGCTAGCACCCATCGTGGGTGTCTGCCCACCGATCGCTGCTGGTGATGCTGCCGGAGGCTTCAAAAAGATGCCGCCGATCGTTGCTCCCCATGATCTGTTGCCATGACAGCCTCGGATCTTCCAAAGACCCAGGGCTGTCTCGTTTTAACCCATTCATTACAATGTGCTTAGTCATGGCCATGACTAAGGAGAGGTTTCACTGAAACGCGTAGGCTATTACCTGTCTCCTCACTACCCTGAAGTGTACTGCCGTGTATATAGGCTGTTTGCCTCTACTATGTTCCTGTTTTAACGCTCTTTAAAAAAGGTAACAGTTTTTAACCTCACGTGGATACCGTTTGAAGCTGGATTTTGTTTTCCATTGGACATTTTCTGTACTAAAGAGCCGAAGGTTCCGTGCTCACGAGACGCCACGTCTGCACATGCTTTCATCCGTCCAGGTGAGCTGACCTATCTTCTTTTTTCTATTTTTGTTCTTATTGTTCTGGTTAAGGTATTGGGCAAAGGATCCGAACCCTTCCTCGTCTCCCCTCCAAATCCACACCAGGTCATCGATATATCTTTCCATCCAGTGTGGATTCAGAGGGGAGAAGACAAAGAGCTCCTCCCACTTGTCATAAATATTCTCAAGGGAGGGGGAAAATTTAGCCCCCATGGGTGCCCACTCTACTTGAAGAAATTATTTTTCAACAAATATATGGTGGCCATGATGAGAAACTCTTTGAGTTGATCACTAACGTGCTATACTTCTGTAAATTCCTACTCAGATATTTTATGCCTAATTCATGCGGTATTGAAAAGTAAAGGGCTGTAACATCACTATTAGTTCAACCATAGCCATCTTTCCACTTTACATTACCGATTTTCTGTAATAGGTATTTAGTATCCTGCAGGAAACTGGGCGAGACCCTTGTTAACCCCTTAACGCTCTGCGCCGTAGCTCTACGGCACAGAGGTATAAGGGATGTATGAAGGAGCTAGCACGGGTGAGTCACTCTTCGACAATAGTGTGGGTGGGTTGTGGCATTGTTTGCAGAGAAACCCCCACCGCTAATAACCGCGAGTCATAGGGTGCGCTTGTCTGCATGTGATCGACGCTTATAACCTCTCAACGCCGACGGCAAGTCGCCGGCGGACCGTCCTAAAAGCCGGCGGCGTCCTTACCAGACCCGACGTGGCTGGCGACATCTTTATTACGATCGCCGCGCCCCCCAAAGTCAATGACGGGGGCGGGCGAATCCGGTTACCATGTAGTCGGGTCTTTTCTTTGACAACGAGGCTTGCTAACATGGCCTTATCTGCAGTTTCGTTACAAATGAGCCCAGTGCTCATTGGTATGAATGACCCTGCAAAAAATGGCCATATTATTGCCAATGACAAAAGTATTGCCACGTCCTATGGCGGAGCGATACTGACCACCAGGGTTAATACCCATGAAATGGTCTAAAAATAGTGGAAGAAACAAAGTTTAAAAATATAAAAAAAAATTTAATAAAATACTTAAAATGTTTCAAACATAACCCCTTATCCTTAGAACGGAATAGTAACACATAATAACAGTAAAAATGACAAACATTATTGAAGGTATCGTGCGTCCCCACAAAATTGCGAGCTCAGGAAGAGAGTTAACAGATCAAAATATAAGGAAGGAACCGGTTATTGAAAGTGCGGGCGGGTGACCTCACGCGTATCACGAGAGGCGGATGGAAATGGGTATTCCCAAAATGTCCGAAATGCGACTTTTATACCTTTAACATAACATAAAAAAATGAAATAAAAATTATCAAATGTCGCACAGACCTCAAAATGGTAGCAATGAAACAATCCGCTCTCATTTCGCAAAAAATGACCCCTCACACATTCCGGTGCCGCCAAATTAGTGAAAACAGTTAATAGGTAGAAGATGGACAAAAAAATTTTTTTTTCTTTTTGTAACACATTCGTTTAATTTTTGAAAATGTATATTAAAACAACAATAAAACCTATATAAATTGGTATCACCACGATCGCACCGAACCAAAGAAGAAATAAAGTAGCTTGTTATTTGGAGCGAGGGAGTGAAAGAGTCGTTAAAAAACTGAGCCCACAAAGAAAGTGACCGCACGTGGGGTTTTTTTTCAATTTTCCCACATTGGAAATTTTTTTTCAGCTTCGCATACACGGCATGTTAAAAATAAATAACATACAGGGAAAGTAAAATTGTGTTACGCACAAAATAAGCCACTCACACAGGTCTGTACAATTAAAAGTGAAAAAAGTTATGGATTTTGAAGTTGGAGAGCCGAGAAATGAGCGAAAAAAAAACCCTGCGTCCTTAAGGGGTTAAGGGTTGTAAATAATGGTCAACCCACTCCCACAGTCATTCTCCTAAACTCCCAATACCCGCTACAATAGGTCTGGGTGGAAGGAAGGGGGGCATTTCTATGCACTTCGGCAAAGAGTGGAAGATGTCAATGGTGGGATACTGGACATGTATATAGTCTTTCATTTAAGTAGTGAGTACTCCCATAGTACTATCTTCCTCTAGTAGTTTAGATACCTTTTGACATGTTTTGGTTTTTTTTTGTCACACAACACGTGACAGGTAATATTCCCTATGGGTAAATAGTCAGACTTAGATGTAATTGCAATAATTGCAGAAATCAACTAATAAATAGATTGAAACAAAGAGAATACAGAATGACTGTGCACTCTATATGTCTCATATAATTACAACTATCATTGTTCTAATATATTTGTTTTCCTCTGGAATTAATAGGATTGTTGTATTTGTGGGTTATTTACCTTCAAAATTTTCTGTTTATATGTGTGTGTGTGTTAGTATATAAATATATATATATATATATTTATAATAATAATATATATATATATATATATGTTCCATTCAATACGCTGTTTTAATACTTACTCCGGTTTGGGGGCGTGGGCTATTTTCTTCCATCTTAGTCGTGTGACTTGGTAGGAGGTTCTTATTGTCACGTGACTCTGGGCAGTTTGTTTTAAATGGCATGTGTTTGATACAAAGTGAAATGAATGAATAAGGCTTAATTTCCGAAACGCATAGGTCCTTTGTTGGTCTCTTTTGGATGCATGCTCTGTTTTTACACATTGTTTCAATGAAGAAGATTTTATCCAGCAACGCTTTCTCTGTGTATAAGTGCCGAGATCATCTACCAAAACAAAAGGACACTTCTAAAATGACGCCAACACAAAGCTGAAATATGGTAAATGTTAAGTTAGTAACTAATTTGGGTAGTAAGAATATTAATTTGAAAAACAGAAAATTTTGAAGTTTGAAAATAGCAATAGCAAAAGATTTTATCAAGCAACGCTTTCTCTATGTGCGTATAAATGCCAAGATCTTCTACCTTCCATGTTCGTTTGATGCAATGTTTCCTTTTTATGGATCTCCGAGCACCGGCATGCAATTGAAGGTTACAGTGGCTAGAACGGTGAGCTGGATGCGCAGATAGTGCGGTGTTCTGTTTCTGTGCCCCCCTTATAGTCACATTTGTTGGATATAAAGAGCACGAGTTATCTGTCATAGAGTTCAACGTAGCGCCCAACGGATAACAGTGATTATAGCAGTTTAATATGTGAGTGCTGTAACAGAAAAGAAGAAGCTGCAAAGATTTTGAATTCTGATCGGGTAGAAGGGGAGCCTTTGTCCAGATTTGTACAGTGGGAACACCTTTTTAAACTTCTGTAGAAGGAGATGAAAGTGTGGTGGGAAGCAGAGACTTTGAGCTTTTATTGTGTTACAAAAATTATCCTGTGAGGGTTAAGAATTAAAAAATGTCCCACCTCTGTGTTCTCAGAAGGTTTTCAAGTCAAATGGAACAATATTTTATCTGATTGTTCACACAATCTTATGAGTTTAATTATTTAAGAAGAGAAAACAATCCTCAACAATTTAGAGGAAGAAATTAAATCTTCAAAAGAAACTATTCGAACTAACGCAATGTGTGTACCAGGATCATATCAGCAATTATGAAATGAAAATTAAAGTAATGGAGGATTCCATAGTTACTATGAAAACGAAAAAGTTTTAGCGTGACACCTACAAATTTAACCAAGTTTACACGTGGAGCCGTAACCGACTTAGTATTGATAGGATCCTATCCTCAAAAACAAAAGACCTAATTATAAATCTCCGGATAGGAATAAGCAGGTCAGTTTTTCAGAGACTGAAGATTCGGCAGGGATTTCAACTGCGTATTCATAGAGATGAGAGACCTGAGAGATCCACAGCAACTAGGAAAAAGGATTCTACTAATTCAAAAAAGACAACGCAAGGTTCTAAACCACCATCAAAAAAACGGTCAAGAAGGGCCAGTATCAGACATAGACGCTCCAACAGGAATGAAGACACGGCGAAAGAAGGATCCGTAACTGAAAAAACAGTGTTAAACTTATCAAATTACACACTGTCTAAAGATCAGATATCCCTTTTACGAAAAGGACTTAATTTTTCACCATCATGTGACAATTTATTCAATACATTGTTGGACGTGAACAGATTTATTAGATCCATAACAGTCAAAAAACATTTCTCTACATTAGGAGAGACATTGGAGCCCAGCAACATGGACTTGGTTTTAGACAACAGTGACAATGTCATTGAGAATCAATATATGAAAGAACTGTTTGCACTAGATGTGACCAATAATGATTTCTTAGATCAGATGAATGTTCTATCATTAAGGGCTTTATCCTGTGAATCAGCCAATACTAAAGATTTTGTTGGCACTAAATTCCAAAAAATCTGAGATTTTACCCTGTTTCATCTAGAACCCCTGCCATGGATAGGTTCCAAGACTATGTAGAGAGAACACTCACACAGCTCAAAAACACCACCACACAGAGTCAGGAAAGACGGTGTAATTTAACTACAGGTTAGGTACGGGCTCAAGAACAACTGAAGGTGCACCCTGATATAGTAGTCAGGAAGGCGGACAAAAGGGGGGCCAGTGGTGATGATGAATGCATCCTTATATAAAAAAGGTAGTACTATGGGAGTGCTCACTACTAAAATGAAAGAATATCTATATGTCCAGGATCCCACCATTGCCATCTTCCACTCTTTGCAGAAAGTTCATTAAAATGTTCCGCCCCCTTCCCCCTAGACCTATTGTAGCGGGTATTTGGAGTTTAGGAGAAAGACAGGGGGAGTGGGATTGACCATTTATAGAGTGGTAATATAGAGTGGAAAGATGGCTATGGTTGGGCTACTAGTGACGTTACAGCCCTTTACTATTCAATACCGCATGAATTAGGCTTACAATATCTGAGTAGGCATTTGCAGAAGTATAGCACCTTTAGTGATCAACCCAAAGAATTTCTCATCATGGCCACTGAATTTTTGTTGAAAAGTAATTTCTTTATGTTCGACTATTGTTTTTATTTACAAGTGGTGGGGACCCCATAGGGGCTAAATTTTCCCCCAGCCTCGCGAATATCTTTATGACACAGTGAGAGGTGCTCTTCGTCTTCTCCCCTCTGGGAGTCACACTGGGAGTCGATAGGGAGTCGATAGCCTGGATGGGCAGATGACCTGGTGTGGATTTGTAGGGGAGACGAAGAAGAGTTTGTATCCTTTGCCCAATACCTTAACCAGAACAATATGTATCCCTTTTCTTAATGTGGTCCTTATAGGAAATGTGAGTGGCATTATTACAGTCCCATATAGTAAAGAACTGGCTGGGAATTCAGTTTTGTTGGCCACATCATGCCACCAGACACATGTGACAGGTAACATCCCCTATGGGGAAATGGTCAGACTTGGACACTAACGATCAGGACTTTGTAACAGACAGAAATCAACTAATAAATAGATTGAAACAAAGAAAGTACAGAATGAAAGACATTAATAAGGCTAAAGAAAGGATTAGAGAAGTAACTCAACATTCTTTACTTCATAGCACACATCATAGAGTTTCAAACCGTGACAATACTGTTGTCTTCTCCACCGCATACAGCAAACCGTTTGGTCAAATTGCTAATATAATTAAACTTAGTATTTCCATCTTACAGCAAGATCAGCAGTTAAAGCCTATTCTTTCAAAGGGGGTGAAGGTGGTTTCCAAAAAAGCACCCTTGTTGGTCTCAAAGTCTTCGGTACAGCCTACTTGGTTGAACTATCTGGGTTGTTACAAGTGTTGGCACTCCAGGTGTATTGCGTGTGCACACATTATGGTGGGCACAAGTTTCACATATTCCACTACTCAAAAGACATACAATATTAAATCTTATGTCAATTGTAACACTGGCAATATTATATACATTGTGGAGTGCACCAGTTGTAATAAACCATATTTGGGTCATGCATCTGAGTTAGAATTCGTAGGCATTTATCGGATATCTCGAACTCTGCAGTTAATATCTCAGCCGGGTCCCGGCATTTTTGAGAGACACTTAAGGGTTCATGTAGGGTTCAAGTGGAAAGGAATAGAAAAGGTCTTCAAACAAACACGAGGAGGAGACATTAACCCCTTATCACCGACACTAGTTTTCAGCTCAATGACCAGACTCGGTTTTTCAAATCTGACAAGTCTCACGATAATTGGTTATAACTTCGGAACGCTTTAGCATATCCTGGTGATTTTGAGAATGTTTTCTCGTGACACATTGTACTTCATGTTAGTTATAAAATTTAAGTGATAAGTTTTGCGTTTCGTTCTGAAAAAAAGTGAAAATTTGGCAAAAGTTTGTAAAAATTCTTCATTTTCCTTTTTTTTTTACGTAGTTCACCGAGCGGGTTCAATATTGATTTAGATATATTGTACAGATTAATACGGACGCGGTGATACCTCATTTATATAGTTTTTCTTATTTTGCTCAATTTTCCTGAGCAAAACCAATATTGGAGATATCTCGAACTCTGCAGTTAATATCTCAGCCGGGTCCCGGCATTTTAGAGAGACACTTAAGGGTTCATGTAGGGTTCAAGTGGAAAGGAATAGAAAAGGTCTTCAAACAAACACGAGGAGGAGACATTAAGAGGAGGCTTTACAATAGGGAAAGTTATTGGATGTTTGTTCTAGGCAGCCGGCAACAGCAAGGTCTGAACATCCGACAGGACCTGATCCTAACAGTTTTCTTCTATGTATGTGTATGTAGTTTTCTTGTATGTATGTGTATATATGTATATATTGTGGGGAATTGCTCTGGTAGTTGACTGGTAGCAGTGAAGGAAGCAGGGACACACGCAGGTTTAAAGTCCAACTTAAGTGTTTTATTCAAACTTGCAAAACAAGAACACAAATTCAGCCTTGGCTTAGGCACATGCAAAAACGTTACAAAAGTAATTCCTGCCCGGCTAGGCGCTGTCTAACACATTTTGACGGACCCTAGCTATCCGGGTACCAGGCTGCCTGGCACACGCTCTTGGCCAGCAGCAAGACAGGAGGCCCACAGTTACTTTTGCTGTCAGAATGCAATCTCGCTTTCAGCTCTCCAGGTAGGGCCTCTCCTACTGCTTCTGGCCTGCAGACTAAATCGGGCCCTAACGAGACCTGTGACCCGCACCTGTGGACTATATAAAAGGCCAGGACCGAAGCCCGGGTGGAGTAGGAGTCCCACTAGCAGGAGAGAAAAAAGCCGCCGGGACCCACACCAAGATTCCGATACCGAAGGGGGCGTATTAAGTTTTAGATTTTTTTTTTTGTTTTGGCAGGGGGCTGGCTGTTCTATACTACATGGGAAGCTGGCTGTATCCTTAAATGGGAGGTGGCTGTCTTACTACATGGAGCTGGCGGTTACTACATCGGGAGCTGGCTTGGTTACTAATGGGGCCTGGCTGTAACTACACGGGGCCTGGCTGTATATACTACATGGGCCTGGCGGCGATACTACAGGGGCTGGCTGTATACTACAGTGGGGCGGCTGTAACTACAGGGGACTGGCTGACGTAACTACATGGGGGATGGATAGTGTTACTACCCCCTCGCTTCTATTCGAATGCAATAGGTTTTCCCAGTTTTTGAGTGGTAAAATTTGGGGATACGCGGATTATTCTCAGCTGTCGCTTTTTCTCGAGTATATACGGTAATTGCCCCTTTAACTGTAGCTATGATCACCACGGGGGGTGAAATCTATTCCCATTATACCTATGGAATAATTAGATGATCTGCAGCAGGATAGATTTAAAATTCTCCCATTTAAATTAGTATCATCAAATGACAGTATTGAGCCCAGACAATTCCTGTTGTGCAATACCAATAGAAGTAAGTATAAGATCAAAAAGTGAAAAGTAAGGCTCAGTCAATTAAGTCATATACAACACTGTATTAATTGACCATCAAAAAAGAAAATATTAAAAACACATTAAAAACCACAAGGACACAGGTTGTGGCGATGTCAACAGTATACAGTACATGATAGGAAACGATGCAATATCAAATACAAATCACAATATATCCAATTTTGGTGTAACCAGTTATATTCCCCCCAGGGGGGGTGTTGCATGATACCAAAAATTGTTTAGACACGAGAGCAGGGCGAGAGACAATCTGACCCCCCACTACGGTTCCCTTTCCTACCTCCCATTTGCGTCAGGGACCTAATATTACATGATATCACAGATATCAGAAAGATATTGGCCTAACAATGGACGAAAAATAATAACCCTGACATAATTTGCAATACCCCCCAAGTACAGGCGGTCCCCTACTAAGGACACCCCGACTTACAGACAACCCATCGTTACAGGACCGAACCCCTCGGCCCACTGTGACCTCTGGTGAGCTTCTGCGCGCCGATACGTTACTGCTACCAGTGCCACACGAGCCACACCTGGAGGGAGTCTTCTGTGATGTTCGGTTCAACAGCTGTAAGTGATCTGTCATGAAGCTTGCGGATATAAAGTTCGTGCGATCCATATAATAACCCGATATATACATGATCGGAAAACTCACACGCTTGTCACGGCGGCAAAAGACAAAAGAAATAATGTCTAGTCTATGGACACACTTCGCGCACATTAATAGAATAGATTACCAGTGTTATTTCGCTTAAGATGACCGCCCCGCTGGTTAAGCGCTCGGCGCCCCAACATCTTTACTCCGAGGGTTCGTACCATACAAATATAAACGTTGAAAGAGAAAGACAAACTTACCTGTCCGCGCAACCCTATCTTCGCCACATGTGTATATGTAGTATGTGGGTGGAACCCGCATTGTTATTTTTGATTTGTCATGTCCACTCTGCTATAATCGTGTACCTTGTATCAAGTTGACAGTGTGTATTAGATACGAACTTCCTCGTTTCGCCGTACCTAATAGTCTGGCGACATGCACAATCATCATTGTCACTTATCTCCACCAAGTAGAGCGTACCTCCTGTATGGCCTGCGTGCGTCCTATTCTGATTTCGCCGGGATAACTGCCGACCTTCTCCATCCCTAACAATGAGCCCCACGGCAGGTGGTGTACGTGTCCCCTCTTTGGCTCAGCTCTCGCCCTGTGGCTACCATCCCACCCCCAATCATTCCGCAGCCATGGCCTCGCCGGGCGGACCCATTTGCGCCTCAGTGGGCTGGGCAACCTGCTTGTCCCAGTCGCTCGGGCAGCACCGTCTGATGATATCCCCTTTGAGCCCCACCATTCATTGGCCTTCCGCCTGTCCGGCAGCTCTGGCTATGTAGTGTCTCAGTTGCTTGTCCGAACCACGCTCGTTTGATCTACTAGAGTCTAAACGTGGCGGTTAGGTGATAGTCAACTAAGACATCTCTCGCCTTATCTCTACCATGGTGGACCCCCCTGTTCCTCCCCGTATTGCGCCCGCCCCCACACCCTTCTTATCCGCCGCCAGAGATCGTTGAGTGCACGACGAACACCCAGTATGGGACTGAGCGGGCAACACTTAGTGGCTATACAATACTGCCCTATTCTTGCTCACCCATCCCCCATGAGTGTCTTATTATACCACCACCCACCCCACTTATGTCTCCACCCCACCGCGTGTGTCTTTGCCCGGCTTGGGACACTCACAACATGTATTTTCATAGGATCGCATAGTCCCACCGCACACCCCTCTTATTTACCGTGCCTATGGATAACCAAGGTGCTGTGTACTGAACTTCCCCAGCAGTTTCCTCGTTGTGTGGTCGTCGATACTTAATAAGACGGTAGAAAAGTAAGGTGCAAAGAATCTAGGGACAGGTACTCTTATGATGACTGAGCTGCATGCTTGGACTAACATCCCACCTAAGGTAGGAAACTACCGGCTATCTGACAGGCCCAGGGAAGGAAGGCCCCGCAACGTGGTGGATCAAAACATGATGGAGGAGTTTAGTCGGTGATTGACCCATATTTGTTATAGCCACCACACAATGGACAACCACAATACACATTAAGTAGCCCCCCAAGAGAGCACCATTCCCAAGTGGAAGGCCCCCCCCCTAGCACCCCCAGACCATCTGACGCAGCATCCTTCATGCGTACGTCCTACCGCCCACCATAACCCTATAACGCACTCGTGCACAGCACACCCACTCCAATATCGGCTAATAGGATAAGACATGGGCATCCAAACACCTTTAACAAATATATCAAACATAACACACGGCAGGAATAGGTTTAGCCCAATATTATAAAACACGACCGGAGCTGGATTTATCTATGATTTATGAGGAGAGGAGAAAAATTTGTTCGGTCAGTCCATGAGGGAGATGTTCGGTAGCCAGTTTTGACTATCAACTTGAGTTCTATCGTTTCCAATTCTCTGAAGGTATTTCTTAACGAACCTCCCAAACTGATTTTAATCTATGCACATATGCCGTGGTCCAATGCTACCTAACACGCTCTGGCCTCCAAAAACAAAGTATTGGGGTATTGTTGCGCTTTACATTTATTTGTTCAGAATGATCCGTGGCGAAGGAGTTGGCAAGCCGCATCATTATACTTAATAGTGTCCTGAACAGTTCATTGTTCAGAACGTAGTCAGTTACCCGTAGGTAGACCTCACTTCAATCCGCAAAGAGTACAGTAGACGATTACATCCCGGGCTCGAGGTACTGCAATTTATAAAATGTCACAATAATTAGAGATTTGCCGTTCGGACCCTCAGCGAATCGAGGAACGTCTTTGTTTTTCACCATATTGAGGGCATACTGTGCAAGTGTCCGCACGGGATAGGATCCCCTAATCAGGATCCTGCTTTGTATCCAAAACACAATATGTAATATATGCTGATAGCACTATGTGTATGCCTTCCTTGATTCATCGGTAGTTTTGGGAGACCTTGTCTCGGTTGTGAGTGTACGGGATCTGATGCGCCAATGATTTGGACCAGTTAATATTCCCTTTGTACTCCGAGGTCACTCAGGTCTTATGCCTGACTTTTGTTATTTACAAACGAGTCTATATCGCTGTATGACTGCAGCCTGACCATTTTCGGAAATTTAGCACGTCTGTACAACTATTTCAGTGGTTTTCCCACCTGTTTTTGCTTTTGTTAACAGTTCAAGAGGAAAAATATTATTTATGTAATCGTGTTCCCAAGGGTTTTCCTGGAAAATGACATTTTGGACAATCTCTGCATTGTTAGAAATCACAAGTTCCAACAATGCATCACCTCTTGTGGGATCTTCTACAAGCTGCACCATAAAATTATCCTGCAGGAAAGTTGATAAAATGTCTCCCATTCACAGATGAAGAAGAGCCTGAAACCTAATTTATATTTGGAAAGTTAAAGTCCCATTATCACTACTGTCCCCTCCTGTGCAGCCCGCTCTATCTGTTATATAGGTGACCCTTATTCCCTCCAGAGATGTTAGGGGGTTCTATAATTACACCAAAATAATCTTTCTCAAAGCTTTCTGGCTTTGATTTCAACCCCACAAAGTTTCAACCTCCTCACACTTGTTATGAGATCATGTCGTCATCTCAAAATCGCTTTTAAGTCTTTCTGCCATACAGCATATACCACCTCCCCTCTAGTTAGTCCTGTCTTTCCAAAAGAGTGTAAAACCTTTGACTTTTAACACCCTAATCATGCGATGCATCGAGCCATGTCTCCGCTACACAACAACATCTAACTGTCCTCTAATACAGAGCCTCAGCTCACCCATTTTGCCTGTGATACTTCTGGCATTTGGAACTACACTGATTTTCCACAGTTATTTAT
Organism: Engystomops pustulosus; assembly: GCA_019512145.1. Taxonomy (NCBI): domain Eukaryota; kingdom Metazoa; phylum Chordata; class Amphibia; order Anura; family Leptodactylidae; genus Engystomops; species Engystomops pustulosus. The sequence goes on along the minus strand of CM033648.1, from coordinate 42,660,822 downwards.
CTGATTTAGACTGCATTCACACACCATGTAGGGGGACGGGGTATATAACGGCCGACGTATATATGGCCGATATACGCCCCCCCATACACTTCTATGGGCTGACGGCATTGTACAGGAGCGGTACGGTGCAGCACAGTACGGCATCGTACTGCTTCGTAGCCCGGAAAAGTTAGGACATGTCCCTTTTCCCATATTACGGCGCCGTGGCCCATATGGTATGGAGAGGGGCGGGGGTGAGCAGCACTCACCTCCTCTCCTCTTCCCCGTGCGCCCGCATGCTAGGTGCGTGCGGGCCAGGCAGTGTCATGTAGCCTACAATAATTTTCCGCACATATATCCGCAACTATTGTTTTTAACTTGTGGATCTCCTTATCCAATGTCTTAGCACCAATTACAGCTGCCCACCTCACCAACCACCAACATAAATCTGCCCCCTCTCTAAACGTTTACCCTTGGTTTCCTTTTATCCCCCCTGATCCTAGTTTAAATACTCCACCATGCCCAGCACAGCAGCCCCCCCTTCCATTTGGTGCAGGTTATCTTGCGGAAACAGCTGTACCCCATGAAAACTCAGCCCAGTGCCTAAGGACCCCAAATCCCTCTCGTCTATCACCAGGATCTAAAGCCATACATTTAACTCTCTGAGCTACCGCTGTCTTCTCTGTTGTAGCGCATGGCACAGGTAGAATTCCGGGAGATACTACCTTGAGGCCCTTCCCTTAAGCTTTGAAACTTAATTCTTTAAAATTATCTTCTGGCTCATAAAAAAAAAACAATAAGTCATAAATTAATTAGTACTCCAGGTAATGACAGTAAATATACCAGAAAAGCCAAAACTTCTCTAAGAAATCTCTAAAAAAAAATGCTTTTTGCCATATTATAACTGTCCCTGTCATGTAATGATTATCATTATATGTATTACTCTCCGTATACATTACTTATTTAGGACCTATTACCTGCATGCATTGTGTATATCACCCTCTGATGCACTCATATTTTATATATATATTTTTTGCTTTCTATGTGTAATAAAGATGATACTATTTTTCATTAATTATTGTTTAGCCTTGTTTTCTCTCTTTTTCATTTTTTTTAATTTTTTTTTTTGGTATTTTAAGGGCTATCCACCTACCATCTATCTGTCATTGGTACCAACATGACCACGACTGCTGGTCATTCACCAGCCTCCAGTAATATCCACCCTTTCAAACCAAATGCCGAAACGGCACCGGGGAGACAGTAAACCATTCGGGTGAGCGTGTTTTTGGCGACAAGTTATTCTATCCGTTTCCTGATTATGAGTACCCACAACCAATAGCTCCCTTGGCTTACTGCACTCCCACACCTACTCACTAGCTGGTCTGCTCCCCGGCTGTTAGGAGGAGCAGGATCCGCTAGGACTGCCATTTCTATACTGACATCCTTACAAAATTTTACAATTTTGCTTGGATGTTTCAGAGTGGCCTTACCTTTTCTGGACCCCTTTGTACCCACTCTCATTTACAGTAACCAGGCTATGCCACCATAGACCACTCTGGCTTACCTCTCCACCCTCCACTTATATCCGCATATTGCTTGCTCAGTGGAGCAGCATACTAATCTCAAGATGTCGATTGCTCGCAGACGTGCAATATCTTCCTCAGATCTCTAACTCGAGCTCAGTAAAAAATATGGGCACATCGTTTCCAGCAGTGTATACATACGGCAGAGGTGTGCCAGGAGCATACCACCCATCTTGCTAGCCAATCCTAGTTACAAAACTTGGGATGAGTGTATAAGTGAAGATATATAAAATGGAGGATTACTTTCAGTTCTGTGGACTCCTTTTTTCAAACTACTACGCTTGTTTTAACGCCACTCTGTTCACAAGCCAGTTGAAAACACAAGCCAAATGAGCAAGCTCAAAACGAGTTTCTAAGAAATGCCTTGCTATCACTGTATACTCAATCCACATTCGCCAAAGAGTCAATCTTAGCACACACAAAATCTGCTTGTTTTAACTCGCATATGTGTAACAAGCCATTTAAAAACACACAGCCAAAATGAGTAAGATATTCAACTCCATCTTTTTCCCCAGGAACGGTACGGTCCCTGCACGTGTGCTGATTGTAACGCCCATACGGCACCGTGCGCCCATTGCTGGCCTGTGGGGAAGTGATCAACGTATATACGTCAGCCTATAGTACATCCCCAACGGCCTATGCAGCCTTAGTGCAATGATACCAATTTACTAATGAAATGTGTATAAACTTTTGACTTTGCAGAAATAATAAAATATCTTAAAAAAATCTTTCTCTCATTCTGGCATTGGCAAATATGAATATTTTGGTATCCTAATCGACTTAAATTGGGAAATCATTATTTTGGTTTTTCTTATCAGATAGTGAGAAAAAATGCCAGTGTCTTTTTTCTGGTATGTAAACCGCTGTTTCAATATTTTAATACATTAAACAAATGAATTTTCAGAAAAAACTGTAATTCCCTTTTTGGAACTAGCTTAATTGATACTATTGAAATGTGTACACTGTATGATCATTATTAAAAAAAAAATCTAAAGGGGAGAGAAAAAAAGCACTGATTTGAGTTTTTTTTGTCATTAGGCTCCATTCATTATAAACCGGGGGATGTGTGACTGGCGGCACACATTGCAGCTATTACACCCAGGTGATCACACCGCAAATAAAAGAGCAGGTTCTATTTTTGCCCTTATTTGCGGCCATTCAGCTTCTACAGAGGGGATGTGGCTTTCCTCGCCCCATGTAACTTACCGTGCCAGCATCATCTGTCCCTCAGAATGTGGATAGGATGTGTGACATTCTTTTTTGGTTTTACATCTTGTGTGAACTGTGCTTTCTGTGGTGAGATATATTGACCAGTTCCAGTCTCCCTGCAGCTCTGCTCTGGGCCAGCAATAGTTGCTGTGATGGACAGCACCCTTCTCCAGTCAGCTGGGCCTGAGAACTCTCTGGTTTCAATTATATCACCGTTTATATTCTCTACTAGTTAATAGCTCACATTACTCTGCTATTTTCTGAATTTTCTGGTTTTCTGATTTTGTGCTTTTATCTAGTGGTTTGGGAGTCTTAGGGAGAGAACGGCTTCTAGTTTCCCGTATCATCTGGGATACGCAGGAGAGGCAAATACGCAGGTTACAGTTTTGGGCTCACGTGTCCTTTCCGTCCCTCCCTGTCAGGGTTGAAAGTGTGGACCCACTGAACCACCGTGAATGATGATGTAAGCCTACACCTGGGAGAGGAGTCCAAATGCACCCGGCATTCACCAGACCAGCCGCATAGCGGTTGTTGGACTGCGCTGCGCAGAATACCACCAGGCCCTTGACTGGCGCAATTTTGCTTGCGATAGTGGCCAAGGCGAGGTACAGAATCGGCAGAATCAGAGTCAGGACAGCAGGAGGAGGACAAGACAGGTGGCACAGGATCGGAGTCGGGGACATAGCTGAAGGTCAAGACAGGCGGCAGAGAATCAATGTTAGGAAACAGAAACATAGGTAACACGATAATCACATGAGTCACAATATAACGCTTTCTCTAGGCAATGAGCCACAAAGATCCGGCAGGGATTTAGGAAAAAGCGGCTATTAACAGATCAGCAGCCAGCCAGTGGCAATGAGTGGTAATCTGGCCTTTTAAGGGGGGTCAAGCGCGCAGACCACAGGGATGCCGTGAGCGCGGAGAGGTAAGACTGTGGGAAGGCCACTACACGGGGGCTCACGGGGTGTCTGTAACTCATGACAGTAAACCCTCTCCGCGCTTCCCCTTTTCTTGGCCTGAAGGAACCTTTGAAGGACATTGGTGTCGAGAATGTTGTCCTTCAGGAGTCTCCAAACTCGTTCCTGGCCCCTGAATCCACTCCAGTCGATTAGAGAACTGTCCCCTCTCACCGTCTTCATCCAGATGTAGAAGGCCAAGGTGTGTGGGTGGATGGTAGATACGGTCACCTGGTGCCTGGCCGGTGTAAGTAAAAACCGTATTGCTGGTATCAGCAGCGTTTGGCCACTGACACGCTTTTGTTATTTTAGCAATGCAGCTGATCCGGGACAGGAGCAGTCACAGTGCTGGGGGGATGGCTGCTCCCACTTGCCAGGCCACGGTTGCAGCCCGTTAAAGCCACCGTGTCGGAGAAGGTGGGGTTCCCTACCCTGTTGTGTGTGCTGAGTGGAACACAGGAATAGCAGAGCCAGAGGCTGGGCCTCGTTGTGAAGAGTCTGAGGACTGGAAAGGTGCTCACACCCGGAGGGTGAAATACGATATGATAACATGGACTGAGATTTTCATATGGACTATGATTTGTTTTGCCCGCTGGAGCAACCCGTTTGCCTGTTATTTTTATGTCTAAAATAAAGACACCTGTTTTGTTCACCTGAGAAAAATGCGTCTGGCGCTCTCTCTAAAGACTACCATTTGAGTTGAAAACCCCTACACCAGGTTCTCCTTTAATTCACAGACACCTTTCTCCTGCCGCCGTCGGACTCGGCCTCAGGAGCAGGAGGAGCTACTTCCAGGTGAAGCGATAAGATGAGGCTTTAGAAGGGAGAGGGGAGGTGTTCGGGAATGCGCGTGGATGAGGAGAGACAAGCTTCTAATTGCGACGATGTTAATGCCCTTCAGCACCTCGAATGGACCCAGGAGGAAACGGGATTGAATTTGTAGCTGGGAATCTCGCCAGGACATATCTGGAGGACAGCCACAACTTTATCACCCGAGAGAAGAGAGACTGGAGGAGAACGTTTGTCGGCAGGTGGTTTGGTGCGGACGCAGTAGTAGTAGCAGACAGGAGTTTGCTCCAGATGGAGCTAAGGTCTTGTACCACTTCTTCCCAGGACGGAACATAGAAGGCATGAAGGAAGAGCGGAAGAGGTAGCTTGGGATGTGTCCATAGACAATAAAGAAGGGAGCGTCACCGTAAATTCAGAGTTCATAGAATAATAGGAGAATTCCGCCCAGGTACAAGAGTGGACCAGTCGTCTCGTCAAGCAGAAACAAAAGTGCCTAGTTAACAGCTTAGAGTGTGATTGATTCTATCCACTTGCCCATTGACTGCGGCTGAGTGGAGATATCCATTTTTACTTTGAGTGGTTGCACAAGGAACGCCAGAACTTGGGAAACAAACTGGACTCATTGGTCTGAGGCAATGGGGCACCATTTACTTACTGGCCTGCGCGATCCTCGAAAGTGCAATGCTGACCGGAATGCACATCTCGCAGTGATTCACAAAGATTGTGCGCCCGATATCCTGCATCTGTTGTTTCCCTGCTAAGGTTCGCCGGAGTTCAGCTTCTTCCTGGGTATAAAGAGCATGTTTTGCGAACAATTGAATGTTAAATCGATGCGCTCAGTCCGAATCAGTTCAGATCGTCAGACAGTCCGCCCCCCGCCCTGATTCCTGTTGCATGAAATCCGGCGCTGATGCGCCAAAATATCCGATCGCGCTGTGAAACAATCCCCTGCTAAATCCTGTCACGCAGCACAAATCCTGAAAATGTCAGGAGTCCGACAGAAATGCGATCTGCGGACCCTTAGTAATAAGCCCAAGACCAGAAAGGGGGAAGAAGATGTGGAGAATGAACAAGTATCCATAATTAGAGTCATGGCAGGTGAGTCCACGGGCAACTGGGTACAGGCAGTGTCAGGAGCAGAACCTGCTGCTTGAGACGTGATGACTTATTTCAGGAACTCCCAAAGTCTTGAAATCCTTGACCAGACCTGGCCCATTAAAAACGAGAGATGCACCAGGGTGCTCAGTCACACAGAGCTCATAGGTCTTGCAGGAGGAATTTGCTGTAGATCCACATGAGCGGAACAAAAAACTGTTCAGGAGGAATCTCACATTACGGAGCTTATGAATTATATAGGGGTAGTCCCTCATACGTATACCCCAATTATAATAAAAAAATCACTGTGCATGTCACAAACTGTGATCTATTACTATTTTATATACAGTGTATATATTATATATTGTGAGACACTGAAGGGGTTAACTGTGGATGGGCATATGTTTCCCCCTGGGTTTTTCATACTATGCAAGGCCTAATGCTGAGGTTTGGGTGTCCAGCACCTTGACACAGGGGTGGGCGCAGCCTAATCAGGCTGCAATAAGCTGCTGGCCGGAGCGAGGAGCATTGGCTGAAAGGAGGCTAGGCGCACCGCCCTGACTGTGCTGGGAGAGCGAGTCTTTTAATGTTGTTAATGGTGAGTTAGAATATCTCTGTTAGGTAGCACCCAGCCGGGTAGGATTTTGTTTAGTTTTATGCATGAATGTGAAGGCTGGTTTTGTTTATTCTGGTATGCTGGCAGGCTATCTGCCCTTTAGTACCAATTGATTATTTTACAAAACATGCACTTTGCACAGAGACTCATCTGATCTGGATCGGCAGAGTGAACATGTGCTGTTGGCTGCGTCTGCTTTAGAACAATATTAAGAACACAATTTAGTACATCAAGTGTGATGTCTGATATAGAGAGCCTGTATACCAGCATTGGGCATGCAACAGGGTGCAAGCTGTACAATCTTTTCCTCTTAGATATGGGGATAAGAATCCAGCACGACAGACATTTATTGTAATGTCCCCCTCTTATTCTGAGCCAAAATTATTTCTCGTTGATGGCCCATTTCTTCCTCCAGACCAGGGAACGGCAATGGGCAGTCTGTGCAGCCAATTCGCCAATCTGTTCCTTGGGTGGTGGTAAGGGCAAGGGGTATTCAGAGGGTGCTACGATCTGTACACAAGATCTATATTACCTGGAAAGGATATAGAGATTTTGGTGTTTATATGGAACGGTAAAGGGAGGATTTGATTAAATTCATTTTTAAATTCTAAACATTATGAGGTTAACATGAATCAACACTTCTGTACAGTAAGATATCTGTACCATTTCTGGATATTAAAATTGAGGGTTACCCCAGAAGGTAGAATTGAAAACCAACCTTTTGTAAAGGATATTGGCGACCAAGTTCTTCTTCATTCTGAAGTGCACATCATAAACGTACGATCCACGGACTCTCAAAGGGAATTTCTTAGACTTTGCAGAAACTACTCTACTTGGATAGTTTAGGAGAGGGACGATATGCTTAAGTGTCTTAGGCAGCGGACACACTCAAGGAGAAAGATAAATTGAGTGTATAATCAGGCACTCCTAATGACAAAATCTCACTCTTCTCAGGTAAATAATAATTAAAGATTAAGAAATTATCTTAAGTATTGGCTATACTTTAAAGAGGCCACCTACCAACCACGATTCTGACATAAAGGTGAACGGGTGGTAGGTGGATGAATGGGAGTGAGGATAAGCCCTTTTTTGGGCTAATCTCAAGTCCCGGCTATCCTTTAGTAAACTTTAATGCATTATATGCAAATTTTTTAAGCGGCTACAGGGGCGTGAGTAGCCGGACATGAAGATGCTAGTCGCATCTACCAATGCCCAGTGCCTCGTTCTCCGCTACACAGATTCTTTGGCACGCAGGCCTACAGGTGCGCGGGCCGCTCCGGGGCGGGGCGGGCCTGCGCAGTGCAGAACACGATTTACTCGGACGAGGGGCGCGCAGCTCCTGCAGATTACATGGTAGGCGAGGAAGGACAGGAAGGAACAGGTACTGGGGCTGTAGAGTAGCCGCGACTAGTAGCTGATGTCACGGTACTACCTGCCCCCAGTAGCGGTTTTTTTAAAAAAATTTGCATATACAGGCATTTTAAGTTACTAAAGGATAGCCGGGACGTGAGGATTAGCCAAAAAAGGGCTATCTCGCGTCATTCAACCACCTACCACCGTTCTACCTTTATAGGTATAGATCGTGGGTGGTAGGTCCCCTTTTAAACGGATCTGGGATTTGATGAAGTCTAGAGGACAGGGCCACTAGTGGATACAGGAGAGGTGGTTATATCTTATAATGAATAGAATGAAAAGTCAATTTCTCCAATGCACTAAGACACCAACTTTATATCCAGATTTTTTTTTACCTGTGGCCCTACACAGCCTGCAAGTCCTCAAAAAGAAGATTCCAAGATAGTGCATTGGTTATAACAAGATTAAGGAACACATCTTTTGTAATCATGTGGAGTGGAGTATTTACTTTCTACATGAGATGTAATTTGTAATTGTGTTGATAAGACAATATGTGACCTTAGAGGCGAGTACAGAGAGCATATGTGAACATTAAGAAGTATGAGCAGAGATGGAATGAATCCAAAAACAAAACAAGACATTTAATCAACACCATAGCGGAAAAAGGATTTATTCCAAAAGCAATCATTCAGAGTGAGAGCCTTTAAGGTTGGGTGTCAACAGCTAACCCTGGAATTTAGGAAGGTGAGTAGGAGGATTTTACCACTACGCTCTAACGATTGGTTGAAACGGTTTTCAACTAAAACATCAAAACCACGGGTCTAAAAATTATTGCCATCTGCTCTAGCTGCTTTGGTCACCTTGACCCCTCTTTTCAAATTTGAACAAAAATGATATTGGAATTGGTATAAATGCCATTTATGGCTGTCATTTAGAATTTGAACATTATCTTACTTTCTTCATTCATGTGACTATGGCGGGGGATTTTTTGAAATCCCCCTTTCAAAATGCCGAACTGTGACAGAACAACAAAACTGGAGTTCATACTTTGTCTCAATTTGTCACTAAACATTACTGTTTGAAGGCAGGGGTGCTGCTAGTGGGTACAACGCTTCTCTAATACCACTCCTGTAAATAGTCCCTTCACATTTGGTTGTGCCAATAACAACTTTACTGAGTGTCTATAAAGAAAGAAACCCAGCTTTGTTACATTAAGTGGACTGCAGGTGACGTGTTCCAGTCATATGAGGTGCGTTACACATGATGCGTGGTGTTTTGAAGGATTCAAAAGGTTACGCCTTGATCACTGGCGAGGTTACATTGGTTTTAGCAGATGCAGTGGAATAATGCAACTGTAACCTATAGAATGTAATCAAGGCTGAATGCATCAAAAACGTGGCGAACGCATGTGTGATAAAGTGCCCCAGCGCATCACCACGTCTCAGCTTTAGCCCGTTTCCATCTGAGGTGTTCACCACACGGACATCTTATGTCCTGCATGTCACAAATCTTGGTTTCTGCTGAAGGCGAGTTCACATGTTACAAACTCCCAGTAATTATACATTTCACCCACCACCCATAATGTAGTAATGTCCCCCCACAATCACCCCCCCCCAGTAAATGCCCCACACAAGTCCATAATGTCCCCCACACTACAGCCCCCAGTAATTCCCCCCAAACACAGCCCCCTGGGATATGTCCCCCAGTGATTCCCCACAACGATCTTCACTGTAATTCCCTCAGTACGCCCCCACACACAGACCCCTGATTGTCCTAGTAATGTTCTCCACACAAGCCCCCTGTAAAGTCCATCATTAATTTCCCACACACACAGCCCCCTGTAATGTCCTTGTAATGGTCCCCACACAGCAGCCTCCCTGTGAATATTCTTAGTAATGTCCCCCACACACAGCACCCCTTAATTTCCTTCAGTAATGTCACACCACACACAGCCCCCTGTACATGTCCTCCAGTCAGCATGTCCTAACACACAGCCCCTCGTACAATTTCCTCAGAATGTCCCCCAGCACAGCCCCTCTGTAATGTCCCAGTAATGTCCCCACCACACAATGTCCCCTGTAATTGTCCTCATAGTACTTTTTCACACCCGCCCCTGTATTGTCCCCCTCAGTAATGTACCCCAACAACAGCCCCCTGTAATGTCCCTCAATATGTCATGTCCCCACAAGGCTCACCCTGTTATACTGTTAATGACTCACCTGTAATGTCCCTCAACATGCTGTCCTCCACCACCAGCCCCAGCACTTTTTGGGTAAAATGGCCCACCTGGCACAGCCCCCCGTTGTAATGTCCCCACAGTAAATGTCTTTCACACACAGCCCCCCTGTAAGTCCCTTAATAATGTCCCCCACACACAGCTCCCTGTAATGTCCCCTGCACAGCCCCCCTCTAAGTCCCAAGCAGTATCCCCACACACAGCGCCCCCGTACGCGTCCCCACACACAGCCCCCATCTAATGTCTACGTGTAATGTCCCCCACACACACGCTTCCCCTGTAATGTCCATCAGTAATGTTCCCCACCACCAGCCCATCTGTAATGTCCCTCAGTAATGGTCCCACACACAGCCCCCTGGTAATTTCCTTAGTAATGTCCCCTAACACACAGGCACCCCTGTCTGTCCCCTCAGATAATTTCCTCCAACACAGCCCCCTGTAATTTCCTTCTTAATGCCCCCCACACAGTCCTCCAGTAATGTCCCACACACAGCTCTACTGTAATTTCCACCCCCCCCCTAGTAACCGTCCCCACACACACAGACCACCTTTGATAGTGTCGTTCAGTTAATGTTTCCACTCACAAACACGCCATCCTGTAAAGTCCCCGCTAAAGCCCTGCTGTAAAGTCCCTCATATTTCCACAACACTATGTGATCAGCCCCTGTCATTTTCTTCAGTAAGTGTCCACACACAAGAGCCCACGCTTAATGGACCCCCACACCTCACGCCCCTGCTGTCATGCTCCCTGCCAATGTCCTCACAGCTATTATGCTCTTCTAAGCCGCCCTGTTATTCCTTCTTTTCAGTATATCTCCATCCCGCCACAGACAATTCCCTCTCGTAAGTTGTCCCTCAGGAATGTCCCCACACAGCCCCCCTTAATGTTATCACAGTAATGTCTTCACAACAGCCCCCCTGTAAGACGCCCCTTTGTTGCTTTGGGTTAATGTTATCCTGAAGTGGATAGCGGTGTGTTCAGATAATGTTGTTGTGCCACAGTTGTTAGTCATGAGCTTGCATTCTGTGCAATTTTAGGTCTGCACTGGATCATTTAGTGTCTTTGTTTGTTGTCGGACTTTTTTTTTTTTTTTTTGTGCACTGTTTGTGGTAATGATAGTAATTGTATTGGTGATCTTTGGTTGATAATAAGTTGGATAGACCTTTGTAGTACAGGCAGTTCCGGGTTACGATACAAGATAGGGTCTGGAGGTTTGTCTCTTAAGTTGAATTTGTATAGTAAGTCGCAACTGTAAATCTTTAGTAATTGCGGATTCCAACCAAAACAAATTGTGTCCCAGCTGACAATTAGAGTTTAAACATTTTTTGCTGTAATCGGGAACCAACGGATTATCAACTATTAACTCATTGCAGACACCTTACATTAACTGTTATATTGACTAATTCTTAATAATAGGATACTAATAGAAGCATTCTAGAAGCATTCATCAGCAGGCTCAGAGGGGTCTGCCTGCTAACTAGTGGGTTGTCTGTAAGTCGGGTTCCGTTGTCCTTAAGTAGGGCGAAACCGCTGGATATACACAGGCTCAAATTTGGAAACACATAAAATAAAGAGGAAAGAAAACCCATGTTCGCTCAACAATGAAGTAATAAGTGCTCAACCTTTTAAGTGATTCTCAAATGTGGGACATGTCTTGAATTGATTTTAACCCACCCAACCACCCCCCATCCCCTTCCACCCCCGCCCAACTCAACGCCCGCTGTTGACTAGCTTAGACCAGTATGAGAGTACGACACATGAATTTATGTGACCGGAACAAAATAGCAATAAATTTATTTGACTCATGCCCCTGGTGTCGAGTACATAGGTAGAACCTATAGAAGTCTCAAAGAGGGCTTGAGAAAGTGGAAGAAACTACTTAAATCCGGTTTTCCCTAATCATTCGTCTGTCATTAATTATAAAAGAAATGAACTGTGACCCAAATCATTCATATCATTTTGCCCAATACATTCCAAGATTGGTGGGAAAGGGGTGGGGCTGGCTGGTGTCAAAGTGTCCTGGGAGTGAGACCAAACAAGGTTTTTTGAATTGAAACCGTGATGCCCTCCTTTAAAAATAGAATCCACCGGCTTGCTCTCCTCGCCCTATGTTGCGCCCAGCAGAGCTGTGCATGTGTGTTGAAAAGGACATTGCTCCCCACATATTGTGCAGCCCATGTAAGTTTCTATCTAGAGTATGAATACATTGTTGGGGAGACTGTATACTCTAAACACCCCTGTATAACTTTGCGAAAACAGATCAAGTGTACCAGTGGTGAAAATATCTTGTATTCTATGCCTAATTTGCTACAATAAAAAGAAGTGTGCTATACATAACAAAAATGGTCATTCAAAGGAACAACCTTCTTTCTATCAAGAACAGTGATCAAAACACTATACACAATAAATCACATATATCAGGTCACGTGGGTCCCTCTATTTTTTTCTAAGGACACTGACTTACAGACAACCCAAAGTTCAGACGACCCTCTCTGACTTCTGGGGATAGCTCTCTCGGTTCTTGTTTGCCGACACCGCCGCATCATAGTGTGCGAAAGATGAGAGAAGAGAGAAAAAGAGCCGCCGGGACCCACACCAACGATTCAGATACCGAAGGGGGAGTATTAAGTTTTAGATTTTTTTTTTTGGCAGGGGGCTGGCTGTATACTACATGGGAGCTGGCTGTATACTACATGGGAGCTGGCTGTATACTACATGGGAGCTGGCTGTATACTACATGGGCCCCTGTAATGTCTCACAGTAATGTCTTCACACACAGCCCCCCTGTATTGTCCCTCAGTAATGTCCCTCAATAATGTCCCCACACACAGCCCCCCTGTAATGACCCCCTGTGAATACTGCCATGTAGTACAAAATAGAAGCCCTGATAAATATCACAAATGCTGCATATACATACAGCATATATACACATAAGCAAACAGTAGATACAGCATATACACACACATACACACACACACACATACATATATACACATACATATATACAAACACCATATATATACACACACATATTACATATATATACACATATATACACATATTACACATATTACATATATTTACAGATATATACACATATATACACATATTACACATATATATGCAAAGATAAAGTAACCTTACCTCTCTATTGTGTTCCTGGAAATTTCGATGCCTTGTCCTGCAGCGGTGGTGGCACGGTGAGGTAGCCAAGAAGCGGGCAGGTCGTGAGAGCCGGGTGGCTAGGGAGCCTGGAGCTTAAGCGGGGGCAGGGGGAGCAGGAAGCGGGTAGGGAGTGGAAGGGGAGCCGGGAGCCGAGAGCCGTAAGCGGGTAGGTCAAGAACCGAGAGCAGGGGGGCAGAGGGAGCGGAGAGCGGAGGGAGCAGTAGGGGAGCGTGGAGCTTGAGCAGGGGCAGAGAGCCGGGAGCGGCGGGCGGAGGGGGCGGAGATCTCGCGGCAGTATCGGCACCGCACAGCGGGTACGTCACGTCTTGTACCCAGGGGAGGCAGCAGTTCCCCCGCGGGCGCTCCCGGGGCCCCGTGTGTTGTGTGAGCTGCGGAGATGAACCGCAGGACCTTGGCCTTCAGAGGCGGCGGAGGCCTGGCCGCGATGTCGGGGGGTTAATTTTTGCCCTCTGTGATACATTGATACATGTGATGAGTTGCCTGTTTGGTCTCACTTTTGAAACTTTTTGTGGTGTGGGTCTAGCATGCTTTGTTTTGGGACTTATTAGGTGCAAGAAAATAGACAATGTGAGAGCCCAAAAGTCACACAAGTTGAACAAACATGTGGGATACAATGATAAATGCGGCACCCTGCATTAAATCTTTGAGGAAGCTAACTTTGGTACGTTGCTTGATTCTGGACCTAAAAAGTCTAAGAAAGCAATAGGAGGGATACATGTCCCCCTATGAGTCCTAAAGCAATCTTTTCTGCATTGTCATACTATTCATCATCATTTTCTTTAATAGCCACCCTAGAAGCACCAACTTTAACACTATCATATGATTTCTCTTTATTTCAGTGTTTTATGTATATTTGACGTTTTTCATCTGTTTGTTCACTAGTGTCACTGTATTCGTACTGCATCAGTATAAAATATGGAGGTCTGGTGTCTTATGGATGGCTGACTTTTGGCTAGCTGACAGAATGCACCTTCCACTGGTTCTGGTTCTGGTTCTGGTCTGCTCTGATATGAAGGCACAATCTTATGCAAATCATATTTTAACTGTTCCTATATGGGGCAAACGGAATGGAAATACTGGAATAGGACATGCTCTGTATTTATTTTCCGTCTTTCTAACAGTACAATTTGGTAGACAACACAGCCATGTTAACATAGCCGTATTACCTATTGAAATGAATGTGGTGGTATGCTATCCGTATGAAAACGGAATGGTACAGCTGTTTTCATACGTTCTTGTGAAAGAGGCCTAAAGTGTAAATTACTATTACTTCCAACTTCTGGCAACGGCTACTAAATGTACAGCTGACACCCATCACTAGCGACCGGAGGGTTTAAATACCTTACATAACGTGGTCATGCTTGTTTGCGACATTGAAGGGTATTCGAATGTGTATCATACCACCCTTTGGCGTTTACCCAGGGGGTGGGGGTGGGAGTGTCTGTTGCTCCGGTGGAAGCCCTGCATCTGGCCAGCTATGTTCCCGGGAGCCATCCCTTCTCCTGAGCATTCTTAGTGTATTACATCAATGTATTTTACAAATTTGCCACTAGCAAACTAGTTTACCCATATCCGGACACAAAAATTATATAGTTAAAACATAACTTTTATTTTATGTATTATAATATAAGCAATACTTATAGCAATTCGTATTGCTTAGTGCTCTAACTAGTGTTGTAATTAAAAACACAGTGCCACGCACTATCCTAGTCATAGATAGCCAGGCTAAATTTACGGATTTTGTGCAAACAGAGGTTATGCGTGAGTAAGTTGTGTGTTGGTCACACTTGTGACCGTACTGAATAGGTGGTCGCAGAATGTCTCTCGCGATTATTGTCACCCGCTGCTATATAGATGTAGGTGCCATTCAGATAACCAAGGGCACAGCGTTCTCAGTGGAGCCAAAAATCTATATGGATTTGGAGAGCAGCGGCTATATCAACACACATATAGGGGGTATTGCAGTCTACTGCCTCAAGTGGCCACTTCACTGGCTCGGGTTGCTCCCTCAGACTATATATGCTGTATACTCACTAGAGGCTACTCATTATGCTAAACTACTAGCGTGGTTAGGGTCACAGCTGCAGACTGCCCCTAAATTTCGCATCATTCACACGCTAGCCCTGAAGTAGGCAAATCAGAATAGCACTATCTGACCTTATATGTCAAGTACAACACACTTCACAGCTCACATTATTAAATTTCTGTAACTCTGTTGCACACATTAGTCTCAGTTTTGGTCACTGTATATAGTTAGAGCGCTGGCTGACTAGGGAGCAATTCACTGCTAATTAAAATACTGAATTAGCCCCCCAACATGTTTCGCCAGCTGCAAAGGCTTCATCAGGGGTCTGGGCTAATGTAGTATATTACATAGCACATTGTGTAATACATCTGTATTGCACTGTGTTGAGTGAATAACAGCTTGGACAAGCCATCAGGGGATTGTATGTTCCAGCTATATATGAAAAAAATAAACTCCTTAAGGAAGCAACCAGTTTGCACGTTGAGGCTCAGACCATTTTTTTTTTAAATCTGACTGTCTTTGTGTCGTAATAACCTTTAACAGTTTAACTTATCTTACTGATTTTGAGATTTTTGGGTAACACATTGTAGTTTATGTGAGTAGTATAATTTTTCTTATTGGTTGTGATTTTTGGGGGTAAAAATTCTACATTTAGGAAAAATTTGCAAAAAATTAAAATTTTCTAACTTTTAAATGTTTTATTTTTTTTGTCAATTAGTCATACCACAATTTTTTTGTAGAAAACTTTTGCCATTTATCTTCTGTCTATCACCATAATTTTTTTTTTTACGTTTGCTTATTTTTTATGAATTTTAGAAGGTTTCTAGTTTTAGTAGCAAGTTCTCAAATGCACTAATACATCCTCCACACATGCCATACACTACTACATTTCACACACCACGTGCACTATACACCACAAACCTCCGCATACGGCGTGCATGTACTACATCCTCCACAAACCACGTGCACTACTTTTACTATCACAATGCACTTACAAGACATATGCAGATGAAGCAGTGCCCGCGCACAAAGGGTCTCCCCGCATTCATCGCGCCTGCGCCCACCTATTGCGTACAACTCAGCTGAGTAGTGTGGCTCCTGTGAGAGATGATGCGGACCTTGCGAGGCCTCACTGCTTCATCTTCGGCATGTCTGTGCGCACAGCACAAGCGATGTCTGACCTCGCATATGCACGAGAATCCCAGACGTCGTGTCCAACGAGATTGCAGCAGGCAGGCGTGGACGTCAGCAGTGACGTCGACCATTTCGGTCCAGCACGGTGGAGTTCAAATGAAGTGAAGGGCAGATAACAAGGGTCGGGTATATGATTTGAGGAAATGAGACACTGTAGGTAATGCGTTTCCATCAACATGAGGAGAACGTTTCCCAAGGGTGTGGGAAATATACTCCTCTTCAACCCCGCCCATTGGGGCGACTGGAGGAAATCACACTGAAACAGGGTTCTTTCGAAAAGGGGTACAAAGGGGGCGTGTCGCGGAACAGAAAACAAGCGTCGGCGGATTCGGAAAACCGCCGGCGTTACATCACAAAAAAAAAAAGTCTGTTGCGGAGAGACATTGGGTTGTGCACTACAAGGACGGGTAACAATTGTTCAGCTCCACCCGGCTCGAGGATGGAGAACTTCCAGTGCGTTCAGATGGCTTTTTTAGGCATCAATAGCAGCACCCAACCCACCTGTTGGTGGACAATGCGAGGGAACTGCAAAGACCTCAATCACATACCATCTTCATCCTCACATTCTCCCTATCAAAGTAGAATCCACCCCGGCCGTGGACCGAATCCGCAGCAGAGAACCTGCGCCCGCTGGCATCTCGCGAATGGACGGGGTTAAGGTAAAATCTGCCCTAATAGTGGTGTTTTTTTCGCCTATGTAGATACCATACATACTGATTTAACCTGCTGTTGGTGCACAAGGCAGGCACAGAAGGGAAGGAGTTCATTAATACCTGAGGATTGCTGATTAATTAAATAATAGGAGCAAGTGAGCAAAGATATTTACAGACATTTTTAGATTTTATAATATTTTTGCTAAATATACACTTATCATTCTTATTGTGTAAGTTATATAGTTGCTCTGCAATCAGCTCTTTCTGCAAAGATTTTATCTCCTTTTTTACTGTCCCTGTGTCGTAATTTTCAAATTCTTGGCAAGATTTTGAGCAGGCATGCTGAATAGCAATAACTTACCATGTAGATTTGTCATGGAGATTTGTAGTGGATTCCACATTGTATTCTTAATAAAAATGTTCAGTTCATGACAAAGTCAAAGGTCATCTTTGCATGTACAAAAGACACCTGCCTCTTGCTGGGATAGGAAGTAACGCTCATATTTTATTTAATTCAGAGTTGGGTGTAATTACTTTAATTGTACATTTTGGCTCCTCTGTCTATTTATATAAATATGTGTGTGTTTTCCATTACTGCTTGTATCTGGTTATATATTTTCTAAGTATATATTTTTTTAACCCCTTCATGACGTATGCCATATGCTTTATATGTTATATTTGCACATACCGTGTGCAGAAAGAACTTCTATCATTGTCATGACAGTGGCCCACTTATAACAGCTACCGTATATGCTTGAGTATAAGCCGATCAAGTATAAGCAAGGTACTAATTTTAACACAAAAACTCGGAAAACATATTGATATGAGTTAGCCTAAGGGTGGATGACCACGACCCCCAACCTCCCCAGCGTTCAACACAGGGTGCACCTAACGACTCTCTAAGTCCCAGCATTTAGCCCTTAAGCTCTGGCCCAACCTTCAACAAAATGGCATCCTAAACACAATTTTACTTAACCCCTTCCTACTCTGTGACGGATATTATCCGCCACAGACTTGAAAAGGCTGGCTATAAAAGCTAGCTCATTGTACTATATCATGTGCAAAAAATTCCATATAACTTCGTAGTATTGCAGATATATGGTAGGAACGATCGGACCACGTAAGGGTGAATGTACCTATATTGTTTGGCTAACTAGGCCCTAATAAACTTTTCAGGTTAGGAACTCCCATAACTCCTCTCTCTTGCGGCTGACAAGATGCTGGCTGCTACTCTGTTTTTTTTGCAGTTCCATATGAAGTCTCATAGCATCTTTTGTAGTCCAAAGAGAATACTAGGCAGAAGTGCATGGTTTTTTATGCATACTGTAATATTGAGAGTGCAGAATAAATAGAGCATTTTAGGGAGCACCATCATTTTGGGGAACAGTACCTTCGACCCAACCACGATGCTCCTGTAGTCAATATGTTTCGAGCTCTTCATGTAGATTTAGGTGAAACGGTGTAATCCTTTGTGATAGATCTAGGTGGCTGCATCTTTTAAAATTAATACCCCAATTACGATATTTTATTGTCCCATAATTGTATACAAATTTTTCTTCTGGGAAAGGGAAACTCTTAATACTTTCTTTTAATGGTTGGTAGCAATTTATTCTTGAAATCCTGAAAGCCTGTGAGCCCTCTCCATGCACCCGCCTCCGGCATGTGAAGAAAGTATTAGTCGGTAATGGGTTATTGACCATTTTACTATTGAGAAATTAAAAAAAAAAAAAATCAAACCTTTATTTAACACTTATACAATCACATATTAACCCTTTACAACATTTAATTAATAGTACTGCATGGTGGGAGGCCTATTCTATTTTTGGTGCAGCTTCTGGCACCAAAAGCTGCAGGTGTTGGCTGTATATTACAGCCGACACCTGCCTCTAACACCTTCAATCAGAGAACTAATTAAATAAAGTAAATGTCCCCTAAACACAAACATTCCCTATACACATTTAGTAAATTAAAAACAAAAACACAAAATCACCAAAAAAACTACATATTTGTTATCGCTGCGTCTGTGACAATCTGTACAACAACTCAGAGACATTATAGGACCTGCTCGGTGAATGCAGTAGAAACAAAACCCAAAAAACTCGCCAAAAATTTAAATTTTCTATAAAATCCCTTCACAAAAAGCTATCAAAAAATGGTACCACTGAAATGGACAACTCAACTAGTAAAAAATAAGCCCTAAACCAGCTGTCAACCAAAAAAATATTAAAGTTATTTCTTTGAAAAGATGGAAATACGAAAACAAATGGGATTTTCTCTATATTCGTTTTTCTCCAGTAAAATTGTGAAAATATATAAATAATGATATAAATTAGGTATCACTGTAATCATAGTGTTCTATAGAATAAAGATAATATATTATTTTTATATAATATATTATTTTTATGGTTCAGTGTACGGCCTTAAAAAATACAAGAAGATAGAAAACCAGAATTTATGAATAAAATCTCATTAATAAGCTAATGAACCAGTAAAACGAAGTATTTGTAAAGTGCATCCAATTTTGCAGAAAAAAGCCCTTATATGTCCAATTTGCAAATAAATAAAATTTGTATAGCCAATAAAAAGTGACATCATGGTAAAGGTGATTTTATGATAAACACATTCATTTAGCCCAAAAAAATGTTAATTGCAAAATTGATTTTGTTTTAACCCCTGTAAAACAATTACAGGATTCCCCGGGTTACGTACAAGATAGGGTCCGGAGGTTTGTTCTTAAGTTGAATTTGTATGCAAGTCGAAACTGTATATTTTATAATTGTAGATCCAGACAAAAAAAAATTTCCCCCAGTGACAATTGGAGTTTAAACATTTTTTGCTGTAATGGGACCAAGGATTATCAATAAAGCTTCATTACAGACACCTTATTATTGCAATCTAGGACATAGTAAGGCTTCAGAAAGCTTCACCGGGTTCAAGGGGTTCTGTCATGTACTATGGGTTGTCTGTAAGTCTTTAAGTAGGGGACTGCCTGTAATGGGTTTACAAATTCATAAAAGTATAAAAATATATAATTATAATTATATACTTTATGATGTAGGGTTTTACTTTTATTTAGGCATCCTAAAAGTAGTTGAAACCTGAGCAGCATTTTGCGTTTTTTATGAAAATGTGAAAATTGCACCTAAAGTTCAAAGCCCCATAACCTCCTACAAAAATAAGAGTATGCATAAAAAAACATGTCAACGTAAAGCAGACTTTTGGTGAATATTAGTTATTAAGTTTTTTTGCTGTTATTACCGGTGTAGGGGGGTTTTGTTGGTTGGGGTGTGGTGGTGAGAGGATGCGTTTTGTGTTTGGTTAAAGGTGGTAGGGTTAGCTTAGTTTAATTATACACATCCTGTTCCATCAAGTGAGGAGCGAATAGCGTGAATCAAACGTACCTGTAGGACCCTAACATTTTTCGCAAAATTGCAAATTTTTCCAAATTTTCCCTAAATAACTGATGTTCTCATAAATAAACGCCAAGCACACAACCAAAATTTTTCAATAAGTGGTACTTATTAAATTATGAAGATCTTGACAATGTATTTTGGCCTACTGATATCTGTTCCACTAAATGCCTTCCTACCACAGAATCTGTGGGACATGAGAATAGCCAGTGTCAGTCACTGGTTGAGTAGTTTCCTGGAGGTGTTGGTCACATGTCAAATAACGGTCAGATGTCTACTACACCTAAGGCTTATGAAGTGGTCTGTTTGAAGAATACAAGTGTGAGCAATGGCAAAAGAGGCTTCCACAAAATAAGACACCATGTCATTACTGGGTCAGGTAAAAAGCTACATGTATGCTGTATTTGTCATGTGTTTTTTACAAAAAGAGATACAGTGGAAAAACATATACTCGAGTATAAGCCAAGTTTTTCAGCACAAATAATGTGCTAAAAAACCTCACCTCAGCTTATACTTGAGTCAAGAAAAAAAAAACAGTTTACTCACCAGGCTTTATTCTGGGGCTATAGGCTATATACTACAGGGGCTGGCAGGTTATATACTACTGGGGCTGGCGGCTATATACTACTGGGGCTGGTGGCTATATACTACACGGAGTGGCTGGCTATATACTAGAGGGGCTAGAAGGCAATATTTTAGAGGGGCTGGCAGGCAACAAATTACACGTGGCCGACGTGCTATATACTACAAGGGGCTGGCAGGCTATATACTACAGGGGGCTTGCTGGCTATATACTGGGGAGGCTGTGACCAATGCATTTCCCACCCTCGGCTTATACACAAGTTTATACTCGAGTATATAAGGTATATTAGAAGCCTGAGGTGAGGATATATTTTTATATACACTCACCGGCCACTTTATTAGGTACACCTGTCCAACTGCTCGTTAACACTTAATTTCTAATCAGCCAATCACATGGCAGCAACTCACATGGACGCACCACACGTCCTTACTCATGGCCCTGAGTAAGTACGTGGCCATGAGTAAGGATGTGTGGTGCGTCCGAAATGCGTAGGCTATACTGCCTCACATTTTCCTTGGTACCTTTTTTTTGTCAATCAGAATGCATAACTACAGCTTTTTTTCACATGTTTATCACCATTACTATTTTTATCTGAAAAATTGGAATTAAAGAGTAACGTTTTTATCTACGTCTGGTGCGGCATGCGTTTTCTTCTGTCTCGAATTTGTCCGATGCTCGTGGTCCCCGAGTAGCAGCCAGCACAGAGACTGACATTTGGAGGTGAGCGGTTAACTATATATTTTTGTACTTATGGTCAAGACAATCTCCTGCAGTTCAAACCGAGCATCAGTATGGGGAAGAAAGGTGATTTGAGTGCCTTTGAACGTGTCATGGTTGTTGGTGCCAGAAGGGCTGGTCTGAGTATTTCAGAAACTGCTGATCTACTGGGATTTTCACGCACAACCATCTCTAGGGTTTACAGAGAATGGTCCGAAAAAGAAAAAACATCCAGTGAGCGGCAGTTCTGTGGTACGTCGAACTCTGAGGCAGATGGGCTACAGCAGCAGAAGACCACACTGGGTGCCACTCCTTTCAGCTAAGAACAGGAAACTGAGGCTACAATTTGCACAAGCTCATCAAATTGGACAGTAGAAGATTTGGAAAAAAAACGTGCCTGTTCTGATGAGGTCTCGATGTCGTGCTGCAACATTGGATGGTAGGGTCAGAATTTGGCGTAGTCAACAACATGAAAATCATGGATTCATCCTGACTCTGTATCAACGATCAGGCTGGTGGTGGTGGTGTCATGGTGTTGGGAATATTTTCTGGCACTCTTGGCCCCTTGTACCAATTTGAGCATCGTTGCAAACGCACACAGTCATTGTTTGCGACCATGTCCACTCCCTTATGACCACATGTACCCAACATCTGATGGCTTTAAACTTTTTCAGCAGGATAATGACACCATGTCATAAAGCTGGAATCATTTCGACTGTTTTCTTGACATGAACAAAGAGTTATGTACTCAATGCCTCCACAGTTCACCGATCTCAATCACTAGAGCATCTTTGGGATGTGGTGAATTCCGCATCATGGAGTCAAAGCCGAACAAATCGGGCAACTGTGTGATGCCTCATGTCAATATGGACAAAAATCTCTGTAGGAAGCTGCTCCAGCCCTTGTTTGAATCTTTCCTTCGAAGAATGAGGCATTCTGAAGGCAACAAGGAGGGTCCAAACCCGTTACTAGCATGGTGTACCTAATAAAGTGGCCGGTGAGTGTATATATTTGGTATTGTTCATCCTGTGATAAATGTATTAAAAAGAAAAGAGAATAGGATGCTCACATTTGTAAGTTTCAAGGGAAAGACAGGAAGTGCCAAGACTATGGGGGTCATTTACTAAGGGCCCGATTTCCGGCATTTCCCGACGTTGTACCGATATTTCCGATTGCGCTGTATTCCCTGAAATGGCCGAACGAAAACCCGACGGCGGATTCAGAAAAAAAAACCACTGCATTTTTAAAAAAAAATCTGGTCACGGAGCTTTGCCACTACCTTCGACTCAGCCCGGCTCGTTCCTGCATCAGGGTTTCCATGCTTTTCAGAGCAAGCATCGCCCCTGGGGGACGGCGGGGACTACCTTATAAACTCCCGGCCGTACCGAATCCAGCACAGAATGCGCCGCTGGATCACGAATGGACGGGTAAGTAAATCTGCCCCTATGTCTTCAATGTTTGTTCTACAGTTGTACTGCACCAGAAGTCTCGCAAAAATGTGGCCAGGCTGAAGCCTGTCAGTAAACTGACATGACGCAAGCTTGTATCAAATCTGAATTGGTGTAGGAGAGCTACTCTAAGTCATGCAGATACTGATGAGAAGCCTGACGGTACAGAGGGAGAAGAGGAAGAAAAGAATGAACTAAAAGTGGAGACAACAGTAGTCTGTGTGATGGAACTTGAACAACCACTGATGAAACTACACTCTGTTCTATCTAATAAACCCAGAACTAAACGATTGGATGACACTAATCTGCCAAACCTCACTGTTGCTTGAAACCTAGTGTATGATCCAGGTACGGGGACAAATCCAAACTACACTCCAAACTTCAGAAGACAGGAGGATGAAATGCCACTCAACTGCAAGCAGATGGTGAGAAATATGATGATTGTGATTGTTATGTCTGACAGATGTGAGTGACCTGTGTGATGGTTTAAATAGTAATATGAAGAAGCAACATTATCCCAAAAAACCTAATATAGAAACTGTGGTCATGGGTGGTGTAATTGACCATGAAGATGATTGCGAAGTGAGTGTTGTGCTTATAAGAAACTTTCAAATTCCAAATATGAAGAAACAGTTGACTAATCTGAAATATCAATTTCTATTACTTGTGGGGGTGAGCTTCATCCATTTGAGGAGATTATGTCCGGAGAAGGTGTGATAGCAAGAGAGGCCATAACGGATGCCTGTTTAAGAGGATTGCCAGGCCCTTTAATTGGAAAGTAAAGATGAACTAGAAACACTGGATAAAGTCCCGCCAACAAATAAGCCACCATTGAAAAAAGATCCAAACTGTGCCACATCCATGAAGAAATTGAAAATTTATTTTAGATACGGAGAGAGGAAACATGGTTGTAGGATATGTTTGATAAGTCTGTTCACAAAACATCAAGATGGAAGTAAAAAATATGCTTGACCTACAACATTTAATGGAAAAAGTGACACACTGCAGGTGGCAAGGTGTAGTTGTCCTAGAGATTTAAAACTTTCTCACTATGGGAAATAGAGGAGTATTGCAGAAGGGACAGTCTAAACCATTGATTGTGTGGGCAGCACTTTTGCCTTGCAGAGCTGGGGTCCTGGGTTCAAATCCCACCCAGGTCAAAGTATGCAAATAGTTTGTATGTTCTCTCCGTGTTTGTGTGGGTTTCCTCTGGGTCCTCCGGTTTCCTCCCACACTACAGAAAAAATTTCAGTTAGGTTGTTTAGACTGTGAGCCCCATGGGACAGGTACTGATTTGTCATGCTTTGTGGAGTGTTACTACCATCTGATGCATACTGTAGGCAGAACTATCGGTGTTATACCCCAATGTAGAAGCTTTGGCCCCGGAGGGAGGGTTGCTCTTGGTTAAAAGTCCTATGGTCTTCATCAAGAAGGGGGGGATATTTGGCATGGTGGCTGCCACTGTAGCAGAAATGTGTACTTTGCCAAGAAAGATTGTTCTTTCCTCGTTTTTGGATTATTGTGAAAAAAAGAAAGGTACTGCTTGTTTCCCTGTCATGACGAGAATTCGTTATATTTAAAAGAGTATATAAAGTTGGCTTAACATCTAATTGGAGTTGCCACTCTATATTAAGAACAAGATTATTTGGGGTACCTGTCCTTAAGATAAGCGGGTAATTTTTCCCATCGTTTGAGTAATTTTATTATATGTGAACATATTGGCGGTAGTGATGCTGATCGCAAGTACGATAGGTCTCGCACTGGTGGATTGTCTGTAATTGTTATGCACTTTGGGAAGTGTAAAAATAGTGGAATTCATGATGTTTCCCCTACAATAAGTTGTTTTAAATTTCTGTAAAATTCCTTTTGTAAGGCTTATGATGCTATTGAGGGATGTTAAGCGCTTCTATTCTTAAATTTGATTTTCAAAGTTTATATGTGCCTGAATCTGGAAGAGTATCAGATTTTTAGCATCTGTGCCGAGAAGGACAAGGATAGTTTATAGTGGTGCTCGTAAGGATAGAGGTTAATAATCTGTGGGCATTGTGGTTACACCCTCCCTACCAGGGTACAAAACACCAGTGTTTTGTGTTCTTGTTAATAAATTCTGGAAGATAGCTGTTTGATTAGTGTTTGGGCCATATCTTGATAGCTGAATTAAGTAGAGAAATAGGGTGATAGCTACCGCAACTTCTGGATTCTTTCTGGTTGTGGTAAGACGTGATAAGTGCAGATAGAGTGTTGTTAGGTTTCGGTTGTGGGTCTTCTTCCAACATTGCGTTAACCAGTCTGTAAGAGGTGGTAGGAATTTTTTATGTATTCCCGGGCTTTTTCTTTGAGAGGAATGAATGAGATGAAATAAATCTCCTTTGTGGTTTGATGTAGTTACGATTTTGACTGTTGTGTTAAGGGATAGGAGGGATAATTGTTTATGAATTGGGGGTTTTTTCTATGAGATCCCATTTATATGAGAGCTATTTGATGACCTTTTTTGTCTATGTTATACAAGTCCTAGTGAACTAGTGAAAGCCCTCTTCGATATTAGAGTATTAGACGCATTTTTTTCTCCTTTTGTAACAAGCTGTTTCTATCAAACAAAAAGGCATGTTCTCTTTCTTTTTATTGGGGACATTTAATTGTGTTTCCTTTCTCCCAAGTGAGTTTTGTGCGACCTCTGCATATTGATATAGTCTAGCTGACCATTGATTTTCCCCCAGCAGGGGGTCTGGAGCTCTTTCTAAGGCAAGCAGTTGCTCAGACTACGGCTCTATCATTGGATTATTTTCTGCTACTTCAATGTCTTTTTTGGGCGGTTTGTTGCTAAAACAAACAAACAAACATTAATCCCTTTGCCGCTTTGCGGCGGCGCTATTGTGAAGATAAAGTCCACTCTAGAACTCCGTTCCCACGCGTCGGCTTATTACCACCTCCCGCATTTGGGCCAGTGGATCCACGCATCCCGAATCCTGACAGAGGGTACACCTTACCGAGTCACTGTCCTGTTCCACTTTTCCCTTTGCTAAAAAGTATTCGCCCTACGGTATCATTTCACGTAAGGCGTTTTGTTGAATGGAAGCTGTGCTGAGTTATTATGCCACCCCTCTTTTCTCTTTATGATAAACTAAGTGTATAGTTTTGCTTTGAGAAAATGGATGCTGTGCAAATGTTTCTCCAAGTGGTGTTTCTGTAGAAAAAGAGTCAGAACTTACGTCCCGTTAGAATAGTTTGTAGAAGCTATAATTGTCTCCACAGATGGCTGCTTTTGTCAGTTGTCTTGGGTAGTCAGCAGGACCACAGACTACGTGCTGGGGTCTCTTTAGATGACGGGGATCCAGCGCTCTGTGAGTCTTTTGGTTTGATCAGTCTGCGCTTTTTCCTCACGCCATTCATAATATTGACTTGGTCAGCCCTTTAATCTTTCATTTTCCCCGACCTCTATTTTCTTGGTCTTTCTATTGCATAAAGCATTATTTAGGCATCGTGCCTGTTATGGGCCATGAAGTGAGCTAGGTAACGAGTTTGTACCCACCTTCACACCGCAAAGGTTCCATTGTTCATTTTGAACTTGGACACCCTGGTATCAGTGGTCATGGTGAAGTTTTTAAGAGTTGTACAGCAATTCGAGAATGTGGGCAGTCTAAGGCCCGAAAGGTACCGAGAAGAAACTCCTCCAACCCCTTCCCATGGCCTAAAACAACCCTGGACACATATTTCTATGCATGTGCATGGCTGACACTGCTAAAATACCCTGCAATAACATCATTATTGCAGAGTATTATCATGAGCACGAAATCAGATGATTGCTGTTCATGTCCCATAGTGGAATGGTTAAAAAAAAAAGTGTTTAAAAAATGTTTTTCCAATGAAAACAATAAAGCAATAAATACAATGAACAAGACCAAAATCCCCATAACATATAAAGAGACATATAACGCAAACAACAGTCTAAATCATAACACCAACCCACATAGATAGTATCAGCACTCCGTACAACCCTAGATAAAAAGTAAATAATTATTGAACACACGCTAAAGAAAAAACAAAAAAGGTAAACGATCTGGCCAAAATTGTTGCTTTACCTATTGAACACGCACAATAAATTCACATAAAAAGGGAACAAACAATATCATATGTACTCAAATAATTACTGTTGCAAAGTAACATGTCCCCGCAAAAAACCAACGCCATCAACCAGCTCATAGCCAAAAAGTAACAAATGTATGCCCACTTGGAAGATGAAAAATGCAAAAATGATAGAGTTTTCCCCACATCGTGCTTTATGTGGCCAAATTTAGTAAAACTATAGAAAAAATATTCAGGTATGGTATACCCGATCCTTTCGACCATGAGAAAAAAGATGAATGATCATGAAAAAGATCATGATTATTAGGCTTTAAGTGAAACCCCCCCAAAAAAAAGTGTATAAAAAAATCTAGTAACAGAATTGATTGTTTTTCTATCCTGCCCTCAAAAAAAAGTACCTAATTTTAACAATAGGGATACCCACCCCAAAGGTTACACTGGGAAAGCATCTCATCATGCAAAAAAAATTGCCCATATGGCCCCAAAAACAAGACAGCTAAAATTTATGGCCACAAAAGGGGCCATGAAGAAAACTAACAATATCTGGCAAGCTTGCAGGAACGCTCCTTACCTCTTCTGTTCGCCTCGCCTTGAGCCGCCATAAACAAGTAATGGCCACAGCTGGGGGGGTCTCTGTACTCGGGAGAAATTGCACACAAATAGTAAGTATGTGTTTTCTCCTTTTTATCTTTTGGGAAATGTGTAATTTTAGGGCTAAAGAAACGTATAACCGACAAAATTTGACCATTTTAAATTTCACCTCCATTTAATCAATTACTATGAAACTGCAAGGGGTTAACAATTCTTCTAAAAGCAGTTTTCTGCTAGATGGAAGGTGTGAAATTGGAAAAGGGTTGATTATCTTGGGGAATTTTGATGTTTTTTAAATGTGTCTTCAAAATAATTCAAACAGTATTCTTCTCAAAAGCGTTCAATCTGAAAATACGGAAAACGATATTCCTTGTAGCTGTGTGACAATCCAAATAAATTATCCGGAAATTTCTAAAATTATGAAAATGTAAAGTAGACAATGGACACATGTGTATCAGCAACTTATTAGTTGGTAACTACTGGTAATCTATCTGTCTGGCAAGGCGATATTTTGATATCAAATGGCAAATTTTTCCCAAAATTGAACAGTTTTCCTTTTTTTTTTGTAAACAATGCAATCATATCAGCCAAAACTGACCACTATAATGAAGACAAAAGGGGGAAAAAACAATCTCCGAATCGTTTTTTGCATAATAAAGTGTTTAAAAGTTATAACCATACAAGAGACGTCAATTCGATATACAAAAAAGGGGACTGGCCTTAACAGTATCACCGTCATTCAAAAATAACAAACTTTGATATGTGTAGGGCAGGTAATTTAAGCACTGTTTGCATTGGATTAGTTTACCCAACGATTTTCTCCTTCCTCTTATTCTGCAGGACTTCCTAGATGGCAGTGACTGCTCAGGAGTAGGCTGTTACTAGCGATATCCATTCCGTCTTCACAAAGAAGCTGGACTCGGAACAGGAGAAACACCCCCCATGCCCCGCTCCTGCATACAGCTGATACCATGGTCTGCCAGCACTCGTCATGTGCAGAAGCGAAGGAAGCCTCACTAATGTAGTGACCATATACCTACAGTTCTATCTCTCCTCAGGCTTTCCCTACACTTGTTATAACAAAAATATACTTATAGTAACCATATATTAAACCAGCTATCTGAGCAAGTCCACTGCCCTCTGGGAAGCTGTGTGGACAAGCAGACGAAACTGCACTCCCCACCTGCTACCCCCATAACCTCACAAAGGAAGGTGGCAGGAGACTCTCCAAGTCTGCAAGCTGTGCCCTCTGTGGCTGCCCCTCAGTGCTCGTGGAGTGTTACTATAATATAGAAGAGATAGATAACAGACAGACAGTATAAAAACAGATAATAAGATGATGATAGATTTAGAGTTGAATAGCTAGATTAATAGCTATGGTTCATTGGTCAGCAGCGAGGTGCTTGTTGAGAGGTGAATGGAGGCAGGCTCCGCCCCTCCATCTTGTTGACTGTAGTTTTATTGGAGAGCTGGACACCATGGTTGCTATGGCAAAAAGAATACTGAAATGAGGACCAGGAGGCAAATCTTTTGAGAATGATTCCCAGGGGAACAGTCAGTTCTAGGGTGGCGGCATATAGAAACAAATGCCTTATATATCCTACAAGTTCTATACACCTTCCTGTGCTGTATAATACTGAGTCTCCATCATACCTAGATCCTATTTCTGCTTGTATTAACCTTTCCATTCCGTGTATCCAACTCGTACAGTCACCGATCCTGTTTACTTTTGCTGGGTCATGACAGGGCTGAAGATCAGTTACAGTGTGAGTAAAGCGCGTCCCCTATGGTATCTATCCAAGGTCCTATTATACTATCATCTGTCTCTATCTATCATGATATCTATCTAATCTAGTTATAGAACTATCTATCTATCTCTGAAATATCTATCTAGTGATTTAGCGTGCAAGTTGCAATCGAATATCTCACGATCATGCTAGTGTCTGCAGGGGTAAGTTTGTCATTAGGGAGAGAGGATGACGAACCGTGTGTTTGCCTCCACCTAGATACTTCCGCCATGTCAGTGTAGCCTGACGAACCATGTATGCTTGTGAGAATAGATAGTCGACAATGTGTACTATGTGCAGTGTCCCTTTTAGTGTGGTCAGGGTTGCGCCATATTCAGGATTTCTGGTGCCACGTTCGTTGAATCTGTGCCCCCTGCACTAACTTGACAGACTGCAAAACTATTTTGGGTGCACTTTTAACATGGGGCATGTGACACATGGAAAAGTTCTATATGTTGGACTTCTTGTTATCAGTAAATGCCAGGGACTATTTGAGCACAGAGGTGGAAGTGTAGACTCTGAAGGCTGAGAATCTGTAGATCTGGATGGTGCGACTACGTCCAGGCTAAAAGGTGTCAGCTTCGATGTGCATGTTGGCCTGGCAGCCCCTGCCCAATCTGCTTCTGTTGGTGGAGAGAATAAGAGAGGTGCTGACAAGCATCATAATAACAAATAGATAGGTTATCTTTAATTCCAGGTAACATTACAAATAGATTTGAAATACTTTTATTAACGCTCTTTGACAGGCTTTTTGTCATCAATTGTTTCGTGCACTAAACCCCTTTACTAACTGTGACAAGCTCACTGTAAAGTATGGCATGAGATCCACTTGTGTAAAAAGCAGCAAAAAAGTGAAAATACGAATTGAAAAATGAAGCTATTCTGAAGGCTGTAGGCTTGTATATTTCCGGGTAATAACGCCCACTCAATATAAGCCAAAGGCTCCCTATATTAATAGGCCAACCACAAAAACTGGGAACACATCCTATTGAATTAGAGTATAGATAGAACCTGAGCTTAAAGCGGCCAAGAGCGTGGCAAAACGGCTCATCGAATTTTCGGCTTGTGTGTCCGCACTGTGTAATTTGAATATAAAGAACTTGTTTCACTTTTTTGGTGAGTGACACTCCTCTTGCTATAAAGTCTAGGTGGGATAACGATTGTCACATGGCAGCCTCCCCCCAGTAAGATAGCTAATTCACTCCCCTGCGCACCAGATAAGCCGCAGACCCCTGCCCCCGCAACGTATAGCCGCACCTCGCCCCAGTATACAGCAGTCATCAACCTCCTGGCGCCTCGGTCAATATCTAGCCAGCCCCCCGTATCATAGTACAGCTAGCGGCCCCCTATATAGAGCCAGCCCACGATGTATATAGACAGCCCTCAGTATAAGTCATCCAGCCCTAGAAGTATAGCTAGCAAAGCCCCTGTCCACAGTATATCTAGCTAGGTCTTAACACCAGGAATAGCCACAGACCCAAGATATAGCACGCCCCCAATAATATAGACAGCCACCCCATATGTAACAACCCCCAAAAACCCAGTACACTAGCCTGCCTCTCGCCACAGTAATATTCATCCAGCCCCAAGGTATAGCAGTGCCCCCCATTAGCCACCAGCCAGCCTGGACCATATCTAGACACCAGCTCAAGTTGCCACAGCACATAAAAATGGACTTTAGTTTGGCAACTGGAAGGTCCTGGCGAACGTAGAGGCAACACAGGCTCTAAAGTCAGCGATGCCTGCCTTAATTGTGTGTGCTGGCACACTCACACAGTATGGTAGTATGAGTAGAGACCGAGTTGGGGTTTTCAAACTAATTTTTTTGGCTTATCTAACATGGCTTATAGTATGTAGATATGCAGTATTGTAGTAGCGCAAGTATTGTTGACTTAATATATGTCTTGATAGTGATTGTACTTGTAACCCCCCTACAGGCCTATTTGTGCCATTTGGGACACGCCCCATTTTCAAATTCTGCCCTATGTCACTGGTTAAGTGGGTTTTAATTTGGAACGCTTAAGATATCCAGGGATTTTGAGAATGTTGTCTTCTGTGACATATGTACTTCAAAAAGTTTTTAAAAATTGGATGAATCTTTGTTTTTGTTAGAAAAAAAATCTAAATTTGCAAAAATGTAGGCAAAATTCTTTAGTTCAGCTTTCTAAATTCCTACTTTTGATGCATATGTCAATAGCACCAAAATAAAATTCATAACGTAACATTCCCAAATGTCTCTTATAGTTTTTTTCATATTTTTTTTTTTTTGTAGATTCCACATATTTTACTAGATGTTATTAGGCTCGGAATTAGGTGCCATTTTTCACATCTGTTGTAAAATCACCAAACCCGTATTTAAGACCTGCTCAATTCTAATTGAGTGTGAGAGGCCTCTAAAATAATGACGGAGATACGAAATTCCACACCATTATGAAAGTACACCCTCAAACATATGCAAAACCCTTAAAGAGTTTTTTTAACTATCTTAGGTGTTTGAGGGGTTAAAACACAACTGAGTTTTCAGTCTAACAATGTACATATTTTTTCACAATACACTCATTTTGGGTGGAAAATTTAACATTTCATGGATGATTAAATTAATAAAGGGCTCCACAAAGTTTGATACCCAATTTCTCCTGAGTACACGATTACCATATATGTTGGTGGTATCCTGGTGGTTGCACGGCTGGGCATAGAATTGGAAAGGAGGTGCCATCCAAGCAGATGTTGTCATTGTCAACATTGTACAGTGTGTATACTTTTTTCTTTTGGAAGTGGACCTATAGGGACTATACCATAAAAAAGTAATTATTTTTATTCTAATGGTCGACCCACGATTACGAAAATACCTTTTTATCATATTTTTTTTCCCCATTTTTACGAATAAAAGTAATTTGGAAACATGTTGTGTAATTTTAGCTATCTCACCGTCTTTCTATGCATAACTTTTTTTCCTCGCCTCGAAATCTGTTTAAAGGTTTTTTCTGCAAGAGGATTGTTCTTTTCAGTTGTTTCTTATTTTAAGAAGTTCATTTTATCACTTTTTGCGCATTTTTTTTATAGGGTATTAAAATAAAATGATAATTTTTTTGGAGCGTGTTTTTTTTGTTTTATTATGGTGTTCACTTGCGGATCTATAACAGTGTCGTTTTTATTATGCACATTGATTAACGGACGCAGCTCAGTACCAAATATGTGGGGGGGTTTTTGTGTGTTTTATTTAATTGTACTGAAGAAAACTAATTGGGAGAAATACTGTTTTCATTTTAGACAGCACCATCGTTTCATATGCATAACTGTTAGGGGTCTTTAATTTTTTGTGAAAAAGTTGTCTTTTTAGTGGCTTTTAAATGGTGTTTTATCTGATGTTTTTTTTTTTTTTTCCTGCTGCTGGCGTTTACGTGTGGGTCAGTACTTCCGTTTTTATTTTACTATTAGTTGTTTTTATGGGAAAGTGTAAGTTTATGGGCTTTATTTTATGCATTTGTTTTTATATTTGTTCTAATATGTGTGAACTTTTGTTGTTTTTACATGTTTTACTCTACATACTTGAACCAGCGTTGCTCTGTTTGCTGTGTTCAAGTCATACCCTGCTCTACATACTTTTTTCATTGTAAGCAGTTTAAACTGTCTAGCAGGCAGACATGCACAGGTACATTTTACAGTTATACGCGGAAGGGGCTGACGCTCAAGATCGGCAGCCCCAGAGAACCCAGGAGACTTGGGGGCTTGCCAAGAGAGAGGATCGGATCCCTCGGTAGCGGCAAGGGAATCAATCCATAGCGGAACACCTTACTGCCCGGTCTGCTGACCGCGGTGTGGGATGGGGTTAACAACCCGGTGATCAGATTCGCTCCGATCGTGGGTTTTAACGCGCGGTTGTCAAGCTGTAATAGACAGGACGTTTGATAGCACTCTCCCGTGCGCTTCAGTATCTAGTCGCAGGATTACGTAACGTCCTTCCTGCGCCTAGGGTTAAATAATGAACGTGGTTTAAAGTTTTTAAAAAGTGTGTGCCTCTCAAGTTCACTCCACCTACTCAAACTACTTATGGCATTAGTAAATTAGTTCAATAACACTCACCAGCCACTTTATTTAGGTCCCCGTCCAACTGCTCGCTGAACACTTAAAGGAAACCTACCAATTTGAAGTGGCAGTTTTCCGATTGGCAAACCGAGCACCAGCCAGGGTGAGGCTGGTGCCGGACTTATGTTATTTAGTGTTTATAAACCGCGGTAGCGGTTTTAAACACCTTTTTAAACATTATAGCGGCGCAGGCAGTACCAGCGCTCGGCGCTTACCGTGCGCGCGGCTACATAGAAAGTGAATGAAGAGCCCGTGCATGTAAGCCGAGCGCATACCTTCATGCGCCGGCTATATAAGTTTAAAAGTGTTTTAAACCGCGATCCGCGGTTTAAAACACTACTAAAAAGCTCCGTCACAGCTCAGCTGAGTGGTGCCGGTATGCCATCGGAAACTGCCACTTCAGTGGTTAGGTTCCTTTACATTTCGAATCAGCCAATCACATGGCGACAACTCAGTGCTTTAGACATGCAGACATGGTCAAGACACTTCCTGCAGTTCACAACCGAGCATCAGATTATGGGGAAGAGAGAAAGGTGATTTGAGTGGCCTTTGAACGTGTCTGGTTGTTGGGTGCCAGAAGGGCTGGTCTGAGTATTTCAGAAACGCTGATCTACTGGGATTTAAACGCAAACCAGAGTCGCATTAACGCCTCACCACGCGTCATAAGACGGGGATGAGGTGTGCATTACCCCCCAAAATAATTGCATGCGTAAAGATACGATGGCAATTATTCCGTTTAGCGCGCAGGCTGACGGCCCCGCACGCGCTGGCAAAGGAGGGAATTCAGTAGCGCGTCGCAGGCGCGCGCTGGAACCGCTCGGCGGATGATGCGGAGATGTGTGGGGATTGTGTAGCGCCGACCACTGCGGAGACAGGTGTGGGCGCGACTGCTGGGCTCCGCTCTCAATGCCCGCAGCATCGCCGATGGTTATGTGATCACGCGACTGCAGAAGTGCAGGGTGAGTGTGGCGGGGCCGGGCGGGATTACACACACTCTGTGTATGTGTTGCTGTGTGAGTGGTGTGTGGTGGTGTGTTTTGCTGTGCGCTGTTTGAGTGGTGTATTGCAAGCTGTGTGAAGTGTTGGCTTGGCTGGGAGAGGTGTGCTGTGCGCTGGGCGAGTGTTGCTGGTGCACTGTGCGAGTGGATGCGTGCAGAGACTGATGAATATGATACTAATTATTATATAGCGTCTTTAACATTAGTCCGGCTGATTTTATTATTTGTTATATGCATTCCGAAATTTCATACTCTCCTCGGCTAAATAATACTACAAAAAAATGTAGAGAGTCATTTTTACCCTTTGAGAAAAATATTAGTGCCCCTCTGCACACAACCACTCAAGGTCATAGAGAATGTCCGAAAACGAAAACAAACCATCGCAGTGAGCGCAGTCTGTGCGGAAATGCACTTGGTTGATGGCCAGAGGTCGAGAAGAATGGGCAGCCTGTTCAGAGCTGTACGAAGCTAACAGTGATTCAATTAACCAACGTTACACAACCAAGGTAGGCAGAAGGGCATCTACTGAACGCACAGTACGTAGACCTTTGAGGGCAGATGGGCGTACAACAGCAGAAGTACCACACCGGGTCCCACTCCTTTCAGCTCAATAACTAGTCATGGTGTGGGGAATATTTTCTTTCTGGCACTCTTTGGGCCCCTTGGTACCAATTGGATCACGATGCCACCGCCCACAGGCCTACCTGAGAGTGTTGTGCTGACCATGTCCATCCCTTTAATGATCCACAATTTACCCACATCTTGATGGATACTTACTTTCAGCAGTATAAGCGCCATGTCAAAAGCTGGAATACTCTCAGACTGGGTTTCTTGAACATGACAAAGGTTCACTGTATCAAAAGCTCCAAAGGTCAAATTGGTCACCAGATCTCAATCACAATAAGCACTTTGTGATGTGGTGGAACGGGAGATTCGCATCAGGGATGTCAGCCGACATTCTGCGGACAACTGGTTGGATGCAATCATGTCAATATGAAACCAAAATCTCTGAGGAATGTCTTCCAGGCACCTTGTGAAATCTAGTGCCACGAAGAATTGAGGCAGTTCTGAACAAAAGGGGTCAACCCGTTACTAGCATGGTATACTAATTAAAGTTGGCCGTGAGTGTATATAGTGTAAGGGATTAGGTCCGGATTTTCTTCTCCGGCTAGTATGGCCACTCTGTCACCCCAACAGAAACAACAAGAACAATTCACAGTCCAAACTGTTAACATTTTTGAATGCAACTTTGGCGAGAAGTATGATAAATCGGTCTCTAAGCCTTCTTGCACTTACATACATTACAGGTTCCCTACTCGTCAGGTGCTAGTCCACTGCTAGACATCCCCCAAAATAATAACGAACAATCACTGCTACACACAGATCCACGCTTTGGCATGATCATGCTTCCCCCAGGGTGGAAAATCCATTGTGCGGAAGTCTGCACAGCCAGTATGCGCATCAGTAAACAGCTTGGAAGATATAAGTCCAAAAGCAACTCGACCCAATTTCCCAGACTTCCGCTCGGCTCTTCCTTTATATTTGGCATGGTGGCTGCCACTGTAGCAGAAATGTGTACTTTGCCAAAGGAAAAGCCGAGCGGAAGTCCTGGGAAAATTGGGTCTATTTGTTTTTGGACTTAATTATCTGCAAGCTGTAACTGCTGCATAACTGGCTGGTGCAGACTTCCCACAATGGCTCCACCCTGGGGGAAGAAGCAGATCATGCCAAAAGGCCTGTGGAGCTGTGGTAGCAGTGATCTGTTCGTTATTTGGGTGTCTAGCAGTAGGCTAGCACCTGACGAGTTAGGGAACCTGTATGTATAGTAAGTGCAGAGAGGCATTAGAGCCGATTTATCAGAGCTTCTACGCCAAAGTTGCATCAAAATCGTACAGTTTGGACTGTGAATTGCTTGTGTTCTGGTGAATAGTGGCCATCTAGCCCAGGAGAAGACAATCCCGGACCTAATCCCTTACAATATATACACTCACCGGCCACTTTATTAGGTACACCATGCTAGTAACGGGTTGGACCCCCTTTTGCCTTCAGAACTGCCTCAATTCTTCGTGGCATAGATTCAACAAGGTGCTGGAAGCATTCCTCAGT
>CM033648.1:42545961-42622809 GCA_019512145.1 Engystomops pustulosus | reverse complement strand
ACACAGCGCATAGCAAACACACTCACACAGCGCACAGCAAACACACTCACCACACACTCACACAGCACACATACACAGAGTGTAGTGTATCCCCTGCCGCGGCTCACACTCACCCGGCACTTCTCTCAGGTCCCGCCGGGATCACATAACCACTGGCCGCTGCTGCGGGCATTGAGAGCCGGAGCAGCAGCATCGCGGCCCACATGTCTCCCCAGGGGTCGGCGCTCACAAATCCCACACATCTCCGCATCCTGCTGAGCGGTCCAGCGCGTGCTGCGATCGCGCTACTGACATTTCCCTCCTTTGCAGCGCGCGCTGGGCCGCTCAGCCTGCGCGCTACACGGAATAATTGCCAATCGTATCTTTACGCATGGCAATTATTTTGGGGGGTAATGGCACCTCATCACGCGTCTATGACGCGTGGTGAGGCGTTAATGCGACCTCTGGTTTTGCGTTAAAATCCCAGTAGATCAGCAGTTTCTGAAATACTCAGACCAAGTAAGTCCCTGCGACTAGATACTAAGCGCACGGGGAAGTGCTATAACGTCCTGCTTCTGGCACCGTCTCACGAACGGAGTCAGCACCAGAAGCAGCGGCTGTCGGCTGTCTATCACAGCTGACACCGCGCGTTAAAACCCACGATCGGAGCCGACTCTGATCACGGGTGTTAACCCCATACACACCGCGGTCAAGCATGACCGTGGCATGTAAGGGTGTTCCCGCTATGGATCGGATTCCCCGTGCCGCTTACCGAGGGATCCGATCCTCTTCTTGGCAGCCCCCAAGTCTGCTGAGTTCTCCGGGGCTGCCCGATCTTCTGAGCAGTCAGACCCCTTCCGCGTCTAACTGTAAACTGTCTGTGCATGCTCTGCATGCTTAGACAGTTTACACTGCTCTACAATGAAAAAGTATTGTAGAGCAGGGTATTGAACTTGAACCAGCAAACAGAGCATCGCTGGTTCAAGTATGTATTAGTAAAAACATGTAAAAACACAAAAGTTTACACATTAGAACAAATACAAAACAAATGCATAAAAATATAAGCCCATAAAATTTCACTTTCCCATAAAAACACTTAATAAAGTAATAATAAAACGGAATCGTTACTGGACCCACACGGTAAACGCCAGAGAAAAAAAAAAAAAAAAACATTCAGATAAAAACACCATTTAAAATAAGCCCACTAAAAAGAACAACTTTTCTCACAAAAAATAAGCCCCTAACCAGTTATGCATATGAAAAGATGGTGATGCTAAAATGAACAAGATTTTCTCCAAATTAGTTTTTATTCAGTACAATTAAATAAAACACACAAAACCCCCACATATTTGGTACTGCTGCGTCCGTATCAATCTGCATAATAAAACAGAATTGTTATTAGATCCGCAAAGTGAACCCCATAATAAAACAAAAAAACACGCTCCAAAAAATTATCATTTTTAATTAATACCCTATAAAAAATGCTCTAAAAAGTGATAAAAATGAACTCTAAAATAAGAACACTGAAAAGAACAATCCTTCTTGCAAGAAATAAGCCCTTAAACAGATTTCTGAGGCGAAGGATAAAAAAGTTATGCATATGAAAGACGGTGATGCTAAAATTAACAACATTTTTCCAAATTACTTTTTATTCAGTAAAAATGGGGAAAAAAATATATAAATAAGGTATTTTCGTAATCGTGGCGACCCATAGAATAAAAAATAATTTACTATTTTTATGGTATAAGTCCCTATAGGTCCACATTCCAAAAAGAAAAAAATTATAACCTGTACAATTTGACAATGCAAATCTGCTTTGGATGGCACCTCCTTTCATTCTATGCCCAGCCGTGCACCCACCAGGATACCACCACATATATGGTATCGGTGTACTCAGGAGAAATTGGGTATCAAACTTTGTGGAGCCTTTATTCATTTAATCCATTGCAAATGTTTAATTTTCCACCCAAAATGAGTGTATTGTGAAAAAATATTACAATTTGTAGACTGAAACTCCATTTTGTTTTAACCCCTATAAAACACCTAAAGAGTTAAAAAAACTTCTTAAAAGCGGTTTTGCATATGTTGAGGGGTATACTTTCCATAATGTGGTAATTTACGAGTCTCGCTATTATTTAGGCCTCTCACACTCAATTAGAAGTTGAGCAGGTCCATGTAAATACGGGTTTTGGTGATTTTACAAAAGATGTGAAAAATGGCACCTAAATTCCGAGCCTCATAACATTCTAGTAAAATATGTGGAATCTAACAAAAAAAAAATATGAAAAAAACATAAAGAAGACATTTGGGAAATGTACGTTATGAATTTATTTTGGTGCTATGACTATCTGCATCAAAAGTAGAGAATTTAGAAAGCTGAAAATAAAGAATTTTGCTACATTTTTGCAAATTTAGATTTTTTTCATAACTAAAAACAAAAGATATCATCCAAATTTTTAAACTTTTTTGAAGTACAATATGTCACGAGAAAACATTCTCAAAATCCCCTGGATATCTTAAAGCGTTCCAAAGTTAAAACCACTTACAGTGACATAGGGCAGATTTGAAAAATGGGGCTGTGTCCCAAAGGCCAAAATAGGCCTGTAGGGGTTAACAAGTACAATCCTATCAGACATATATTAATAGCAAACAATAACTTGCCTACATACTAATACTGCATACTACATACTATAAGCCATGTTAATAAGCACAAAAAATTAGTTGAAAACCCCAAACTCTGCTTCTACTCATATACCCATACTGTGTGAGTGGCTGCCAGCACACACAATTTAATGGCAGCATCGGCTGATGTTAGAGCCTGTGTGCCTCTACGTCGCACGGACCTGCCGTTGCCAAACGTAAGTCCATTTTTATGTGCTGGGCATACTGAGGCTGGTTATATACTGGTCAGGCTGGCTGGCTGGCTATATGTTGGGGGCCTGCTATACACTTGGGGCTGGATGGATATTTACTGTGGCAGAGGCAGGCTATGTACTGGGTTTTTGGGGGTTGTTAAATACTGGGGCTGGCTGTCTATATATTGGGGGCGTGCTATATATTTGGGTCTGGTTGGCTATATACTGGGGTTAAGACTAGCTATATACTGTGGGACAGGGGGCTGGCTAGCTATATTCTAGGGCTGGATGACTTTATACTGAGGGCTTTCTATATACATGGGGCTGGCTATATACTGGGGGCTGGCTAGCTATTGACATGGGGCAGGAGGTTGGCTGACTGTATACTGGGGCTAGGGGGCTGGCTATACAGTGGGGGGCAGGGATCTGCCCGGCTATATTCTGGTGCGCAGGGGGCTGAATAGCTATATACTGGGGGGAGGCTGTGACCAATACGTATCCCACCCTAGACTTAAGAAGGAGTGTCACTCACCAAATAAAGTGAAAAAAGTCTTCTTTATTCAAATTACACAGGGCGACACACAGAGCCGAAAATTCGATGAGCCGTTTTGCACCGCTCGGCGCTTTCTCAAGGCTAGGCTTATACTCAAGTCAATAGGTGTTCCCAGTTTTTTGTGGTATAATTAGGAGCTTTGGCTTATATTTGAGTGGGCTTATACTCGGAAATATACAGCCTACAGCCTTTCAGAATAGCTTCATTTTTCAATTCGTCATTTCACATTTTTGCTGCTTTCCTACCACAAGTGGACCATGCCATACTTTACATTGAGCTGTCACAGTTAAAGGGGTTATGCCACGAAACAATTGACTGCAAAAAGCTGTCAAAGAGGTTGAAATATTTCAAAAATCTATTTGTAATGGTTACCTGGAATTAAAGATGCCTATCTATTTGTTATTATGATGCTTGTTCAGCCTCTATTCTGCTCCACACAGAAGCAGATGTGGGAGGGGCCTAGCCAGGCACATGCACAGCACTGACAGCGGGAGTTAGTGCACCACTCAGTACTACAGATTTCTCAGCCTTCAGAGTCTCCTTCCACCTGCTGTGCTCAAATAGTCCCTGCATTTACTGATCCAATAGAAGTCCAATAGAAATGTGTCACATGCCCCATGTTAAAAGTGCACCAAAATAAGTTGGTGCAGTCTGTCAAAGTAGTGCAGGGGGCACCAGATTCATGAAGAACGTGCACCAGAAATCCTGAATCTGGCGCCCCCTGCACACTACACAGGACACTGCACATAGTACACATGTACTATCTATTCTCACAGCATCATGGTCGGTCAGGCTAACATGCATGGCGGAAGTCTAGGTGGAGGCAAACCCCACGTGTATCGTCACTCCAAAGTGACACTTACCCCTGAGACCTAGCATGATGCTGTGAGAATACATTGAATTGCAACTAAATCACTAGATAGATATTTATGAGATAGATAGATAGATAGATAGATATGAGATAGATATGAGATGGATAGATAGATGACAGATGATAGATAATAGGACTTGGATAGATAAATAGGTGACAGCGTCTCACATGTTACTGATCTTTAGCCCTGTCATGACAGCAAAGTACAGGATCAGGTTACTGTAGAGGTTGGATACACGGAATGGAAAGGTAATAACAAGCAGAAATAGGGAATAGGTATGAGGAGACTAGTAATACCAGCAAGGAAGGTGTAATAGAACTTGGTAGGTATATAAAGGAGTTTCTATATGCCGCCCCCAGCAACTGACTGTGTCCCTGGGAATCATTCCTCAAAGTATTTTGCCTCCTGGTCCTCATTTAGTATCTCTTTTGGCCAATAGCAACCATGGTTTCCAGCTCTCAAAAAAACTACAGTCAACAAGATGGAGGGGCGGAGCCTGCCTCCATTCACCTCATCACAAGCACCTGCTGCTGACCAATGACACCATAGCTATCTTATATCTATCTAATTAACTATCTATCAATCTATCTATCTGTCTTTTTATCTGTCTGTCTGTCTATCTATCTGTCTATCTAAGTAACACTCCAGTGCAGCACATGAGGGGGCAGCACATGAGGGCACAGCTTGCAGACTTGGAGAGAGTCTCCTGCCACTTCCTTGTGTGAGGTTATGGGGGGAGGTGGGGCTGCAGTTTCTGTCTGTGTCCACACAGACTTCCCCTAGATGGCAGTGACTGCTCAGATAGCTGTTACTATATGTTACTATAAGTATTATTTTGTTAATACAAGTGTAGGGAAAGCTGAGGAGAGATAAGAATGTAGGTACTTGGTCACTACATTAGTGAGGGCTTCTTCCTGCACATGACTGAGTGCTGCAGACATGAGGTAATCAGCTGTATGCAGGGAGGGGGATGGGGGCGTGTCTCCTGT
This sequence comes from Engystomops pustulosus, assembly GCA_019512145.1. NCBI lineage: Eukaryota > Metazoa > Chordata > Amphibia > Anura > Leptodactylidae > Engystomops > Engystomops pustulosus. Next base: position 42,617,561 of record CM033648.1, on the reverse strand, counting down.
TCCGTAGTCTCAGCTTCTTTGTGAAGACGGAATGTCCATAGTAACAGCTATCTGAGCAGTCACTGCCATCTAGGGGAAGTCTGCAGAATACAAGAGGAAGGAGAAAGATTCGGGTAACTAATCCAATTGCAAAAGTGCTTAAAATTACCTGCCCTACAACATATCAAAGGTTTTTTGAAATGACGGTTATACTTTAAGGCTCAGCCCCATTTTTTGTATTCTGAATTGCGTCTCTTTATATGGTTATAACTTTTAAACACTGTTACTTATCAAAACGAGATTGTTTTTTTTTCCCCACATTTTGTACTTCATTATAGTGGTACATTTTGGCTGATATGATTTGCATTTGTTTACAAAAAAAAAAGGAAAAATGTTAAATTTTTTAGAAAAATTTGCCATTTTCGATATTCAAAATCATCGCATTTTCAGACAGATAGATTTACCACCTAAATAAGTTGCTGAATAACATTTCCCATATGTCTACTTTACATTTTCATAATTTTAGAAATTTCCGGATAATTTATTTTGATATCACACAGCTTACAAATGGAATATCAGTTTTCCGTATTTTCAGAATTGACGATTTTGAGGAGAAATACTGTTTTGAATGAAATTTGACACATTTAACATCAAAATTCCCCTATATAATCAACCCATTTTCAAATCTTCACCACTCAATCTATCAGAAACTGCTTTTAGGAAGATTGTTAACCCCTTGAGATTTTCATAGTAATTGAATTAAAATGGAGGTGAAATTTAAAATGGTCAAGTTTTGTCGGTTATACGTTCATTTAGCCCTAAAATGTACACATTTCCAAAAGATAAAAAGAGAAAACACATCTTACCATTTGTTATGCAATTTCTCCCGAGTACAGAGACCTCCCACATGTGGCCATTACTTGTTTTATGGGCGCTCAGCGAGGCGCAGAAGGGAAGGAGCGTCCTGCAGCTGCCAGGATTTTAGTTTTCTCATTGGCCCCTTTTGTAGGCTATAAAATTTTAGCTTTCTTGTTTTTGGGGCCATATGACGGCATTTTTTTTTGCAGGATGAGATGCTTTTCCCAGTGTAACCATTTTGGGGTTGGTATCCCCTATTGTTGAAAATGTAGGTACTTTTTTTTTGAGGGCAGGAATAGAAAAGCATCAATTCTGTACTAGATTTTTTTACATTTTTTGGGGGGTTTCACCTTATAGCCTAATAATCATGATCTTTTTCATGATCATCATCTTTTTTCTATGGGTCGAAAGGATTACGGGTATACCATACCTGAATATTTTTTTCTTACGTTTTACTAAATTTGCCAAATAAAGCACTAATGTGGGGAAAAATCTATCATTTTTGCATTTTCATCTTCCAAGTGGCATAACATTTTTACTTTTTTGGCTATGAGCTGGTTGATGGCTTGTTTTTTGCGGGACATGTTTAACTTTGCAACAGTATTATTTTGGAGTACATATGATTTGTTTGTTCACTTTTTATTGCATTTATTGTGAGTTTCAATAGGTAAAAAGCAAAATTTTTGGCAGATCGTTTACCTTTTTTTTTTTTCTTTAGCGGTGTTCAATAATTATTTACTTTTATTCTACGGGTTGTTACGGACGTGCTGATACTATATATGTGGGGTTTGTGTTATGATTTAGACTGTTGTTTTGCGTTATATGTCTCTTTATATGTTATGGGGATTTTGGTCATTTTCATTGATTTTATTGCTTTATTTTTCATTGAAAAACATTTTTTAAAAACTTTTTTTTTTAACCATTTCCACTATGGGACATGAACAAGCAATCATCTGATTTCTTGCTCATGATAATACTCTGCAATACTGATGTATTGCAGGGTATTAGCAGTGTCAGCCTATGCACATGCATAGAAATATGTGTCCAGGGTTGTTTTAGGCATGGGAAGAGGTTGGAGGAGTTTCTCTGGTACCTTTCCGGGCACCTTAGACCTGGCACATTCTCGACTTGCTGTAACAAACTCTTAAACTTCACATGACCACTATACCAGGGTGTCCAGTCAACACATGACAATGGAACTCTTGGGGGTGGGAAGGTGGGTACAAACTGTTTACCTAGCTCACTTCATGGCCATACAGGCAGATGTACTAAATAATGCTTTAATGCAAATAGAAGACCAAGAAAATAGGAGTCGGAGGAAGAATGAAAGAATTAAAGGGCTACCAGAGTCAATTATTTATGAAATGCTTGAGGAAAAAGCGCAGACTATCAAAACAGAAAGACTCCACAGAGCGCTGCGTCTCCCGTCATCTAAAGATGACCCAGCACGTAGTCTGTGGCCTGCTGAGCTACAAAGACACTGCAGCCATCTGTGGAGACAATTATAGCTTCTACAACTATTATACAGGGATAAGTCTGACATCTGTTTCTACAAGAAACACACTTGAGAAACATTTGCACAGCACCATTTTCTCAAAGCAGATACACTTAGTTTATCATAAAGCGAAAAGAGGGGTGGGCATAATAATCTCACGCACAGTTCCATTCAAACACAGCCTTACGTGAATAGATACCGTAGGGCGAATACTTTTAGTCAAAGGGAAAATAGGACACATGACAGTGACTCTGGTAAGTATGTACCCTCTGTCAGGATTCGGGATGCGTGGATCCACTGGCCCACTGCGGGAGGTGGTACTAGCCGACGCGTGGGACCGGAGTCTAAGTGGTACCTGGTCTTCACCATAGCCTGCCGCAAAGCGGCAAAGGGATTAATGTTTGTTTGTTTGTTTAGCAAACAAACCCCCAAAAGACATTGAATTAGCAGAAAAATAATCCAATGATAGAGCGTAGCTGAAGCAACTGCTTGGCCTTAGAAAAGAGCTCCTAGACCTGCTGAACTCATGGTCAGCCAGACTATATCAATATGCAGAGTTCGCACAATACGCACTTGGGGACAAAGGAAACAAATTAATGTCCCTAATAAAAAAGAAAGAGAACATGCCTTTTGTAGAAACAGCTGTGTTACAAAATGGAAGAAAATGCTCTAATACTACTAATATCGAAGAGGCCTTTCACTAGTTCTACTAGGACTTGTATAACATAGACAACAAAGGTTCATCAATAGCTCTAGATAAATGGGATCTCATAGACAAATTCATAAACAAATTATCCCTCCTATCCCTTAACACAACAGCACAATCGTAACTCATCAAACCAAAAGGAGATTTAATTTCATCCCTCTTCCTAAAGAAAAGCCCGGGATACTATAAAAAATTCCTAACTCCACATCTTACAGACTGGTGTAACGCAATGTTGGAAGAAGCCCCACTACCGAAACACACTCTATCTGCAATTATCACAGTCTTACCCAAACCAGGAAAGAATCCAGAAAGTTGCGGTAGCTACCACCCTATTTCTCTATTAAATTCAGATATCAAGATATGGGCAAAACTACTATCAAAACAGCTATCTTCCAGAATTTATTAACAAAGAACAAACTGGGTTTGTACCTGGTAGGGAGGGTAACCACAATGCCACCAGAGTTATACACTCTATCCATTACGCCACCACTAGAAACATATCCCTGGTCCTTCTCGGCACAGATGCTAAAAATCATTGATCTCTTCCAGGAATTCAGGACCATATAAACTTTGAAAATCAACTTTAGGAAATCAGAAGCGCTTAACATCTCCAATAGCAATAATAGCCTTAACAAAAGGAATTTTACAGAAATTTTAACACAAATTTATTGTAGGGGAAAATCATAGAATTCCACTATTTTACACTTTACCAAAAGTGCATAAAAATTACAGAAATCCACCAGGGAGACCTATCGTCTCTGGATCAGGATCACTTACCGCCAATATGTCACAATATATAGACAAATTACATCAAACGATGGTAAAAATTATACCGCGTTACATTAAAGACAGTACCCAAATAATCTCTGTTCTTGAGAATATAGAGTGGCAACTCAATTAGATGTTAGCCACTTTATATACATCTTTATATACATGCATTCGTCATGAACAGGGAATACAAGCAGTACCTTTCTTTTTGTCACATAATCCAGAAACGAGGAAAGAACAAGCTTTCTTCATTATAGAGGGAATAAATTTTATTTCAAATCACAATTACTTTATGTTTGAAAGTTCCTTCTATCACCAGACTACAGGTACCGCCATGAGCACCAGGCTCGCACCGATTTATGCCAATCTTTTTTTGGCATATTGGGAATTGCAAACCATATAGCCCAAACTCTATTGCGGATGCACCAATGACTATAACCTAACATTTACCCCACAGATTGGCACTGAAAAAATAGAGTGTTTAGATCTCCTTATTTCAAACGAAGAACACAAACTATCTTGTTCCACCTATAGAAAACCAATAGCCAGAAATAGCTATATCCTTCAAGATAGTTGTCATTTACCAAGATGGCTTTCAAATGTACCATATACACAGTTTCGCGGGATTAGGCGCAACTGCACATATGACAAAACTTTTGAACAGGAAGCAATACAACTGAAACAAGATTTTATGGTAAAAATTACCCAGACGAACGGTTAAACACAGCTTACGACAAAGTAAAATCCTTAAATAGAAACACCTTCTCTTCTTTGAAGACAAAAAACAACAACCGCACCAAACAGGGAAAAAAATATTTTATTACCATTTAACTCCAATTACCCCAATATTGAGAAAGTTTTAAAAAAGCACTGGTATCTTCTTAAAAGAGACAAAACTTTAGGTAATATATTACCAGAGAGACCCCCTGTAGTGTACACTAAAGCACAGAACCTGAGTAATAAAATAGCACGCACTCAAAATAAAGAGTAAACCAATAGATAATGATATATGATGGCTCACATTTAAGGGCTATTACCGTTCTGGTACCTGTTTAGGATGCAAAACTACATCATTTATGAAAAAGACAACCAGTGTAAAATCTACAACAAATGTCTTTGAAGTAGAAATACAATTCCTGACCTGCAACACAAAGGGCACTATATACTTCCTAGAATGCCCATGTCAGTTGCCGGATATAGGCAGAACATCTAGATCGTTAAAGGAGAGAAAAAAGAACACATTAGGAAGTTTTATCAACCACTCTCTATCTCTGCATTATTGAAAATATCACAACAAGGACCCAAAAATTTTGTGCACTTCACACGGTGTCTAAAGATTGGCCGGGGGGGGGGGCGGGGGGGGATTATGTCGCAAAAATAATAATAAACAAATTATTATCCACCGACGGAGGAAAAAAAAGTTGTCACAAAAGGCCATAGAGACACATTTTAAATACATTACAAAAATACCACAGACATACAACATATATTGAATAAAAACTACTAAAATATACACAATAAGAAGCAAACTCAAAGTTTACTGATCTAAAAGATCTAAGAGACCCGGAAATTATTCGCCACTCGAAGCTATCTTCGCCCCCTTATTCTTATTAAAGAGATGGATAGAACTCGGCACGAATGATTTTTTATATCTGCACCTGATTTCTTTTAGTCTGCCGCTAAAACTGCTTCGTTGCCCTTCAAGTAGGTTAAATGAAGGATGTGAATAATCTGACAATATTCTAGCCAGTTTTTTGAGCATGCAACGACCCAGTACCACAGACTCGAAAAAAGTGATCAAAAGATGGGTGTTCACGGAAAAGGCTCTAAGCGACCTCAGGAAGAACAACTTACTAGTCGCCTTCCTGTAAACGTAGTCGGTCTGAGTTTTCCACTTTAATTTATCATCAATCATTATACCCAGGTATTTATTTGTAATTCCCCTACACGTTCAATTTCAACCCCTCCGATGTTCAGTGGTTCGAACGAGGAATTCCTTTTTCTTGAAAAATCAACTATAATATCTTTGGTTTTTGACAGATTGAACTGCAGGCTATTTATAGTACAACAGTCACAGAATTCGGACACACTTGTCCTGTATCCCCCATCCTCTCAGTCTTTTATCAGTCCTACCAAGATTGTGTCGTCTGAGTATTTCTGGATGAAGCACTCTTGGTCGTTCCTTCGGAAATCCGCAGTATAAACCGAAAATAAAAAAGGCGACAAAACGGTCCCTTGGGGGACTCCTATGCTAGACAGAGCTTCCTCCGACCAATAATTTACAATTCTTACCCTTTGCGGTCTATTTAACAAGTAATTTAAAATCCAGTTTCCAGTTTTCTTATCCACAGATAATTTTAGTAGTTTCTCAACTAAACACTCTGGCACAATACGATTAAAAGCACTACTAAAATCAAAAAACGCCAGGCGTACAGTGTTCCCTACATTGTCCAGATGTGAGTACACCCTTTCCAGCAAATATATCAACGCGTCATCAGTACCTAGTCCAGGCCGATAGGCAAACTGTAAAGGATCCAGAAGAGGGTAAACAACAGCACTCAGTCTATATAACACTAGTCGTTTAAAGACTTTCATGATCAGGGCTGTTAGTGCAATCGGTCTGTAGTCATTCAAATTTATCGGCCTTCTAACTTTAGCTAATGGGACTATCGTAGATGTCTTCCAGAGTTTTGGCACATAAGCAGAGTCTAGACTGCTGTTAAATATTCTAGCATACACCATACTTAACTCCTGACTACATTCCCTTAGGACCCTAGCTTGAATATTGTCAGGACCCGGGGCCTTTCTCAGTTTTAATTTACTTAGTTCCTTTTGGACCTCCCACACTTCTATGTTTCTGATTACCATATTCCGCGGTTCGCACGATTTGGGAACCGCACTACTTATTTCGTAATTTCCTTCAGCTTCTGCTGTGAATCTGTTGAAGAACCTATTTAGTTCCTCGACTAATTCACCACATTCTTCCACATGGCTTACCTTACCAGGCAATCCCGTGATGGTTCTTAAGCCCCTCCATACCTCCCTTGGGTCTCCCACAGATAACTTCTTCTCCAGTTTATCCCTGTACTGCTTCTTGCAGTCTTTAATTTTTGACTTGACCTCCTTAGACAACGTGTGGAAGAGCACATCGTCCTTACTACGAAACGTATGACAGCGCTTTCTGAATAACTCTCTTAATTCAGTGTTAACCCAGGGTTTATTATTACGATGTAGTCTCACAACTTTCTCGGGAACAATTGATTTTACACAAAAATGTATGTAGTCAGTGATCGTATCCACGCAAGCGTCCATGTTCTCAATGCAGCCATCTAAAAAATAAGTCCCAGTCTGTTGTGTCAAAGCAGAGCCTCAGTTCCTCGATTGCGGAGTCAGTCCACTGACACACAGCCTTAACGGTGGCCGGACACTGCAACCTTACCGGACCGTACGTGGGGCGTAGGTATATCAGGTTGTGATCGGAGTGACCCAAAGGTGCCATCAGAACCGGTCTAAAAGCGTTTGTAACATTTGCGAAAAAGAGGTCTAACACAGTTTCGCCACGCATTGGCATAGTTATGTATTGCACAAATTTCGGTAACGTTGGGATTACCCGGTTAAAATCACCCAGAGCATCTGGGTATCTGTTCTGTAACACACCTAACTCTGCTGATAACAACTCTTTTGCGGTGGCCCCATTCCCTGATGGCGGGATATACACCACTACCACAATCACCGCCTGAAATTCTCTAGGCAGATAACCCGGCCTGAGGGCTAGTGCCAACAATTCTAGGTCGGGCAGACATATTTTGCTTCGTACTGTAATATGGTTACTCCGGCACAACTTGATATTTACATAGATAATCAAACCCCTGCCTTTTTTCTTGCCGCTTGAACTAACCCTATCCGCCCGTACTGCAGTGAAATCTGGTAAGGATACCACATTATCATTAATGTTATCACATAGCCATGTTTCTGTAAAACATAATAGACAGCAAGTCGCTAAAAGTCCTTTGTCAGTCACAATTGCATGTAGTTCGTCCATTTTGTTAGTGATTGACCGCACATTCCCTGTTAACACAGAGGGTACAAACGGTCTCATCCCTGTCCTTGATAATTTCCTCCTGAACCCAGCCCTGCATCCTCTATAGCATTTACGTACACACGCTGGGACCCAGTATGAGTTTAACATAGCTTTTGGCATAAATGACTTAATTCCTAATAATGAGTCTTTCCTATAGATGATGATTTCTTTACATTCCGCAGACAACAAACCACGTGATTAGTTCCAGCACGGTTAGTAAAAGTGTTAGTATTGTTATGGGTGATGACAGACAGTTCAGTTTGATGTGAATGCTCTGACTTGAGTATGCATGAGTAGACTAAAGGAGCTCAGCAGCAAGAGCCGAGTCAGTCAGTTTGATACATGATGGCCTGAACCCACATGTGCAGTTTGGATGAAATTCCGCGGAATCTACGTTGCTGGGAAGGTCTCACATGGGTCCAATGGGTCGGGAAGGTCCAAAACGCCTGAGTCCCGGGACGCACCACACAGCACATCGGAGACCTGAGGAACCCCCACGTAATCACCTGTTGCGTGACAAGGGGCGCCCCGCAGACACCGGAGATAGGTGGACCCTCCGCCTGCGGGCACCATGCCAGAGACACCTTCAACAGTGTCCTCCAAATGAGCCAGACAGGACAATCCCACCGCAGCGTCACCCATGCCCTAGTGAAGAAAAATAGAGCCAACTTTGTACCTACTTGACCGACCCTGCTGCATCCCTGCTGCCGTTTCTGCTGCGTCCTTCACTGCACGTTCAAACAATGTTCTCCACACTCCACTCACGGCAGAGACCCTGGCTTTTTAACCCGCAGTTACACTCCCAGCTTCTCCACAACCAACGCTCCAATTTCTTTCCTCGCTTCCGGCACTCCGCGATCCCGGTGATTCCACTCCCGAGTCCCAGGCGCTCTCCCTCGGCGTTCAGCTCCCGGATCTCAGAAAATCTCCCTCAGCGCTCTGCTCCCGGACACACACATGGACACACACAAGGTACGGACACGGAACACAGCCGGATGTGACGTGCAGCACACAGGAAGTACTGAAAATGTCCAGGACTAAATCTAAAATAAATTTTGAATTGCAGACAATTATCCTGAAAGGTCTTAATGCAGAGATGGAGGTGTTTGGATTTCTGTGAGCCTTCTATGGGATCTGCAAAATGCCGTGGGAGAGCTGACTGGGAGTATGCATCAGCGCGCAGACTCTCACTCCGCTTGTCTCGCTTCGTCTACCATATAATCATGATTATTTAACAATATATTATTATGGATACTAATAAATTAAATGTCTGGGATTGTCTTCATATATTTTCGAATAATTCCAGATTTATAAAAATATTGTGAGAGATCTTCAGAGCATCTGCACAACTTTCTGTGACCAATTTCAGCTTGCATTTTTGATTTACAAAACGTATTGTATATTTGTAGGTTCGTAATTTATTTACTTATTAATTGATTTGTTACACACTGATATGATGAATATGTGTGATAGATCAATATTAATGCAGTGGATATAAACAAATGCAAACCCACAAGGGATTGAACATATGCAAGGTTAGATATGAAAATGAAAACTAAAAACTCCAATACGGGTTTTCCTTCTCACTAAATATCTTCCCTCCGGCTGGAAGTATAAAGAGATGAGGCAGACTCCAAACAGTAGCTTTACCTTGGCAAAAAAAGTATTGGTGGTGGAATTTGTAATAGACGTCCATTTCATATATATAGTTCTATTGAGAAATGAGGGAGAACCTCCAAAACGCGTATAACTCGTTCACTAAATTGGACTGCATCTCTACAGAGGAACTATATACCATATATACTCGTGTATAAGCCGAGTTTTTCAGCACAAAAAATGTCAGCTAATACACGAGTCAATACTTAATATATATACTTAAAAAATATTTAAAAAATAATAAACTTATATACTCACCCTCCGGTGGCCCAGACGTCCGCGGGAGAACAATGGCGGCGCCCGGCACGAGGTTAGAGAAGCAAGAAGACGTGCGCGGAAGCCAGAAGAGGACCCGCGTGGATATCGGGGGAGCAGGGCTTCACGTCGGGGCCACTGGAGGGTGAGTATATAAGTTTATTATTTTTTTCCATAGAATACTTTTCCAGAACTGAGCTGGCTTCTTGAGGTGTTTTTTCGGCAAATTTAACTCTGGCCTGTCTATTTTTGGAATTGATGATCCATAGAAACGCCGATGCGATCGGGCCGAGGCCCACCCCGGTGGGCGCGACTTTGTCTGCGTTTGCGTTTGCAAGCGCAGACAAAAGCGCCACGTGTGGCGCCGGCCTCAGCAATGGATATATCCGTCACTAAGCCCTGCTGCATGACGCTCAGTGGGGGACCCTTCAATTGTTTTCTTTATTTTTTTTTTTTACTTTTTTACATTTAACTTTTTTTTACTTTTTTTTTTAAACTTTTTTACATTTTAGGTCATACTGTCCTAAAACTGATAACATTGTAAACGTCATAAAAATACGCAAAAAATTTTTGTGCAGGGGGTTTTAATTTTTTTAAAATGTATGAAAACTGTATAAAACCTATACAAATTTGGTATCCCCGTAATCATACCGACCCAAAAAATAAAGTAGACATGTCATTTGGGGCATACAGTGAAATCCGTGAAATCCAAGCCCACAAGAATACAGCACAAATGCGTTTTTTTACCAATTTCACTGCATTTGGAATTTTTTTTCCCACTTCCCAGTACACGGCATGAAATATTAATTACCACCATTTTGAAGTGCAATTTGTTACGCAGAAAATAAGCCATCACACAGCTCTGTACATGGAAAAATATAAAAGTTATAGATTTTTGAAGGTGGGGAGTGAAAAATGAAAATGCAAAAACGAAAAAGGGCTGCGGCGGGAAGGGGTTAAAGTAGTATTCTTTGGTCTGAGGATAATTTTGAAGGCATTTTTGCTGGACTGCTATCTGGGGGATAGAACTCTGAGGGGAGATCCACGGGTTATTATGTGACAATAAGCCAGTAAGAGAGAGGGTTGCACTTAAATCTTTCCCTGATTGTTCAGACCAAACCTGGTAGGGATCGGTAGTGATTATTGGTAGTGGTAATGGATATTATATAAATTATGTTTGTAGTGTTTGTGGTGGTGCTCTGTGCAGATAAGCTATTAACCCTTAGTGCTCGCACAGCACAGGCTATGGACTTAAAGGGGTATTCCCATCTGGGCATTCGCATTTAATTTGTTTGCCATATGTAAACCTTTATTCAATTAGATGTTAGAATATTATTTCACCCAGGTAATTTAAAAAAATAAAATAAAATCTAATTGAAGAAATGTTTACATATGGTAGATTAATTAAATTGAATGTAATTGCCCAGACGAGAATACCCCTTTAATGTACTAACGATTTCTACCACTTATTACATGTTTTCTGCTCCTCCATGTGATAGAAGCTGCCAGGCTGGTCACCATATGCATCTTGTATGTGTACTGTGCAGTCTTCAGTGGATTTAAATGTAGGAAACTAAATGGATTTAATGCTAAATTACTTTGATAAAGAACACAAGGCATCATGGGATCTGTGGGAAGGCTAACTGGCATCAGCCTGAGGGCATAGACTAACAGAGTGGACTCCGCCCACTTTCAAACACTTTCAGAACAGAAAATGCCATAACTTTGGAAAGCAGCACAATATAGGCGTCGTATTTTTTTGTTTTCAAAAGGGGAATCACTATAGCTTTACAGTTAAGCTTTAATGTACCTTTACTAATGTACAGACGGTCCCCTACTTAAGAACACTCAACTTACATACGACCCCTAGTTACAAAAGGACCACTGGATATTGATAATTTATTGTACTTTAGTCCTAGGCTACAATAAACAGCTATAACAGTTATCAAAGGTGTCTGTAATGAGGCTTTATTGTTAATCATGGTTCTTATGACAACCCAACATTTTTAAAATCCAATTGTCACAGAGACCAAAAAAGTTCTATCTGGGATTACAATGATAAAGTATACAGTTCCCGACGTACAAATGCAAGATTCAACTTCCAAGCACCCTCCTACAGACCTATCTTGTAGTAACCCCTGTGACGATGCCTTTACTTCATTTAGTATCGTCTTGGGTTTTCTTTTCAAGGTTGGTTCTTTTACTAGATGCGCTGCTTTGTTCGACTGTTCCGAGCAAACAAGAATGTGTTTAATTGCCCTTGATCCTGAGGGTGGTGACACACATGGTTGTTTTAGGCTTTGTTAGTTAGTGTGGTTTAGATAGTTTTTTGAAAAACGCATCCGTATTTTGACAGGTTTGACCTAGATCTTGTTCAAACACTGGTCAAAAACGCCTGCATTTTCAAAAAAACCAAGCATTTTTAGGATCTGCAACAACGAACTAATTGAAAACGGCCAGAAATCGGCCTTCCTCAACCACTCCTGGTGTCACCACCCTTAATCTGTTGCATTTCCTTTTTAAATGGCTTTGTGTTGAAGCGTGTAGACCAATGACTAAGAACAGAAGAGATGTCGAATCTATAGGGCTTCTACAGAAAACATTCTAATGTACATTTTTTAACTTACATGAAATAAATGTAAAATTTCAATGAAAATCTTGTATGAGGCTGGATCGAATTCATCTGGTTCCTGTTACTTCACAAATAGTTCATATTTTAGCGGGTCCTTTGTTATGATTGAACCGATGTGATTGCGATTCCTTTCTTTTTGCATTTGTTTGGGGTCTACACGGTACATAAAAATAATAAATTATTTTATTCGTCCCTTTCACATGTCACGGCGAGGAGGACGCCCGCCGCCTCGTCACGTGACTGGGGTGCAACTGTCTGGTTAATTTAGCCTACTCAAACTTGCGCTCACCTTTTCACTTCAGGACACCACAAATTGAGGACTAACACACATCCTACAGCTCCAGCACAGAACCGACCCGCTGCCACCACGTAGGCAGTTATACTGGGACAATAAGTATCCCACTCTACTCAACTCTTGCTCTCAAGCAGTCCACTTGGTCACACCACTACGCATGACACTCAGACTCAGCAGTCACACAGCTAAGAACACTCACAGGCTATGAGTTCGCAGAGGGCATACCGGGACCAAAATGAAAGTGAAAAGCTTTTTTTTACAAAAAGTTGATAGTGCCATAAAAGAATAAAAACAAAAGAAGTACCAAATAAAATGACACACAACGGCCAAAACAGTATAATTAAAAAGGAGAAAAATAACAGAAACTTACAAACTTAAAGTAAATCCCTGATCCCTGAGGTGGGAGACGGAAATGAGGGACACACTAGCTTGTTAAGCGCCCCCCACAATGAACACCAATTCTGGATTTAAAGGTTTATAACTTCTCAGTTTGGTAAGATTTCCGAACCTCCCCTTCATTAATTAGCAGAGGGGCATTCACGATTGGGCAAAGTGTTAATGAGGGGGAGCGTCCAGGACTATTAAAACAGTTCTTTGTTTCTAAATCTAGATGCAGGGGCGGGGGTGGTAGGTGCATGGGAGAGGTGACCAATGGCTTTTGAAGGTCACCAGAGAACATTATGCAGGTCAGAGTTTATCAGTGTAAGGATCTCCAGGATGTGTTGTAAATGTGCCTGGACGCTTCAATGGATGCCTTATATTCAACACAGTTTGTAATTTGCCCAATAGTTCAACAATTCTTACACAATTAAGATTAAATTTCCTTGACACTCCCCTTTTTTAATGTGCCTAGGAGATTGGCTCACTTGCCATATTCTTGTGCGCACTCTTCTTGGCTCCCTGGAGAGAGAGGCCGTCGGCATTCCCCTGCTCACTACTTCTCGTGTTGAATTGTGAAATCATCTTGCCGGCATAAGGGACCAGACTCATTGCGCAGCTTCCCATTGTCCCCAGCCACCCTGTTTAATTAGCCAGCTAAGTGATTAGATCTGTGATCACCGTAAAAGTTACGGCCCAGACAGAATGGCTGCCAGTTTTTGCAGAGCCCAACAATTGCCAGGACCACTCTTTTCAATTGTGGATGATGCAAAACCTCCGGGCAACGTTTCCTACTTTAGGTCAGGATTGTGTGTTTCTCCTCGGGTTTACATGACTAAGGACTGCCTGCACCTAGTCCGTATTGCTGGCAGTCAGTTGTACAAAAATCTACGGGTGAAATCTGGGGCTGGGAGGATAGGTGAACTGGACAATTACAGCTTTCAGGCTGGAAAAATGATTGCCTCACAATGATTGGTCCAGGCAAAAAACAATTTGGGAAGTTTTTTCTTGGTTAAGTCTTTCAAGGGGTTTAGCCAGCGCACTGTCGTTTGGCACGCAAATTTTCCTATAATAGCCGCTGTTCCCTAGGAAGAATGACGTGTCTCTTGTTTGGGTGGGGCCATGGTGGTTATGGGCATCTACTTTCCCTCTTCAGGCCGTTAGCACCCACACCTCCGACACAGTGTCCAGTATTGCACTTCTGACATGCTATCTGACGGTTCTCGGTTTGACAGTCAAAAACCTGCGTTTGTGTCTTCAGCACCTGTGTAGAGTTGCCAGGGGTTCCCCCCATGAGTTGCTGAAAATGGCTATGTCATCAAGGTATGCAATGCAAAAGCGATCCAGTCCCTCCAGGCAGTTTGGGTTGACAACCTTTGGAAGGTGGCAGGGGCATTTTTTTCATCAATGGATGACAAACATTCATACAGCCCAAGGGAGTTATGAAGGCAGCCCTGTCTGCGCGTCCTTTGTCATAGGGATTTGGCCAGTACCCCCTACTTAGATCCATAAGGTAAGGTAGGAAGCACGAGCCAGCTGACTAATAATCATCTATCTTGGACCTGGGGAAGCATCAAATTGGATGAGTTTAGCTTTGTGAATCACACAGAACCGTGTGGTTCTGTCCCTTCTTTGGACAAGGACCACGGGGAGGCCCTGCAGTCTGAGATTTTGTTATTACGCAGGGCACATTCTTCTATTTGATCCTTCATATTAGATTTGACTCAGTTGAACAACGATACGCCGATTGCCTTATGGGCAGGTGATTGCCAGTGTCCACCGTGAATAGCTAAATGAGTCTCCAGGTTCTCGGTGTGAAGGTATCTGTGAAGCATGAGACCTCCCTGAGCTCACATTCTGAGTATGGCGGAGTGGGGTGAATTGTGCCAGTCTACAGGGCGACCATTGCTTTGGGATCAGACACAAGGTCTAATAGGGATCCCTCCCCCTCCTCTGGCCAAACTACAACCAGGCATCACATAAGTCCCCTGTCATGATGTGCTTTAACATGTGAACATGAAGACCTTTTGGCGTTTATTTGCCTCATCAAGGGCCACGCATAGTTAACATCATTTAATCGTTTCGCATATAGTATAGGGGCTCCATGCCCTGTAGTTGTTTTGCAATGGGAACCAGCCACCCAGACCTTCTGACTTATTCCTTATATCCTCCTGTTGGCAGTCGGTCATACAAAGTTTGATTGGTCTGGGTTATGGACATTCTCATGCACTAAAAGTTATCAAGGTCTTGCATCTTCTCCCTGAGTTCAGTACAATCTACACAGAGACTCCTTGTGTCCCTACGTTGACCTTCCCAAGGGTCCTTAACCAGACAAGAGGTCCCTTACCTCTTCTCCCTAAAATAAGCTCCCATGAGGGAGCACCGGGTGGATGTTGTGTTATTCCCGGTAAGTAAGCAAAACAAGGATGGGGAAGGTACCGCTCCCAGTCTCTCCCGGCCAGTCCTCAATGAGCATTTAAGCATTTGTTCGGGGTCCCCATAAACGTTCCACAACATTAGTATGAGGGTGATAGGGGGTGCTACCAAATGTTCTCCTGCATTTCTTAAAGAGGCTTTGCATCAAATTAGACAGAACTGGTCCTTGATCAGTAACATTTCCATGGGTAAACCAACAGGAGAGAAAACAGTCAATAATGCATCTGTGCTAACGTATCTGACGTATGGAAGACAGGGTTACGCTTCTGGGATTAGTGGACATGATCATTACTGTAAGAATAATGTCTCTGAGCTGTTAGGTATTTAAGGGAGTCCCATGGATATTACAGCCACCGTTTCGGGAAAGGCTTATAGATTACCGGCTAGAGGAATCAGTGGAGCTTATGAATATTCCAGTTCTTCCCACCCTTTGGCAAACTGTGCAAGACCGACAGTAATTAGCAATGTCGGTGCCTGTCTTGGCATAAAAATGTGCGTCAAGCGAGCTTTGGTTTTTGTATCCATAGGTGCCCAGCAGAGGGATTTCATGCGGAACCTCAGCAATCTTTCTTGAACTTATAGGAAACACTAGGCGTTCTCCACAATCACAGAATTTTTGTTTATCAGTGGGAATAACTTCAATATGGCTTTCCTTCTTACCAGCAACAACACGGTATGGGTCAGATCTGTAGGAGGTGTACCTGCCAAGAAGTTTAACTCTCCAGGTACTATCTTCTGCAGTGCCCGCATAAAGCTGGACTATAATATGGAAGTCAAGGCCTGATGCAGAGCTGGACAAGAGCTAGAGTCTGGATTCTTGGGTTTTTGTACTAGTGTGAACCCCAGGGCAGAAAGAAGGTACCCGGATTCATCTCTCCTCATGTGGACACCACGTGAGGATTTGAAATCACTTTGATGCGAGTCACGCTGCAACATATGAAGTTTCCCCAGCTTCCCTTAGGTAAGTTAGATTCAGTTGGAGGGGATCTGAGTTGAGCCCTCCCTCAATTATTCTTTCTCAAATTCATTACCATCTTACTGAGGAGAGCGGTGTCCTCAATTGGTCTCAAGGGGTAGTAGGAAACATATGAGATACCATTCTGCCAAGATCGTTTGCCTAATAACTAACTTGTTGGAATTAGTGGGATACGCCCCAGTCCTCAAACCCACTTCTTGCCCCCCTAGTTCAGATACACCTGTGACATTGGTACAGCAGGCTAGCTCCCCAACCCTTTACAGATATGTTTTTCCTGGGATAATGTCATTTTGAGTCCACCAATTCTGGACGTACAAGGGTCACTTCTGCTCAGTGTCTCTAATCCACGGTGACCCTATTGCCCACGGTAACAGACTGAAGATTATCATTGTTTCTCCCCACATGTCCAGCCACCACATAAAAGCAGAGGGTGATTGATCCAGACAGAGTTCTGGGAGTATTCTTCCTGTTGGGAATGCACCTAAGATGTCCCACTGTTACAGAAAAATTGCGATTGTCCAAAACAGTTTTAGTCCCGGAGCACCAGGGAAAAGTCGCCCTGGTGGTGGTGTGCCAGAAAAAAGGTGGATTCCCCACCGGCCTTAACTCCATTCCAGCTGTTTGCAACAGACTTTGGGGGGTTTCTGACATCCTGTTGGCGGCATAGGTGTCCGCAATCTGAGCAGTTGTCTGCAGTTTTAGGCTCCCTGTCACAAACAAAGGTCGTACATCCAAGGACCAAATGGCAGATCTTGAGCTCTGTATTCTGAGATCCTCCAGTCCTCACGGCAGGTGACAGAAAGTCTCGGGTCACTTGTAGCATGGTAGTCCGTGTATGTGCGCTACGTATCAGCGTCGCGGATGTCGGTGGTCCTCGACTTTACGTACGGAACTTCTTGCGGTTAACTATGAGTTAGTTGTTACTTTTTAATCAAAGCAGTTTTATAGCATCATAGTCCTATAAGCTCAAGAGAGAGTCAGCAAAACTTCCAGGGATGTGCTCTTGCCTGGGCTCAAATACTGTGCACTGCTCCGGGGCAGCAGGCAGAGATGGTATTGTCTGCAGGTCTTCTCAAAAGTAGCAGAAAAATGTCAAGTCCCGATCCTTTGTCAAGTTATGGAAATTGACGTAGGTATTTTAGGGTCTACATCTGGGATTGGGGTTGCACAGAATTGATACCCCTTTCAATACGCGCCATTCAGCCTGAATTTATATCAGCCTGGCGCTCCTGCGGCTGCTCTATTCGCTCTCTCTGCTGTGCTTTCTCCTTCTTCGCTTGCGGCCGCTCGATCTTCTCTAGCGATGCGGCCGCCTGATGAAATTGAAGGATAAGCTGCAGGGCGCAGGCTAGGATCACATTCACTAGATGCTGGAGGGCCTTTGTAGAGAACATCAAGCCTACCTGAGGTTTCTGACTGTGGTAGGCTCACGGGGAAACTCTTCCAGGATTAATGGCCAATCGGGTCCCTTGAGCCGGCAGGATCCTGCCTGCATCTTGCTCATCAAAGCACAAACCAGAAGCTATTGGACTTGTCAGCCGGGTCGACCTCTCTGCTCACAGGGTGGACTAGAGCCTCCTGTCCGTCTCTTGTAGATGGTGCCATCACTGAGTGAACCTTGCCAAATACAAAGATGAAAAGGAAACAACGGGAAGGGAAATTGTTTTGCACGTGTGTCTTAGACAGCAATGATTGGTCCGTGAAAACTAGGGTACTCCTAGCAAGGGTTCCACTAGTCCTTAAGTGCAGGGGTTAGTTGTCAACCAACAATTAAATGCTCTGACAAAAAAAATGAATTAATCCCACCGCTGCCAACCAATTTGTCACGGCCGAGGAAGGACGCAGCCGCCTCGTCAACCGACTGGGGTGAAACTGTAAGGGATAATTAGCCTACTCAACTTGCGCTACCTTTCATCGACACAAATTGAGGCCTAAATCACACCTCATACAGCTCCAGACCAGAACAGAACCATACCCGCTGCCACAATTATTGCATTTATTACTGGGACCAATACTACGTTATCCACTCTACATCAATCTGCTCTCAAGCAGTCACTTTGTCACACCAATAGACCATGCACATCAGCACTCCAGCAGTCAGGCAGCTAAGACACTTCACAAGGCTATGAGTCGCAGAGCATCAGGACAAAAATAAAGTGAAGCTTTTAATTACACAAAGTTGATCAGTGCATAAGAAGATATTAAAAAACAAAAGATACAAATAAAACGACACACAACACGGCCAAAACAGTTATTAAAATTAAAAAGGGAGAAAGAGAAAATAACAGAACTTATAAAATTAAGTAAATCCCTGATCCCTGGAGGTGGGAGAATGAGGGAACGACCATCAGCTTGTCACAGCACAAAGCCCCCAAAATGTGACCACCAATTCTTGGATTTCATATTGTTTTAAACTTCTCAGATTGGTTCAGATTTCAGAACATCCCATTCATTAATTAGGTCCCAGAGGGTCTTCACGATTGGGCAAAAAGTGTCTAATGAGGGGGAGGTCCGGGATATTTAAACAGTTTTTGTTTCTAAACCTAGATGCAGGGGTGGGGTGGGGTTAGTGCAGAGGAGAGGGGACCAAATGGGCTTTGAGGTCACATGAGACATCTGAGGTCAGCGTTTTATCAAGGTTGTAAGGATCTCAGATGTCGTAAATGTTGGCCTGACGCTTCAAAGGATGCCATCTATTTAACACAGTTTTTAGTGCCCAGAGCTCAACAAATCTTACCACATTCAGAATAATATTTCCTTGACCACACTATGATTGCGATAAACTCATTTATGTAGTTTTAAAAATATATTTTAAATTTTTTGAAGAAAAACAATATAGAGAAAATTATTATTTTTTATTATATTTGACAACCTTAACTTTAACATTTTTGGTTGACCGCTATTAGGGCTTTTTTTTTACTTTAATTTTACCAAAAAGTTTTACACAATATAATACAGCGTGGTAGTGCATGCATATTGTTGATTGTAGTATCGAACTACGGTTATGGTTAAACATAATGCTTACAACATTTAAGTCGATATTCAAGTTAAAGATCCGGAAGCAAAGGGACATTAGAACAAATGCAATGTTAACCGCTTTCTGTCCTCTTTTTTTCTTTTCATCAAATAAAATTTTCATTGAAAACCAAAAACACTTGTTTTTCATTTTTTTTTCCATTTGAACAGCATAACAGTAAGCCATCGAACTCCCAACCCCCTCCGTCCATGCTTGTTGGGTGCATAGAAATGTCCATATAGCATACATTTGCATAGGCTCATGACTGAAGTCACTTCGTTTGGGAGAAAGGTGGTCCCCACTTAAGGACACCCGGAGTAACAGACAACCATGGTTACAGACGGACCCCTCTGCCCACGGTGACCTCTGGGAAGCTCCCTGGATGCTTACTATGGTCACAGACTGCAATGATCAGCGTAAGGTGTTGATACTGAAGCTCTATTGATAATGCTTGGTCCATTACACCAAAAATTTTGAACTCCAGTTGTCACTGGGTAAAAGAAAAAATTGTCATAGAACTTCCGCTATAAAATATACAGTTTCGACTTACATACACATCAACTTAAGAACAAACCTCCAGACCCTTCTTGTATGTAACCAGGGGACTGCCTTCGCTGTATAGGTTTCGAGGAAAGAAAGCAGGATATCCTTGGTTCTGGTATGTCCAGAGTCACAACATATATCTTAGAGCAAACAAATTACTATACCATTGACAAAAAAACAAAAAGGTTGGTAGAAGAACAGTTCTAATAGTCTGTGCGTCAAGACCTGCTTATATAGCATCATATCTGTATTTTAAATGATGTGATTGACAATCCCTTACGTGCCTTTAATTATTCTTGTAAGAGTAGAGTAAAGGAGCAATCCTGGGGCATCAAGCCATGGACCACCCCCATGACATCAAATTTTGTTTAGGAGATTAGTTTTGGTAAACAAACTCATCTAGTGTGAGAAAATGATTGGCCCTAGAAATAAATTCAGAACTTGTGGGGGCTCAGTTTCTTTCCCATGGAAAGCAATACGTTTCTTGGCTATATACAGCAGTCGCAGCACGGCCATCTAGACTCTCAGGACAATGCGTAATATGAATCTTTTTCGTTTTTTTAAACTGAAAAATACGCTTGTTATAACATACATGTCCCTACTGTTCTCAAATGGACCATTGATACAATACCCCACTTCATGAAATAAATAACCAATATAACATACTAGACAAGACAAATAGGGGAGGAGACCTGGGGAGATGGCACCATAACTGACAGTGTCAAACAGCATAATGGGGTAGTTCGTCAAGGACGGGGTGGTCATACTGCACTGCAAAATAAGTGCACAAAAGGTACATTCAGCGTTATACGTCATTAGCCCGAAAATTTACACATTACCAAAAGATAAAAAAGGAAAACCTTCTACTTGTTATGCAATTTCTCTCGAGTACAGAGACCCCCCACATGTGGCCGTTGCTTGTTTATGGCGCACAGCAGATCCAAAAGGGATGAAGGACCTTGGAGCTCCAGGATTTAGTTGCTCATTGGCCTCTTTTTTACAAAATTTTTGCTTTTTAGTTGTTGGGCCATGTAGTGGCATTTTTATTGGGGATGAGTACTTTTTCCAGGTTCCATTGGGTGGCATCCCCTTATTGTGAAAATTTAGGGGTTTTTTTGAGGTCCAGAGGCAGGCGTAGGCAAAGCATCGATTCTGTTCTGGATGTTGTACTTTTTTTTTTTTTGTGTTCATGTATAGCATAATTAATAATGATTATCTTTATTCTATGCGGTGATACGATTTTGTGCGGAAACGTGGTGTTTTTGGAACTGTATAGTTCTGTAAGAAATATGATTTTTTTTTATTATTTTTTTTTTTATTTGTTTTTTGTGGTGGGTATGGTGGGTGGGGTGGGGGATTTTGGTCTTGGGGATGTGGTTGGGGTAATGGGGGGAGGGTGGCAGTGGAGTTTGTTTCTGTCTTTGATGGGGGGACGGGGTGGGTGGTGGTGGGGGGGGGGTGTGGGGGGTGCGGGGGTGGTGGTGTGGGGTGGGGTGGAGGTGGTGGGGTGGGGGGGGGGGGTTGGGGGGGCGTGGGGCTTGGTCTGTGGTGTAGTGCGGGGGCGGATTGGGGTGGGGGTCTGGGGGTGGGGGGGGTAGGGGGGGGGGGGAGGGGGTGGGGGAGGGGGGGACGGAGGGGATGGGGGGGGGGGGTGGTAGGAGGGGAGGGGGGGGGGGGGGTGGGGAGGAGGGAGGGGGGGGGGTGGGAGGTGAGGAGGGGGGGGGGGGGGGGGGGGGGGGGGGAGGGGGGGGGGGGGGGGGGGGGGCATGCGTCGGGGAGACAAGGAGGAAGGAAAAGGACGATGAGACAGGGAGGACGTGTGGGAGGGGGTATGGGGCGGGGTGGGCGGGGACGGGGGGGGGGGGGAGGGGAGGGGCGATGGCGGGGGGGGGGAGGAGGTGAGGAGGGGGGAGGGTAAGGGGGGGGGAAGGGGGGGGGGGGGGGCAGGGGGAGGAGGGGGAGGGGAGGAGGTGGGGGGGGAGGAGGTATAAGTTTAATCTGACTTTTATTGCATTTTTCGGGTATTACATGGTTAAAAATACATAATGTTGGTCTGTTTTTTTAATTATTTTTAAACATATATAGTACGGTTCAGTAATTTATTAGTTCATTCTACAGGTTGTTAAAGACGTGGTGGGACTATATATGTGGGGTTGGTGTTAGTTCGACATTTTGTGCATTATACACTCAATGGCCACTGATTAGGGAACCTAGTGAGTAACGGGTGGACCCCCTTTTGCCTCAGAATGCCTCAATTCGTGTGGGGTATATTCAACAAGGTGCTTGGAGCATTCCTCAGAGATTTGGGTCCATAATTGACATGATGCATCACACAGTTGCCGCAGAGTGTCGGCTGCAAATCCCTGATGCGCATCTCCCGCTTCCACACATCCCAAAGATGGCTCTATTGGATTGAGATTTTGGTGACGGTGGAGGCCATTTGAGTACAGTGAAAAATCATGTTCATGTTCAAGAAAAACCGGTTGAGATGATTCCATCTTATGACCGGGCGCATTTTACCTGATGAAGTAGCCATAGTGCTGGTACATTGTGCTTTAAAGGATGGACATGGTCAGGGGGGGGGGAACAATATCAGGTCGGCTTGTGGCGTCTTTGCAACAATGCTCAATTGGTACAAGGGGCCCAAATAGTGCAAGAACATAGTCCCAACCCAGGACACCACCACCACAAGCCTGAACGTTGATACCAGGCAGGTGGATTTATGCTTTAATGCTGGTGACGCAAATCTCTGACTACCATGTCCGAATGTACGAGCAGAAATCGAGAAAACTCACTCCAGGACCAGGAATCGATTTTGAGCAATCTTCTACTGTCCACATCGATGAGCTTGTGGCAAATGGAGGCCGCAGTGTCTGTTCTTAGATGAAAGGGTGGAAACCGTGGTGTGGGCTTTGTGTTAGATTAGCCATCTGCTCAAAAAGTCAGACGTAATGTGCATTCCGAGAATGCTGTTTGCTACCCTTGGTTGTAGCGTGGGTGTCGATGGAGTCCATGTTTGCTTCTACGCTCGAAACGTTGCCATTACAATCTGGCGAGTCATACGAGGTACTTTCCGCCACAGAACGGCCTCTCACTGGATGGTTTTTCTTTTTAGGACACAGCTCTGTAGACCTAGAGATAGGTTGTTGCGTGATTTTATTGAAAATTCCAGTAGATCAGCAGTTTCTGAAATCTCAGACAGCCCTTCTGGCACCACAACCATGCCCAATTCAAAAGGCATCATCCCTTTTTTCCCATACTGATGCGCGGTTTGAACTGCAGGAGATTGTCTTGACCATGTTTTACATCTTTACGGCACTGGGTTGCGCATGTGATGGTGATTAGAATTAAGTGTTCGGAGCAGTGGGACCGGATGACCTATTAACGTGGCCGGATGAGTGTATGTCTTTATAGGTTCTGGGGCTATGGAATTTTTATTGATTTTTTATCTTTTCTTTCCCCTTTCTTCGTGTATTTTTATTGCATACCTTTTTTTTAACTTTTTAGTGCTTTACCATGGGATGAAAACAAGCAATCATCTGATTGTTTGTAATGATAAAACTATGCAATACTGATTTGTATTGCAGGGTATTAGCTAGTGTCAGCCCCGCACAGCTAGGCTGACAATGTTGCCTTAAGATGAGATGACGGCACTGTCATTGCAGGCAGTCTGGGGCCTGTTCGGCGTCCCGAAAACGGCGGGGGGGGCTGTTGTGGGGCAACGCCCCCCCCACAAAATTTAAAACTACTGGTACGAGGCAGAGCGTTAAGGGGTTTTAAAGGTTTAAACGTACTTCTGTTTACAAACGCCTTGCAATAGCGGGAAGAGTGTTTTGCCTCTAAATGAAACAGCGCGTTTGTGACCTTGGTTAAAACACAACTGTTAACTCTTGTGTTAACGCATTGCCACATCACCGGGTAACAAACACATGTGTTAAACTTGGTGTTAGAACATGTGTAACGTGGTGTTCAACGTGTGTTAACCAGGTGGTTCGGTTGTGTTTGTAAACACACGTGTAAAACAGGTGTAATAGGCACATCACTTTTAGTATTGTAATGCGTTTTTTGTAAGCGCGATTGTGACGCCCGAGCGCTTTCTAAGCTGAAAATGTGCCTGTTAATTTAGAGGTATTTTGGCAAATGTTTTCTGGGCTACTCATGTTTGATAATTTTTTTATTCATTGGATCTGATGAACCAAAGATCCCCATCACCAAATCCTTTTGATAAAGTACACCTGCCCACTTTGAAAAAAAACAAACCACCCCATTTACCCA
This sequence comes from Engystomops pustulosus, assembly GCA_019512145.1. NCBI lineage: Eukaryota > Metazoa > Chordata > Amphibia > Anura > Leptodactylidae > Engystomops > Engystomops pustulosus. The sequence goes on along the minus strand of CM033648.1, from coordinate 42,593,212 downwards.
CATTTTTGCTACCCTATTTTCTGAATCCTGCTGTTGGAGGTCTCCTATGAGAGGTACATGTCAAAGATCACCATTTGTCTGAACATGCCCCACTCCCGTTTTTTGTATTTCCAAATAAAGATGGCTTCACATTTAGTCAACCTTGCTTTCTTAACCCTACGGGACTCCGGCTCTTTGGCCTAAGACGCGGCCCCATTCTTCAAATCTGGCCTCTGTGTCCCTCTATCATGGTTATAGCTTTGGACGTTAGGGAGACATCAGGGCTTTTGAGATTGTTTTCGTGACACCATTGTACTTCAAATTAGTTTAAAAATTTGGATGATATCTTTGTGTTGTTATGAACAAACAACAAAATTTGGCAAAAATTTGGAAAACATTCTTTCTTTTCAGCGTTCTCACTTCTCTACTTGATGCCGATAGTCATAGCACCCAAATTAATTTCATCACTTACATTTCCCAAATGTTGCTTTCTGGGTGGCATGGTTTTTTAAGATTCCACATATTTTACTGACTTTTTGAGGTCTCAGGGCCTTTGGGTGCCAATTTTTCAATTTTGGCACAATCCACCCCCCCCTGTATTTGATGGACCTGCTCATACTTTAATTGAACACTTGAGAGGTCTCAATAATAGCGGCTCTTAAATTATCCCCATTGTGGGAAACTTTACACCCCTCACCGTATGGAAAACCCATTTTCAGCAGTTGTAACCTTTAGGTTTTTCGGGGTTTAAAACCAATGAGGTGCAGTCTGCCAAATGTATCTTTTTTTTCCCCATACACCCCTTTTGGGTGGCCATGCCCATTACCATGGATAAATGCATAAAGGCTCTCACCATAAGTTTGTTTCCCCATTTTTCCCCGCGTCCACGGCTTACTCTACCTGTGTGGTACCCGCTGTCTGGGGCGCTCGGCGGGACATAGAGGGAAGGAGGCGCCTCCGATCAGGATTTGCTAGCTTTTGTACAGGCTATCCTTTTTCTTTTTTTTAATGTGGACCTATGGGGCTTCTTCTTTTGCCCCCTGCGCGCACTTTTATGGTAGTACTTTGGGGGAATCTATAGGCTAATTGGTGACGATTTTTCTTCACCTCTTTGTTGGTGGCGGCAATGAAAATCATCACTTTTCAGGCAGAGTTTTATGGGGTTTTTTTTTTGGCGGGTTTCTACTACCTAAAACTAGTATATATTTTTATTTTGTGGGTTGCCAGCGATTACAAAAGACACTCATTTAGATTAGATTTTTATTTTTTTCCCATTTCTGCATAAAAGTAATTTGGCAAATATTGGTGTTTATTTTAGCATCACCGTTTTTTATGCATATTTTTTTTTTTGGCCTCAAAATCTGTTCAGGGCTTATTTTTGGAGAAGGATTGTTCTGTTTTAGTGGTCTTCTTACTTTAGCGTGCATAACATTTTTTTAGTACATCAGGCTACAATAAACAGCTATAACAGTTATCAAAGGTGTCTGTAATGAGGCTTTATTGTTAATCATGGTTCTTATGACAACCCAACATTTTTAAAATCCAATTGTCACAGAGACCAAAAAAGTTCTATCTGGGATTACAATGATAAAGTATACAGTTCCGACTTACAAATTCAACTTAAGAACCATCCTACAGACCCTATCTTGTATGTAACCCGGGGACTGCCTGTACTTCATTTGTATCGTCTTGTGTTTATCTTTCAATGTCTGGTTCTTTTATAGATGCGCATGCTTTGTTCGAATGTTTCCGAGCAAATGTGTTAATTGCCTTGATTCCTGAGGGTGGTGACACACATGGTGTTTTTAGGCTGTTTTTAGTTAGTGCGTTTTCAGATAGTTTTTTGAAAACGCATACGTTTTTGACAGGTTTGACCTATTATCTTAGTTCAAACTGGTCAAAAACGCATGCATTTTCAAAAAACACATGCATTTTTTACGATCTGAAAACGAACTAACTTAAAACGGCCCAAAAACGGCCTAAAAACGCCATGTGTGTCACCACCCTTAGATCTGTTGCATTTCCTTTTTAAATGTGCTTTGTGTTTGTAGCGTGTAGACCATGACTAAGAACAGAATATGAATGTTCGAATCTCATAGGTCTTCTACAGAAACATGCATAATGTAACATTTTTTAACTTACATGAAATAAAAGTAAAATTTTCAATGAAGAATTTTTTATGAGTGCTGGATCCGAATTCACCTGTTTCTTTGTATACTTATCTGTTGCATTTCCTTTTTAAATGTGCTTTGTGTTTGTAGCGTGTAGACCATGACTAAGAACAGAATATGAATGTTCGAATCTCATAGGTCTTCTACAGAAGCATGCATAATGTAACATTTTTTAACTTACATGAAATAAAAATAAAATTTTCAATGAAGAATTTTTTATGAGTGCTGGATCCGAATTCACCTGTTTCTTTGTATACTTCACAAATATTTCATTTTAGCGGGTCATTTGCTTATTGATGAACCGATTGTGAATTGCGATTTCCTTTCTTTTTGCATTGTTTTGGGGTCATACACTGTTCCATAAAAATAATAAATGATCTTTATTCTGTATTTCACTATGATTACGATAATACCTCATTTATGTAGTTTTCAAAATATATTTTTACAATTTTTCTGAAGAAAAACCAATATAGAGAAAATTATTTATTTTTTATTATCTTTTTGACAACATAACTTTAACATTTTTTGGTTGACAGCTAGTTTAGGGCTTTTTATTTACTTTAAATTTTACAAAAAATTTTTTACACAATATAATACAGCGTTATGAATATTCCAGTTTTCCCACCCTTTGGCAAACTGTGCAAGACCGACAGTAATTAGCAATGTCGTGCCTCTTGGGCCATAAAAATTGTGCGTCAAGCGAGCTTTGGTTTTTGTATCCTAGGTGCCCAGCTAGAGGGATTTTCATGGGCAACCTTCAGCAATCTTTCTCTGAACTATAGGAAACACTAGGCGTTCTTCCACATCCAGAATTTTTGTTTATCAGTGGGAATAACTTCACATATGAGCTTTCCTTCTTCCAGAACAACACGCCGTTGTCAGATCGTAGGAGGTTACCTGCCAAGAAGTTTTAACTCTCCAGGTATATCTGTCTGCAGTGCCCGCATAAAGCTGGACTATAATATGGAAGTCAAGGCCTGATGCAGAGCTGGACAAGAGCTAGAGTCTGGATTCTTCGGGTTGTACTAGCTGAACCCCAGGCAAAAGAGGTACCGGATTCATCTCTCCTCTGTGGACACCACGTTTGAGGATTAAATTCACTTTGACTGCGAGTCACAGCTGCAACATATGAAGTTTCCCCAGCTATCCCTTAGGTAAGTCTAGTATTCAGTTGGAGGGGATCTGAGTTAGCCCTCCCTTCAATTATCTTTCTCAAATTCATTACACATCTACTTGAGGAGAGCGGTGTCCTCAATTGGTTCAAGGGGTAGTAGGAAACATATTGAGATACCATTCTGCCAAGTCAGTTGCCTAATAACACATTGTTGGAATAGTGGGATACGCCCCAGTCATCAAACCCCTTCTGCCCCCCTAGTTCAGATACACACTGGACATTGGTACAGCAGGGCTAGCTCCCCCAACCCCTATTACAGAATGTTTTTCCTGGGATAATGTCATTTGAGTCCACCAATTCTGGACGTACAAGGGTCACTTCTGCTCCAGTGTCTCTAATCCACGGTGACCCTATTGCCCACGGTAACAGACTGAAGATTATCATTGTTTTCCCCACTTCCCAGCCACCACATAAAACAGAGGGTGATTGATCCAGGACAGGTTCTGGGAGTATTCTTCCTGTTGGGACATGCACACTAAGATGTCCCACTTGGTTACAGGTAAAAAACATTGCGATTGTCCAAAACAGTTTTAGTCCCGGAGCACCAGGAAAAGGTCGCCCTGGTGGTTTGGTGTGCAGAAAAAAGGGGAATTCCCCACCGGCCTTAACTCCATTCCAGCTGTTTGCAACAGATCCTTTGGGGGGTTTCTGACATCCTGTTGGCTGGCATAGGTGTCCGCAATCTGAGCAGTTGTCATACGCAGTTTTAGGCTTCCCTGTCACATAACAAAGGTCGTACATCCATAGGACCAAATGTGCAGATCTTGAGCTCTGTTTCTGAGATCCCTCCAGGTCCTCACGGCAGGTTGACAGAAAGTCTCGGGTCATGTAGTCAGTGGTAGTCCGTGTATAGTTGCCTACGTATCAGCGTCGCGGTTCGGTTGGTCCTCGCTTTACGCTCGGAACTTCTTGCGGTTAACTATGAGTTAGGTTGTTACTTTTTAATCAAAGCAGTTTATAGCATCATAGTCCTCATCAAGCTCAAGAGAGAGTCAGCAAATACTTCCAGGGTTGCTCTTAGCCCTGGGCTAAATACTGTGCCACTGCTCACGGGGCAGGATGGTATTGTCTGCAGGTCTTCTCAAAACGTAGCAGAAAAATGTCAAGTCCCATCCTTTGTCAGTTATGGAAAACTTTCTTGACGAGGTTTTTGGGTCTACATCCTGGGATTGGGGTTGCAACAGAATTGATACCCCTTTCAATACGCGCCATTTCCAGCCTGAATTCTTATCAGCCTGGCGCTCCTGCGGCTCTGCGCTCTCATGTCGCTCTCTCTGCTGTGCTCTTCTCCTTCTCTCGCTCTGCGGCCCGCTCTCGATCCTTCTCTGTTCGTGCGGCCGCTCTCTGATTTGAAATTGAAGGAAAGCTGCAGGCGCAGGCTAGGATCACATCACCTAGTGCTGAGGGCCATTTGTAGAGAACATCGCCTACCTGAGGCTCTTCTGCTGTGGTAGCCTCAGGGGAAACTCTTCCAGGATTAATGGTCCATATCGGGTCCCTTGAGCCGTGCCAGATCCTTGCTCTGCATCTTGCTCATCAAAGCACAAACCAGCAAGCTTTGGACTTGTCAGCCGGGTCGTACCTCTCTGCTCACAGGGTGGACTAGAGCCTCCTGTGCTCGGTCTCTTGTAGATGGTGCCATCACTGAGTGCAACCTTGCCAAATAAAAGATGAAAAGGAAAAACGGGAAGGGAAATGTTTGCACGTGTGTCTTAGAACAGCAATGACTTGGTCCGTGAAAACTAGGGTACTCCTGCAAGGGTTCCACTAGTCCTTAAGTGCAGGGGTTAGTTTCAACCCAACAATTAAATGCTCTGACAAAAAAAATGAATTATCCCACCGCTGCCACCAATTTGTCACGGCGAGGACGCGCCGCCTCGTCACGACTGGGGTGAACTGTACGGGTAATTAGCCTACTCAACTTGCGCTCACCTTTCATCAGGACACAAATTGAGCCTAAATCACACCTCATACAGCTCCAGCACCAGACAGACCAACCCGCTGCCACATTATTGCATTTATACTGGACATATAGTTCCACTCTACATCAATCTGCTCTCAAGCAGTCACTTTGTCACACCATAGACCATGCACATCAGCACTCCAGCATCCAGCTAACACTTCACAAGGCTATGAGTTCGCAGAGCATACAGGGACAAATAATAAAGTGAAGCTTTTAATTACAAAAGTTGATCAGTGCATAAAAGATATTAAAACAAAAGATAAAATAAAAGACACACAACACGGCCAAAACAGTTATTAAAATTAAAAAGGGAGAAAAAAATAACAGAACTTATAAACTTAAGTAAAATCCCTGATCCCGGAGGTGGGAGAAATGAGGGAACACCATCAGCTTGTCACAGCCAGCCCCCAAAATGTGACACCAATTCTGGATTTCATATTGTTTTATACTTCTACAGTTGGTTCAGATTTCAGAACTCCCATTCATTAATTAGTCCCAGCAGGGTCATTCCACATTGGGCAAAGTGTTAATGAGGGGGGAGAGTCCGAGGATATTTAAACAGTTCTTTGTTTCAAATTCCTAGAGCAGGGGTGGGGTGGGGTAGTGCAGAGGAGAGGGGACCAAATGGCTTTTTGAGGTCACCAGAGAACATCTGCAGGTCAGGTTTTATCAGGTTGTAAGGATCTCCAGATGTGTAAATGGGCCTGGACGCTTCAAGGATGCCATCTATTTAACACAGTTTGTTATGCCCAAGTCAACAAATCTTACCACATTCAGAATAATATTTCCTTGACCAAATAGTTCAACAAATCCTACACATTCAAGAATAATATTTCCTTGACACCTCCCCTTTTTTGATTGTGCCTAGGAGATTGGCTCACTTGCCATCTTCTTGGCGCACTTCTACCTCTGGCTCTCCCTGGCGAGAGAGGCCGTCTGCATTCCCATGCTCACTACCTTTCTTGTGTTGAATTGTGAAATCATATTGCTGCAAGACCAGGCTCCACCTGAGCAGTTTCCCATTGTCCCCAGCCACCCTATTAAGCCAGCTAAGTGGATTATGATCTGTGATCACAGTAAAGTTACGCCCATACAGATATGGCTGCAGTTTTTGCAGAGCCCACACAATTGCCAGACACTCTTTTTCAATTGTGGCATATGCAACCTCCCGGGGCAACAGTTTCCTACTTAGGTAAAGTATTGGGTGCTCTTCTCCTTTCGGGTTTACCTGACTAAGGACTGCACCTAGTCCGTATGTGCTGGCGTCAGTTTGTACCAAAAATCTGCGGGTGAAATCTGGGGCCTGGAGAACAGGTGAACTGGCCAATACAGCTTTCAAGGCTGAAAATGATTCCTCACACTGATTGGTCCATGCAACAATTTGGGGAAGTTTTTTCTTGGTTAAGTCTGTCAAGGGTTTAGCCAGCGCACTGTAGTTTGGCACAAATTTCCTATAATAGCCGGCTGTCCCTAGGAAAGACATGACTTGTTTCTTAGTTCTAGGGGTGGGCCATGTGGTTATGGCATCTACTTTCCCCTGTTCAGGCCGTAGCACCCCACCTCCGACACAGTGTCCCAGATATTGCACTTCTGACATTGCTAGCTGACATTTCTCCGGTTTGACAGTCAAACCTGCCCTTTTGAGTCTTTCCAGCACCTGTGTCAGATGTTGCAGGTGTTCCCCCCATGAGTTGCTGAAAATGGCTATGTCATCAAGGTATGCAACTGCAAAGCTATCCAGTCCCTCCAGAAGTTGGTTGACCAACCTTTGGAAGGTGGCAGGGGCATTTTTCATACCAAATGGCATGACCAAAAATTCGTACAGCCCAAAGGGAGTTATGAAGGCAGACCTTTCCTGAGCGTCCTTTGTCATAGGGATTTGCCAGTACCCCCTACTTAGATCCATAATGGTAAGGTAGGAAGCACTAGCCAGCTGATCTAATAACTCATCTATTCTTGGCATGGGGTAAGCATCAAATGTGGTAATTAGGTTTAGCTTTCTGTAATCCACACAGAACCGTGTGGTTCTGTCCTTCTTTGGCACAAGGACTACAGGAGAGGCCCATGCACTCTGAGATTTTTGTATCACGCCCAGGGCCAACATCTCTTCTATTTGATCCTTCATATTAGATTTGACCTCAGTTGAAACCCGATAAGCAGATTGCCTTATTGGCAGGTGATTGCCAGTGTCCACCCTGTGAATAGCTAGATGAGTTCTCCCAGGCTTCTGGGTGAAGGTATCTGTGAAGGCATTGAGTACCTCCCTGAGCTCACACTTCTGAGTATGGGAGAGGTGGGGGTTGAATTGTGCAGTCTCAAGGGACCATTTGCTTTGTGGCTCAGACACAAGGTCTAATAGGGGATCCCCCTCCCCCTCCTCTGGCAAACTGCAAACAGGCATCACACAAGCTCCCCTGTCATGATGTGCTTTTAACATGTTAACATGAAAGACCTTTTGGCGTTTATTTGCCTCATTGAGAGCCACAACATAGTTAACATCATTTAATCGTTTGCATATAGTATAGGGGCCCTCCCATGCAGCCTGTAGTTTGTTTTGCAACATGGGAACCAGTACCCAGACCTTCTGACCTTCTTCATATATCCTCTGTCTGGCATTTCGGTCATACCAAAGTTTCTGATTGGTCTGGGTTATGGACATATTCTCATGCACTAAGTTACTCAGGGTCTGCATCTTCTCCCTGAGTCTCAGTACATATTCTACAACAGAGACTCCTTGTGTCCCTACGTTACCTTCCCAAGTGTCCTTAATCAGATCCAGAGGCCCCCTTACTCTTCTCCCATAGATAAGCTCAAATGGGGAGAAACCAGTGGATGCTTGTGGTACTTCCCGGTAAGCAAACAAGAGATGGGGAAGGTACCGCTCCCAGTCTCTCCCTACAGTCTCAATGAGCATTTTAAGCATTTGTTTCAGGGTCCCATTAAAACGTTCACACAAACCATTAGTCTGAGGGTGATAGGGGGTGGCTACCAAATGTTCTACCTGCATTTTCTTACAGAGGCTTTGCATCAAATTAGACATGAACTGTGTACCTTGATCAGTCAACATTTCCCTGGGAAACCCAACACGAGAGAAAACAGTCAATAATGCATCTGCTACCTTATCTGCACGTATGGAAGACAGGGCTACAGCTTCTGGGTATCTAGTGGCATAGTCCACTACTGTAAGAATAAATTTCTTTCCTGAGCTGCTAGGTATTTTAAGGGGTCCAATGATATCTACAGCCACCCGCTGGAAAGGCTCATCAATTACTGGTAGAGGAATCAGTGGAGCCTTATGAATATTCCCAGTTTTTCCCACCCTTTGGCAAACTGTGCAAGACCGACAGTAATTAGCAATGTCAGTGCCCATCTTGGGCCAATAAAAATTGTGCGTCAAGCGAGCTTTGGTTTTTTGTATCCCTAAGTGCCCAGCTAGAGGGATTTCATGGGCAACCTTCAGCAATCTTTCTCTGAACTGATAGGGAACAACTAGGCGTTTCTCACAATCCCAGAATTTTTGTTTATCAGTGGGAATACCCTCCATATAGAGCTTTCCTTCTTCCCAGAACACCCGTTCTTTGTCAGACTCGGTAGGAGGTTTACCTGCAAGAAGTTTTAACTTCTCCAATGTAGTATCTGTCTGCAGTGCCTGCATAAAGCTCTGACTATCAATATGGAAGTCAAGGCCTGATGCAAGCGCTGGACCAGAGCTAGAGTCTTGATTCTCTGGGTGTACTAGCTGAACCCCAGGCAGAAGGTTACACGATTCATCCTCTTCTCCTGTGGACACCACAGTTTGAGGATTAAATTCGCATTGACTGCGGGTCACAGCTGCAACATATGAAGATTCCCCAGCATCCTCTACAGGCAAGTCTAGTATAGCAGTTGGAGGGGAATCTGATCTTAGCCCTCCCTTCACATCATTACATTTCTCAAATTCATTACAATCTACTTGAGGAGAGCAGTGTTCCTCAATTGTTATCAAGGGGTTAGTAGGAACATATTGAGATACCATTCTGCCAAGGTCAGTGCCTAATAACACATTAGTTGGAATAGTGTTGGATACGCCCACAGTCCTCAAACCCCTTCCTGCCCCCCAGTCTAGATACACGTGGGCCATTGGTACAGCAGGGCTAGCTCCCCCAACCCCTATTACAGACAATGTTTTTCCTGGAATAATGTCATTTGAGTCCACCATTTCTGGACGTACAAGGGTCACTTCTGCTCCAGTGTCTCTTAATCCAACGGTGACCCTATTGCCTACGGTAACAGACTGAAGATTATCATTGTTTTTCCCCACTTTTCCAGCCACAAATAAAACAGAGGGTGATGATCCAGACAGTGTTCTGGGAGTATTCTTCCTGTTGGGACATGCAACACTAAGATGTCCCACTTGGTTACAGGTAAAACATTTGCGATTGTCAATAACAGTTTTAGTCCCTGGAGCACCAGAAAAAGGTCGCCCTGGTGGTTGGTTTGCAGAAAAAGGGGAATTCCCCACCGGCTTACCTCCATTCCAGCTGTTTGCAACAGCCTTTCGGGGTTCTGACATCCTGTTGGCGGCATAGGTGTCCGCAATCTGCGCAGCTTCATCCGCAGTTTTAGGCTCCCTGTCACAAACAAACTGTCGTACATCCACAGGACAAATGTGCAAAAACTGATCTTTTATCATGAGATCCTCCAGGTCCTCACGGCTGTTGACAGAAAGTCCTCGGGTCCATTGTAGAAAGGTAGTCCGTAAGTTGCCTACTGCATCAGCGTAGCTGTCAGTTGGTCCTCGCTTTACGCTCCGGAATTTCTTGCGGTACACCTCTGGAGTTAGGTTGTACTTTTTAATCAAAGCAGCTTTTATAGCGTCATAGTCCTCATCAAGCTCAAGAGGAAGGTCAGCAAATACTTCCAGGGCTTTGCCTCTTAGCCCTGGGCTTAAATACTGTGCCCACTGCTCACGGGGCAGATGGTATTGTCTGCAGGTCTTCTCAAAAGACCGCAAAAAAATGTCCAAGTCCCCATCCTTGTCCAGTACTGGAAAACGTTCTTGACGAGGTCTTTTGGGGTCTACATCCTGGGATTGGGGTTGCACAGAATTGATACCCCTTTCAATACGCGCCATTTCCAGCCTGAATTCTCTATCAGCCTGGCGCTCTGTGGTTGCTCTCTCCTCTCGCTCTGCGGCCGCTCTCTCCTTCTCTCTCTCTGCGGCCGCTCTCTCCTTCTCTCGCTCTGCGGCCGCCTGATTAAATTGAAGGATAAGCTGCAGTCGCAGGGTAGGATCACATTCACCTAGCTGCTGTAGGGCCATTTGTAGAGACACATCCATGCCTTCCTGAGGGCTCCTGCTGTGGGTAGCCTCAGGGGAAACTCTTCCAGGATTAATGTCCATATCTTGGCTCCCTTGAGCCGTGCCAGATCCTTGCTCTGCATCTTGCTCCATCAGAGCACAAACCAGCAGCTCTTTGGACTTGTCAGCCGGGTCGATACCTCTCTGCTCACAGAGGTGGACTAGAGCCTCCTTGCTCTGTCTCTTGTAGATGGTTGCCATCACTGAGTGCAACCTTTGCCAAATAAAAGATAGAAAAGAAAAACGGGGAAGGGGAACTGTTTGCACGTGTGTCTTAGAACAGCACTGATTTGGTCCGTGTAAAACTAGGGTACTCCTCGCAAGGATTCCACTAGTCCTTAAGTGCAGGGGTTAGTTACTTAATCCCAACACTTAATGCTCTGACAAAAATGAATTTATCCCACCGCTGCCACCAATTTGTCACGGCGAGGACGCCGCCGCCTCGTCACGTGACGTGGGGTGCAACTGTACGGGTTAATTTAGCCTACTCAAACTTGCGCTCACCTTTCACTCAGGACACAAATTGAGCCTAAATCACACCTCATACAGCTCCAGCACCAGAACCAGACCCGCTGCCACCACTTATTGCATTTATACTGGGACCAATAAGTATCCCACTCTACATCAATTCTTGCTCTCAAGCAGTCACTTTGTCACACCACTAGACATGCACACTCAGCACTCCAGCAGTTACACAGTTAACCACACTTCACAAGGCTATGAGTTCGCAGAGCATACAGGGACCAAAATTAAAGTGAAAAGCTTTAATTACAAAAAGTTGATCAGTGCATAAAAAGATATTAAAAACAAAAGAATTACAAAATAAAATGACACACAACACGGCAAAACAGTTATAAAATAAAAAGGGAGAAAAATAACAGAAACTTACAACTTAAAGTAAATCCTGATCCCTGGAGGTGGGAGAAATGAGGGACACACTCAGCTTGTCAAGCAGCCCCCAAAATGTGAACACCAATTCCTGGATTTCATATTGTTTTATATCTTTACAGTTTGGTTCAGATTTCAGAACCTCCCATTCATTAGTTAGTCCAGAGGGTCATTCAGGATTGGGTAAAGTGTTAATGAGGGGGGAGAGTCCAGGAATATTTAAACAGTTCTTTGTTTCCAAATTGCTAGATGCAGGGGTGGGGGTAGGTGCAGAGGAGAGGTGACCAAATGGCTTTTGAGGTCACCAGAGAACATTCTGCAGGTCAGAGTTTATCAGGTTGTAAGGATCTCCAGGATGTTGTAAATGAGGCCTGGACGCTTCAATGGATGCCATATATTTCTACAAACTTTGTAATTGCCCAATAGTTCAACAAATCTTACACATTCAAGAATAATATTTCCTTGACAACCTTGCAGTGAGCTTTAGAATTCCTTCTAATTTGCAACACCCCGGTTCTGTTTTAAAATGCATTCAAGCATTTGGTATTTAAAAATCATTGTCCTATATCATTAACAAAAACACAAGTTACCCTCTCACATTAGTCTTCATCATCCATCTTGGCCATAAACAGTATGGCTCCATGGCCTCCACTTTTGGAGTCCTCTTCGCTGTCTCTATACCTCATTTTCCCCTGCTATCCAGGATCAACCACATTGGCGTCCTCGAGTAATGAAGGATGGACCCGACTGTCAAAGTTTACTGAATTTGATTGCTTCCTGCACGCCCGAACCCTAGACCGCCACACCTCTGTGTTGTTTAGTAACTGGGTTATAGTTTGGCGCAAAAAGCGCTCAAGCGCTTTATTGATCACGTGACTTGGAAGATCTGTCTGACTTTGAGATGTCTCTTGCTTCTGGCCGCTCCAATTCCTCTGAGTGTCAGTAGGGTTGCGGTATGCAGCGAATACCTTGGAAAGCCGCGCATAATCCACATATAGTGAGGCATCTAAGCTTGCCATATGCTACTGTCAGTTGACCCATCTCGATCGCCCAATCAAAAGTACACCTCCCGCTCAACAGAAAGGGGCAGGTGACCCGCCACTGCACAGCGTCACCATTCACCTATCCCGGTCCAAAGTGTAACCACAGCCAGCTTCGGTGGCTCCATGTCATTCATTCACATCCACAATCATGGAGAGAAGCCTAAAGTTGTGTCCCATTGCTCGACAAGCTGTCTTAGGCTTTTGAAATGCGTACCATTCAGACTGATGCTAAGAAAACCACTACCCTCCATACTGTGTTGTATCAATCACTACTAGATGTGCTGGGACTAAAATAGAGAGAGTCAAGGCCAGTTTGGGTCAAGCACAGCCCTGCCCCAGTTTTAGCGGCCATTGCTTCATCGTCACTTTCGTGAGAGCTCATTGAGCCCAGGAGAGGTTTGCCAATGCAAAACGAATTCCGTGCTACAGTGGACACACAAAGTTGACTTTTCAACGCATAACCTCACATGTGTTGGAGTATCTGGCTCCACCAGGTCTATTTTGTGGGGTTGAAAATGTGGTACACACTGTACCATGAGCTTTGCCTCTATCCTCTCTGATTGGAAATTCCTTACGTTTGTTGAGATAACTGGCCCTTAATCACGCTGTTATTGTGTTTGCCGTGTGCTAAATAAGATGCATCTCCACGGGGCAAATCAATTTTCTTCAATCAAACTTCTGATCTTTTAGCTTCATCTTACAATATTTAATTCTCCCATTCCCAAACTTAATTTTTTTGCTGTCGCATTACCACGAATTTTAGGCAACTAGGAGAGAAAAGGGTATTGTTGGTTTTTTTCCCATTCGCTTCTGTCTCTTTGCCGCAGAAAGGATAACCATGGTAATAACCCAGAGTGCCATTGACACAATGAAAGTGTTTCGCTGGGTTTTTCCCATTGTTTCTTCCTTATTGTTGAGAAATACTCTGACACCCCATAGTGAGTTTAACTTATAGAGAAGGGACAACGTATGTCTGAGCACCCAGCATCCGCGTTTAAAACCACTGGACTGGCACATTCACTTTTTAATTAACTTTTTTAAAAAGAGATTATCTTTGTTTAGTATCATTTATTACTTTATAGTAAGTACTCCCCTAGCCCATCTGTGGACAGGGCACGCTGTTATGTATTGGAGTGCTTCCTGCGCAGCCATTTTTGTTGTATTAGGAAGGTTTAACAGCAGCTAAAATCTATTTTTGCGTACTGGATTTGTGTATAGAGCCGTGGAAACTACAATTTGTATATGCAGATAAACAATGCTCGACACAGTACAGCTGTGTGTTACAGAAAAATAAATAATTAGATTTTCTTTTGTAGGGGGAGTTGAACACATGGAAATATAAAAACAACAAGAGAGGCCAGGACTCTTATTTATGATTCAACGCCTGTAAGCTATTTTACACCCCTAGGACCCAAAAAGTTTATTTTAGAATGTAATGAATGACCCATGTATGACAAGTAAAGAAATTACCAATGTCCACACGTCGCCTGGGTGTATGTTTTTATTGGTATAATTTCCATTTAATGAGTCTTCTTGTTTCCCTTTACGTAGGGGGACCATTCATGAAACATCTATGGAGAAAAATATCATGTTTCCTCCCGTGAAACTAAGTTCACACACCAGATTTGCACATTTAAGGCTATGACTCGATTGATGGAAAACTTTTCATAGACCAGGTGCCAAAGTGCACCAAAACCCTCTATTTAATGAAAAGTACTTTCAAGGATATGGAGTTTAGCTGAGGTTGGTTTGCATTGACACAGACTCCCAAGTTATTTGTTGCCATGTTGATTCTTATTAACTTCACCACGTGACTCAAACAACAGATACACCTAAACAAAACTAAATCAATTGCCATCTGGCCACTAACTACAATATGTCACCCTCAGGTTGATAACAGCAGAGATCTCCAGCAGTAGCCAACAGTGTTCTACGGGCTTTCTTCTCAAGCTTGTGCCTACACTCAATCAGCTCTTGCTAGAGAGAACTTCTTATCCACGTTTTTTTCATCGAGGACAGTCCCAGACACTCCTTAGTTGTCCCCAGGTGGTTGGACTGGGCAGATGGGAATGTCAAGGATCCCACTACGAGCCTACCGGCCCATTGTTATTCCCTTCATCACTGACGCTTGTTTCACTCAATGCGACCAGATTGATGTTCTATCTGACATGTCGCACGATAATTCGGAAAACATTTGGAAAAAATTTAATTTTCAAAGTTTGAAAATGTTATGCATGTGCCAGACAGGAAGTAATGCAACCCCAAAGGCTAGATAGACTAACCTTCCAGAATTCTGCTTTATGTTAGAATGATATTTATTCCCATTCCTCCTCCTTTTTCTATAATGTTTATAGGCTTAAACTTAGGTGCGATTTTTTCAAATTTTCATGAAAATCCCAAACTCCCATTTTTGAGGGACAACTCAGCTCCCAGTTGAATTGAAAGAGCCTAAATTATGTAAAACCGCCATAAATTACCCCCACCTATATAAAACTACAAAACCCCTCAACATATTAAAACAACTTAGATGAGTCTAAAGCCTTTAAGTTTTTAACATGAGTTAAAACAAAAATTGGGAAGTGCGATTTAGAAACATTTAACTTTTTTGGAAATACATTCATTTAGGCCAAAATGACACTTTCATAATGACTAAAATGTGAAATGCTGCAAAGTTTGATGCTGCAAATATTGGCATCATAAAGTTTGATACCCATATGTGGGTCATAGCTCCTAGTGTATGGGCGCACAGGTATCAACGCAAAGTCAGCGCCATTCAGAGCAATTTTATTGTCACAGTTGTTACCAGGCTAAGTGCCTTTTTTTTTTTTTTTTTTTGGTAATGTGAACATACTGATGCTTTTATTTGCAAGGTGAGATCACGATGTTAAGATTATTATTTCTGTGTGGCTAAGTATGTTATTCAGTTTTATTTAAAATATTATTATATCAATTTATTATGTAGAGCACACAATTGATTATTCATGCACTAAAAAGTGTTTTGAACACAAGAAAATATTAATTAGTATCTAAGTTGTAAGAATTTGTTTGCATTATTTGTTTTGCGGGATTTTGATATTAACCCTTAACGTCTCTGTGCCGTAGCTCTACGCGGCAGAGGTATAAGGTATGTAGACGAGGGGCTCACGGGCTGAGTCCTCTTCATACAAGGTGGGGGTGTTTATGTTCATTTGCCAGAAAACCCCCACCGCGTATACCCGTGGTCTGTTCTTGCACCAACGTGGCTATTAACCATTGATTGCCCTCGGCAAAGTCGCCGGCGACGTTAAAAACTGCGGCGCTCGGTGCCGCCATCTTTAATGCGTTTATCGTTTGCCATGTGTAGCCTCGTGTCTTCTTTGACACGAGGCTACCTGGCTTCTGGAGATTTCGTTACATGAGCCAGGGCGTCATTGTATGCAATGACCGCAAAAATGCCATAAATATATGTGCAATACAGTTGTGATTGTCAAGTATATGGTAAGGCGTGATCACCATCTAGGGGGGGGGGGGGGGGGGTTTTTTTTATATGTCCCTAGATGGTCTAAGAAGTACAGTGAAAAAAAATAGTTTAAAAAAAAAAAAAAAATAATAAATATAGTAAAAATGCAAATCAGAACCACGCTTTCCCCCCTTTCCTGAGATACGTATAAACACATAAATGGAACAGTGAAAACACAAAACTATTAGTAGTCTCGCGCCTTTGCGTCCACATAGTTGCCACATAAGCTCAAAATAAGCAAAACGTTTACGGGCTGCGGGTTGACCTCCTGAAGGCGGGATGTCGCCCAAGATGATCTAAATGACGACTTTTACATTCCCTTTTTTACATGACTATCAAAAGTGAAATAAAAAATGATCAAAAATGTCGCACGACCTCAATGACACAATGAAACATCTCCGCCCGGCCTCACATTTCAACAAACAGTACCCCTCAACGACAGATGTCCGTAGTCTTTGGTCAAGTATGAAAAATTTAGTACGTCAGAACGATGGCTAAAAAGTTTTATTTTTCTTTTTTTTACACATCGTTTAATTTTTGGAAATTATTAAAACACAATAAACCCATATATTACCTTTGTATCCCTCCAAGCGATCGCAATCCTTAACCAAAGAATCAAGAGGCATGTTATTTGGAGCGAAGAGGGACAGTCAGTTAAAATGAGCCCACAAGAACGTGACGCACCTTGCTTTCTTTTTTCGTCATGCATTTTTCCACATTTGGGAATTTGTTGCAGCTTCGCTTCATCGCTGACAAGGCATGTTCAAATAATATATGCAATTTAACGGGAAAGTAAATTTTGTTACGAGCACAAAATAAGCCCTCATACAGTGGTCTGTACACTAAAAATGAAAATGTTATTGATTTTTTGGAAGTTGGATAGCGAAAATGCATAGCGAAAAAATCCTGCGTCCCTCAAGGGGTTATGAGTTTGCTACGACAAGCATTTACTTTTTATTCTCAGATTTCTAAACAATGATTTTTCTGATGTTCAGATTAATTAGTTTTTATTAAAAGAACTACAGACACTAGAAATCGAAGTACGGCCTGATATATTGCTTTAGTAGTTATTATTGAATCTTTATAGAGCTACCTTGCTGCTGAGCATGAGATCAGAGAGGCAGAACTTTGAGATAAGCTCTGACCCTCCCTCGTCCTCTTCGTCAGGTCCTGTTGAGGGGAAGAGGCACATGCAGAGCAGTTCGAAGCAGTAAGTATAGTGGAAAATTGTGTTCTCCCTCCCTTCCTGCTTATATCGTATCTGCAGAAATTCTACTATTATCTACTCTTAAAGGAACCTGTTCACCGTGGACCTGCAGTTGTTGCACTAGTACGTTATTTCAGAAGCCTTACATACAGCACTGCAAATCTGCCTACTTTGCGTTTCTCTAAGCATTTGAGGTCATACAATATGTTGTGTGTTTAACTTACCCTGGCCCCTGAACATAATACAGTAGTAATTGCAGTATTGGTAGGGACCATCAGACCATCTGAGTGGAAAGTAGTAACAAGAGGCGGCACTTCACCCATATAGGAAATCTTCTTCTTTATTCCAACAACCACAAGCACTGGGGCCATAGGGAGTGCTACATCGCATGTTGCCAATAACCGGAACTTGGCCCGTTTCACGCTTCTTCTTTCTTCTTCTTTCGTTGGCCGTACGTGGGGCGTGTTTGGCTGGATTGGTGGCGTTATATTCCACCTCCTCTGAACTTCACCCCGTCAAGACAGTTTCACTGTGTATGTGGGGATGCCCATGGGTTGTTGCGTCCGTAGTGGGTATCTTATCTTTGGTCCGTCATGTCATGTGATCCGTCAGAGCTTAGATGCGCGTAGACACTCCGACCTGCTGATCGCTTCGCCACACCAAAGTAGTGAAGAATAAACAAATGCATCAGACATAACTTGACTATATCGAATACAACTGTTTAATCACTCCACACTGAGCACAAGCGTGATATAGAACAGAATATGGTGTTATATATTGTCATATTATTGTCACTGTCGATGCATGCATCACATTAGAATACTGCACGAATCATTCTTATCATTAGGCATCAAAGGGCAACCTCGCTTCATGTCATATTACTACATGTAATCACACCCATTATGCAAGTGACATTGATTCACTCTAATTACATTTCCCTACACCCATTAGGGCCCTACTGCTTCTGTTCCTTTAAAACATCTCTCTCAAAATCCTCCAGATTGCTCGCCCGTTTCCATGGTGTGTGTCATACGTAATTACATGCAGTATGATGACTGATACATCTCGTTCCAGGTAGAAACTTGCGTGTACTGTCTTGAGTATCAACTATAGCGTATTGAGTAACTTAGACTAATGGGTTTTGCTCTGGACGAATACTTGTCGTCCCCGCTCCCGGTGACTAAATGGCAATCTCCCTCCATTTGCTTTTTGGCGGGCAGAACAGAGCCATCCAAGCAAGAGACCGCATCCACCCAGCATGACTGGTACCCTTACACGTCGAAATCAGTGGTTGGCTGGCCAGATCATGTGATCCTGGATACTAGCCCCTGCCTGCGCTGCTTTCGGATCTTCGTTTCTGGATGCCCTAGGGATAGAGCGCTGCTGGTCAGGGAAAGCTTTAGACAAGGGTTTTCTAATTTAGACTTAGTGTTGGGCAGGAGTGATGCTCCAAGACCCCAGCCCCCTTCTTAGGGCTACATAACCTTTATATCATTTTTTTTTTTTTTTATTTGCTCAGCTAGTACCATAATATTGTGAGGAATTTGGGAGGAGCCGTGCTAACCGTTGTGTTAGCTCTCTTGGACACACTATCACCAAACATCGAAGTGGACAATTTATTAGGGTTTGATAGAATTCGGCAGAGTCTGCTGCTTTTTTTTTTTTTTAGCTGTATTTCATTTGTTAGGCTCAAACCACTTGGCAAAGCCACAAATCCAGTTGTGTGCTTCGTGTAGGTTAGAAACTCCATAGCAATAGGATAGCATCGTTTGTTAAAAAAAAAATAAAAACTAAAGAAAATAAACCAAAATTTTTTTTTTTTCACAGTTTAACACTTTAATAGTTTCCGGACACAGATGTTTGAACCCGAGTGCTAGGGTAGAGGACGGTGGTTGTATGTCCAGTGGGCGTGGGTGGACAGGGGAAACGCCGCAGTGGTCGATGCCTCCCTAGTTTCATCATGTCTCAAGTTACATTTGTTCCACCACCAGTCATTCCTTCCACGCATACCACCCGTCACCGAAATCGACTCCTCCAGCTCCTCCACCTCAGCCTCCTCCCCCCAGTCTGCCCCCTCCACAAAATTTGGCATTTGACCGGCATACTCTGAGGAAACTGTTTTCTGGACCCTTCCCACAGTCACAAACCACTTGTCGTGCCTGCTGAGCTATTTTCCATGCCCAGGTTTTCCACACAGTCGCAGTCTGTGGGTGATGATGACATTATTACGTAGTGGAAGAAGTGTGTAAAGAGGTGTCGGCATGAGGAGACACGGTGTCACAGTGGTGAAGTTGTTGTCAGGGCAGGAGTCCGAGGGGGGAGCACTGAGGATGGAGGATGATGAGGTGACAGACCAAGCTTGTGTTGATAGGCCGTTGAACACAGTGCTTCTGAGACGGAGGCAGTCCTATGCAAAACGTTGGAATAGGCAGTGTGGGGCCAACGGAGAGCAGGGCCAGAGCTTGGTGCAATCAGCGCCAAAATGTTGACCCGTAGTCAAGCTCCCTTGCGAGGTGCTAGATTTTCAGATAGTCGGAGGTTCTTTAAAGAAACACCGGATGACCGACGACTGTGGTGTGCAACTTTGCAAACCAGGATCAGCGGGTTCCAGCCATACTTAGCCTTAACTACCACCAGTAGTGCGCAGGCATTGAATGCTAATCACCCCACTCATGCACCAAGCCCGTCACCTCCGGCCGGCAAAACCTGCTCTCCTTCCCCTGTGTCAGTCTGCTAGTCAGCCCCCTGCCCAGGACCGGCCCCCAACACCTCCCTGCGCAACCATCTCGCCTCCACGATCCTCCACAGCATCCACACGTTCAGCTCTCCATACCCCAACGCTGGAGCGCAAAAGAAGGTATAGCGGCAACCCCCCACAACGCCAACCCTCAATGGCCACATCTCCAAAGTTGCTTAGCCTGGAGATGCTGCCCTATAGGCTGGTAGAGACCGAGGCCTTTCGAAACCTCATGGCGGCGGCCGCCCTCGGTATTCGGAGTACAACCATCAGCCAGCCACTACTTTTCCCATGTGCCTCGCCAGCCCTGCACAACCACAGTGTCAGAGAACACTCTCCTGCCCTGACCAAGCGTTTTCTGACAAGGTCCACCTACCACGGACATCGTGGACGAGTCTGCTGCGGGCAGGGCCTATATATACGCAATGCGCTGACGATCGGGAGTGATCAGTTGGTTAGGGTGCTGGCCGATGACCCTGGGCTGTCATATACTGGCGACGCCGAGGATTGCGGGCCTCCTCGTCCAGGTCTCAAAGGCCTACGTATTCTCCTCCTCCTCTCCACCCCCCCTCCCTCTCCGAATAACCATCCGTGGGCACTGGCACCATCAGTCGGTAGCTCTAGGCACAGCAGCAGTGCCGACTCAGCGACACGCAGCGGTGCTCAAACGCTGAGCCTGGCGATCAATGCACACCGCCCAAATATACAAGGGCATCACGCGCAAGACTGATCTGTGGCTGGCAACGCTGAACCTGAAGCCAGGAATGGTTTGTGTGACAACGGCCAACCTGGTGGCGGCTCTGCAACTCGCAGACTGACCAATGTGCCATGCCTGGCCCATGTGTTAATCTCATAGTCAGCGTTTCCTCAAGACATACCCCAATCTGTCTGATTTTGCTCACGAAGGTGCGCCGCATCTGTGCGCATTCAGGAAGTCCCACAGATGCTGCCACTCTCAGGGCAGCCAGCCGCCGCCAACTGCCGCTCACCGATGTTGGTGCGACGTGCCCACGGTGGGAATTCAACACTAACCATGTTTATCCAGAGTTTACCAGCAGCGCAGAGCGATTGTAACTGCCAGATGTCACTTCCACAGAACTGGTAGTCAGGTCAGTCAGCTTCCTCAAGTCTACAATGAGGATGACGTGGATGTCTGATATCTGTCAGGTGCTGAGTAACTTTGAGAGTCAACACAGATGGTCAGTGGATGATGCCGCCATCATCAGTCCTCACAATAGTTCAACAAATCCTACACATTCAAGAATAATATTTCCTTGACACCTCCCCTTTTTTGATTGTGCCTAGGAGATTGGCTCACTTGCCATCTTCTTGGCGCACTTCTACCTCTGGCTCTCCCTGGCGAGAGAGGCCGTCTGCATTCCCATGCTCACTACCTTTCTTGTGTTGAATTGTGAAATCATATTGCTGCAAGACCAGGCTCCACCTGAGCAGTTTCCCATTGTCCCCAGCCACCCTATTAAGCCAGCTAAGTGGATTATGATCTGTGATCACAGTAAAGTTACGCCCATACAGATATGGCTGCAGTTTTTGCAGAGCCCACACAATTGCCAGACACTCTTTTTCAATTGTGGCATATGCAACCTCCCGGGGCAACAGTTTCCTACTTAGGTAAAGTATTGGGTGCTCTTCTCCTTTCGGGTTTACCTGACTAAGGACTGCACCTAGTCCGTATGTGCTGGCGTCAGTTTGTACCAAAAATCTGCGGGTGAAATCTGGGGCCTGGAGAACAGGTGAACTGGCCAATACAGCTTTCAAGGCTGAAAATGATTCCTCACACTGATTGGTCCATGCAACAATTTGGGGAAGTTTTTTCTTGGTTAAGTCTGTCAAGGGTTTAGCCAGCGCACTGTAGTTTGGCACAAATTTCCTATAATAGCCGGCTGTCCCTAGGAAAGACATGACTTGTTTCTTAGTTCTAGGGGTGGGCCATGTGGTTATGGCATCTACTTTCCCCTGTTCAGGCCGTAGCACCCCACCTCCGACACAGTGTCCCAGATATTGCACTTCTGACATTGCTAGCTGACATTTCTCCGGTTTGACAGTCAAACCTGCCCTTTTGAGTCTTTCCAGCACCTGTGTCAGATGTTGCAGGTGTTCCCCCCATGAGTTGCTGAAAATGGCTATGTCATCAAGGTATGCAACTGCAAAGCTATCCAGTCCCTCCAGAAGTTGGTTGACCAACCTTTGGAAGGTGGCAGGGGCATTTTTCATACCAAATGGCATGACCAAAAATTCGTACAGCCCAAAGGGAGTTATGAAGGCAGACCTTTCCTGAGCGTCCTTTGTCATAGGGATTTGCCAGTACCCCCTACTTAGATCCATAATGGTAAGGTAGGAAGCACTAGCCAGCTGATCTAATAACTCATCTATTCTTGGCATGGGGTAAGCATCAAATGTGGTAATTAGGTTTAGCTTTCTGTAATCCACACAGAACCGTGTGGTTCTGTCCTTCTTTGGCACAAGGACTACAGGAGAGGCCCATGCACTCTGAGATTTTTGTATCACGCCCAGGGCCAACATCTCTTCTATTTGATCCTTCATATTAGATTTGACCTCAGTTGAAACCCGATAAGCAGATTGCCTTATTGGCAGGTGATTGCCAGTGTCCACCCTGTGAATAGCTAGATGAGTTCTCCCAGGCTTCTGGGTGAAGGTATCTGTGAAGGCATTGAGTACCTCCCTGAGCTCACACTTCTGAGTATGGGAGAGGTGGGGGTTGAATTGTGCAGTCTCAAGGGACCATTTGCTTTGTGGCTCAGACACAAGGTCTAATAGGGGATCCCCCTCCCCCTCCTCTGGCAAACTGCAAACAGGCATCACACAAGCTCCCCTGTCATGATGTGCTTTTAACATGTTAACATGAAAGACCTTTTGGCGTTTATTTGCCTCATTGAGAGCCACAACATAGTTAACATCATTTAATCGTTTGCATATAGTATAGGGGCCCTCCCATGCAGCCTGTAGTTTGTTTTGCAACATGGGAACCAGTACCCAGACCTTCTGACCTTCTTCATATATCCTCTGTCTGGCATTTCGGTCATACCAAAGTTTCTGATTGGTCTGGGTTATGGACATATTCTCATGCACTAAGTTACTCAGGGTCTGCATCTTCTCCCTGAGTCTCAGTACATATTCTACAACAGAGACTCCTTGTGTCCCTACGTTACCTTCCCAAGTGTCCTTAATCAGATCCAGAGGCCCCCTTACTCTTCTCCCATAGATAAGCTCAAATGGGGAGAAACCAGTGGATGCTTGTGGTACTTCCCGGTAAGCAAACAAGAGATGGGGAAGGTACCGCTCCCAGTCTCTCCCTACAGTCTCAATGAGCATTTTAAGCATTTGTTTCAGGGTCCCATTAAAACGTTCACACAAACCATTAGTCTGAGGGTGATAGGGGGTGGCTACCAAATGTTCTACCTGCATTTTCTTACAGAGGCTTTGCATCAAATTAGACATGAACTGTGTACCTTGATCAGTCAACATTTCCCTGGGAAACCCAACACGAGAGAAAACAGTCAATAATGCATCTGCTACCTTATCTGCACGTATGGAAGACAGGGCTACAGCTTCTGGGTATCTAGTGGCATAGTCCACTACTGTAAGAATAAATTTCTTTCCTGAGCTGCTAGGTATTTTAAGGGGTCCAATGATATCTACAGCCACCCGCTGGAAAGGCTCATCAATTACTGGTAGAGGAATCAGTGGAGCCTTATGAATATTCCCAGTTTTTCCCACCCTTTGGCAAACTGTGCAAGACCGACAGTAATTAGCAATGTCAGTGCCCATCTTGGGCCAATAAAAATTGTGCGTCAAGCGAGCTTTGGTTTTTTGTATCCCTAAGTGCCCAGCTAGAGGGATTTCATGGGCAACCTTCAGCAATCTTTCTCTGAACTGATAGGGAACAACTAGGCGTTTCTCACAATCCCAGAATTTTTGTTTATCAGTGGGAATACCCTCCATATAGAGCTTTCCTTCTTCCCAGAACACCCGTTCTTTGTCAGACTCGGTAGGAGGTTTACCTGCAAGAAGTTTTAACTTCTCCAATGTAGTATCTGTCTGCAGTGCCTGCATAAAGCTCTGACTATCAATATGGAAGTCAAGGCCTGATGCAAGCGCTGGACCAGAGCTAGAGTCTTGATTCTCTGGGTGTACTAGCTGAACCCCAGGCAGAAGGTTACACGATTCATCCTCTTCTCCTGTGGACACCACAGTTTGAGGATTAAATTCGCATTGACTGCGGGTCACAGCTGCAACATATGAAGATTCCCCAGCATCCTCTACAGGCAAGTCTAGTATAGCAGTTGGAGGGGAATCTGATCTTAGCCCTCCCTTCACATCATTACATTTCTCAAATTCATTACAATCTACTTGAGGAGAGCAGTGTTCCTCAATTGTTATCAAGGGGTTAGTAGGAACATATTGAGATACCATTCTGCCAAGGTCAGTGCCTAATAACACATTAGTTGGAATAGTGTTGGATACGCCCACAGTCCTCAAACCCCTTCCTGCCCCCCAGTCTAGATACACGTGGGCCATTGGTACAGCAGGGCTAGCTCCCCCAACCCCTATTACAGACAATGTTTTTCCTGGAATAATGTCATTTGAGTCCACCATTTCTGGACGTACAAGGGTCACTTCTGCTCCAGTGTCTCTTAATCCAACGGTGACCCTATTGCCTACGGTAACAGACTGAAGATTATCATTGTTTTTCCCCACTTTTCCAGCCACAAATAAAACAGAGGGTGATGATCCAGACAGTGTTCTGGGAGTATTCTTCCTGTTGGGACATGCAACACTAAGATGTCCCACTTGGTTACAGGTAAAACATTTGCGATTGTCAATAACAGTTTTAGTCCCTGGAGCACCAGAAAAAGGTCGCCCTGGTGGTTGGTTTGCAGAAAAAGGGGAATTCCCCACCGGCTTACCTCCATTCCAGCTGTTTGCAACAGCCTTTCGGGGTTCTGACATCCTGTTGGCGGCATAGGTGTCCGCAATCTGCGCAGCTTCATCCGCAGTTTTAGGCTCCCTGTCACAAACAAACTGTCGTACATCCACAGGACAAATGTGCAAAAACTGATCTTTTATCATGAGATCCTCCAGGTCCTCACGGCTGTTGACAGAAAGTCCTCGGGTCCATTGTAGAAAGGTAGTCCGTAAGTTGCCTACTGCATCAGCGTAGCTGTCAGTTGGTCCTCGCTTTACGCTCCGGAATTTCTTGCGGTACACCTCTGGAGTTAGGTTGTACTTTTTAATCAAAGCAGCTTTTATAGCGTCATAGTCCTCATCAAGCTCAAGAGGAAGGTCAGCAAATACTTCCAGGGCTTTGCCTCTTAGCCCTGGGCTTAAATACTGTGCCCACTGCTCACGGGGCAGATGGTATTGTCTGCAGGTCTTCTCAAAAGACCGCAAAAAAATGTCCAAGTCCCCATCCTTGTCCAGTACTGGAAAACGTTCTTGACGAGGTCTTTTGGGGTCTACATCCTGGGATTGGGGTTGCACAGAATTGATACCCCTTTCAATACGCGCCATTTCCAGCCTGAATTCTCTATCAGCCTGGCGCTCTGTGGTTGCTCTCTCCTCTCGCTCTGCGGCCGCTCTCTCCTTCTCTCTCTCTGCGGCCGCTCTCTCCTTCTCTCGCTCTGCGGCCGCCTGATTAAATTGAAGGATAAGCTGCAGTCGCAGGGTAGGATCACATTCACCTAGCTGCTGTAGGGCCATTTGTAGAGACACATCCATGCCTTCCTGAGGGCTCCTGCTGTGGGTAGCCTCAGGGGAAACTCTTCCAGGATTAATGTCCATATCTTGGCTCCCTTGAGCCGTGCCAGATCCTTGCTCTGCATCTTGCTCCATCAGAGCACAAACCAGCAGCTCTTTGGACTTGTCAGCCGGGTCGATACCTCTCTGCTCACAGAGGTGGACTAGAGCCTCCTTGCTCTGTCTCTTGTAGATGGTTGCCATCACTGAGTGCAACCTTTGCCAAATAAAAGATAGAAAAGAAAAACGGGGAAGGGAAACTGTTTGCACGTGTGTCTTAGAACGGCACTGATTTGGTCCGTGTAAAACTAGGGTACTCCTCGCAAGGATTCCACTAGTCCTTAAGTGCAGGGGTTAGTTACTTAATCCCAACACTTAATGCTCTGACAAAAATGAATTTATCCCACCGCTGCCACCAATTTGTCACGGAGAGGACGCCGCCGCCTCGTCACGTGACGTGGGGTGCAACTGTACGGGTTCATTTATCCTACTTCAAACTTGCGCTCACCTTCACTCAGGACACAAATTGAGCCTAAAGTCGCACCTCATACAGCCCAGCACCAGAACCAGACCCGCGCCACCACTTATTGCACTTATACCGGGACCAATAAGAATCCCCTCTAATCACCTCTTGCTCTCAACAGTCACTTTGTCACACCACTAACTCCACCAGCACCAGCAGTCCACAGCTAAGCACACTTCACAAGGCTTATGAGTTCGCAAAGCATACAGGGACCAAATTAAAGTTAAACGCTTTAATACAAAAGTTGGGAAAGCAGTGCATACCATATATTTAAAAACAAAAGAATTACACAATAAAATGACAGACAAACAACACGGCAAAACATTATAAAATAAAAGGGAGAAAAATAACAGAAACTTACAAACTTACAGTAAATCCCATCCCGGGAGGTGGGAAAATGAGGGACACACTCACGTGTCAGCAACCCCCAAAATGTGAACACCAACTCTTGGATTTCAATTGTTTTACTTCTCAGTTTTGGTTCAATTCAGAACCTCCCATTCATCATTAGTCCAGCGGAGTCATGCACGATGCAAAGTGTTAATGAGGGGGAGAGTCCCAGGAAAATTTACACATTTCTTTGTTTCTAAATTCCCTAATGCAGGGGTGGGTAGGTGCAGAGAGAGGTGACAATGGCTTTTGAGGTCACCAAGAACATTCTGTCCAGTCAGCGTTTATCAGGTGTAAGGTCTCCAGGATGTTTAAATGTGGCCTGGACGCTTCATGGAGCCATATATTTCAACACAGTTGTTATTGCCCAAAGCTCAACAAATCTTTCACATTCAAGAATCATATTTCCTTGACACACTATGATTGCGATAATACCTCAGTTAAGTATTGTCAAAATAATTTTTTACAATTGTCTGAAGAAAACCATATAGAGAAAATTATTTATTTGTTATTATCTTTTTGACAACTTAACTTACATTTTTTGGGTTGACAGCGCGTAGGCTTTTTGTTATTTTTACTTTAAAATTGTACAAAAATTTTTTACTCAATATATTACAGCGGGTAGTGGCATGCACTATTTGTTGAGTCTATCACGAACTCGGTGATGGTTAACATAATGCTGTACACCGTTTAGGTCGATATTCAAGTTAAAGTATCCTCGGCAGCACAGGACATCATAACAATGCCATTACCGTATGCTGCATCTTTTTTTTTTGTTTAATCAAATAAATTTTATTAAAACCAAAAACATTTGTCTTCCCATTTTTTTTCCATTGAACCGCATAAACAGTAAGCCATGACCTCCCAATCCCCCTCCCTTTCCCTGCATGTGGGGGAAAGGTCCATATAGCATCATTTGCATAGGCCAAATGACGCCTTCGTGGTATACAGGTGGTCCCCTACTAAGACACCCCTTACAGACAACCATAGTTTACAGACGGACCCCACTTCCCCACTTGTGACCTCGGGAGAAGCTCTCTGAATCTTTACTAAGTCCCAGACTGCAAGATCAGCTGTCAGGTGTCTGTACTGAGCTCTTGATAATTCTTGGTCCAATTACACCAAAAATTTTGAAACTCCAATTGTCACAGGGGTAAAAAGAAAAAAAATTGTCTATCACTTCTTATAAACTAACAGTTTCGACTTACATACAAATTCAACTTCAGAACAAACCCCCTACCCTATCTTGTATGTAACCCGGGACTGCCTGTAGAAGTTTCGAGAGAACTCGGATAGCCTTATTCGGCTGGTAAGTCCCAGATTTCACACCATATCTTAGAGGCAACATAATATCACTGACACCAAACACAAAAAGTGTTGGTAGAAGAACCGTTGCTAATAGTCCTGTGCGTCATAGACCTTGCATATATTATCCAGCATTTGTCCTTTTAATAGATGGTGAATAAATCACTTACGTGCTCTAATTATTCTGTAAGAGTAAGAATTCAAGGAGCTATCCTGGGGCACAGCCCTGGACCCCACATGACCTCAAATTTTTTCAGTGAGCTTCGTTATTGGTAACAAACTCTCTAGTCGTAAGAAAAAGATTGCCCGAAAATAAATTCAGAAACCTTGTGGGAGCGCAGTATCCTTTCCAATGGAAAGCACAGTTTCTGGCTATATACCACAGTCTCACGCACTGCCAATCTATGACTCTCATACAACTGCTTAATCTGCATCTTTTAGTTAACTGAAATAAGCTGTTATAACATACAATTGATCCCGAATGTACTCTCAAATGGGCCATTGCGTACAATACCCACTTCATGACTAAATACCAATATCACTACTAGAACAAGACAAATAGTGGAGTTAAGACCTGAGGATATGGAACCAAACTGCAGTGCAACAGCATTACGTGGTGTATTAGTCAAGACCAGGGTTGTCTACTGCACCTGCACATAAGTCACAAAAGGAATTCCAGGGTTTACTGTCTTTTAGCCCGAAAATTACACATTCCAAAAGATACAAGAGAAAACCATCTTACAATTGGTATGCAATTTCTCTCGAGTAACAGAGATCCCCCCACATGTGGCCGTTTCTTGTTTTTATGGCTCACAGCAGATCCAAAAGGGATGAAGGGCCTTGGAGTGCAGGATTTTAATTTGCTCATGGCCCCTTTTTTCAAAATTTTGCTTGTTCGTTATTGGGCCATGTTGTGACATTTTTATTTGGTCCGGGATGATTACTTTCCAGTGTTACCATTTGGGGGTTGGCACCCCTATCTGTTGAAAATTAGGGAGTGTTTTTGAGTCAGAGTAGAAAATCATCATTCTGTTCTGGATGTTTTCCTTTTTTTTTTGGTGTTCACTGTATGCCCTAATAATCATGTTATCTTTATTCTATGGAGTGGATACGATTTTTTGCGAAACGTGGGTTTTTTGGAACTGTATCGGTCTGTAACACATATGATGTTTATTCACTTTTATTGCATTTTTTGTGTGATTCATCTTTTTTAAAAAATAACTTTTGGCTGTTTTTTTTTACATTATTTTTTACGACATATATTCTACGGGTCAATAATTTTATTTTATGTATTCTACAGTTGTTAAATACGTGGTGACTATATTGTGGGGTTGTGTTATTTATACAATTTTTGTGCATTATACAACTCACTGGCCACTTTATTAGGTAACACCATAGTAGTAACGGGTTTTGGACCCCCTTTGGCCCTTATTGCCTCAATTCTTCGTGGATATATTTCAACAAGGGCGAAGCATTTCCTCAGAGATTTGGTCCATATTGACATGCTGGCATCACACAGTTGCCTCAGATTGTCGGTGCACATCCATGATGCGAATCTCCCTTCCACCCCATCCCAACGATGCTCTATTGGATTGAATCTGGTGCTGTGGAGGCCATTTGAGTACAGGAACTCATTGTCCTATTCAATAAAACCGGTCCTGAGATGATTCCAGCTTTATGCCATGGCACATTTCCTCTGAAAGTAGGCCATCAATGCTGGGTACATTGTGCTCATAAAGGGATGGCATGTCAGCAACAACTCATTAGGCTGTGGCGTGCAACAATGCTCAATTGGTACCAAGGGGCCCAATAGTGCCAATAATATTCCCACACCATGACACCACCACCACCAGCCCGACCGTGATCCAAGGCAGGAGGATTTATGCTTTCAGGTTGTTGACGCCATCCTGACCCTACCATCCGAATGTCGCAGCAGAAATCGAGACTCCTCAGACCAGGCAATCGATTTTCCAATCTTCTACTGTCCAATTTCGAAGACTTGTGCCAATGTAAAGCCTCAGTTTCCTGTTTTCTGCTGAAAGGATGGCACCTGGTGTGGTCTCCTGCTGCTGTAGCCCATCGGCCTCAAATCCGACGACTGTGCATTCAGAGATCTCTTCTGCCTACCTTGGTTGTAACTGGTGGCGTTGGTCACTGTTTGCCTTTCGATAGCTCGAAACATTCCTGCCATTACCTCTGGCCTCAACAAGCATTTCCGCCCACAGAACTGCCACTCACTGGATGTTTTTTCTTTTCGGACATTCCTGTAAACCCTAGAATGGGTTGGTGCGTGAAACTCCCATAGATCGCAGTTTCGAATACTCAGACCAGCCCTTTCGGCACACCCCAATGCCCACATTCAAAGGCACTCCAATCACCTTTCTTCCCCTACTGATGCTCGGTTTGAACTGCAGAGATTGTCTTGGACCATGTCTACATGCTTAAATGCACTGAGTCCCCAGTTTGGCTATTAATTTAAGTGTAGCGAGCCTTGACAGGTGTACCTAAGAAAGTCTCCGGTGAGTGGTATGGTCTCTTTAGAGGTTATGGGGCTTTGGGACATTTTTATTGATTTATTAGTGTATTTTTTTGAATAACTTTTTTTTAACTTTTTTATTGCCTCTACCATGGGAACTGAACAGCAATCATCTGATTGCTTGTTCCATGATAAAACTCTGCAATACTTATGTAATTGGCATGGTTATTAGCAGTGTCAGTCAATGCACATCGCATAGGCTGACACGTGCCTTTAAGATGACGTCACGTCACTGCAGGCAGCTCTGTGTCCTGATCGGCGGCCCCCGAAAACGGCGGGGGGCTGGTTTGGGGCAAAGACCCCCAAAACCAATTTAAATCTACTGGTACGAGGCAGAGGCGCAAGGGATTAAAGGATACTGCTGTTTAAAACCTTGCCAATAGCGAGAGTGATTGCCAAATGAAAACACTATACACTTGTGGTTACAAACACAAATGTTTACTATTTTTGTTAACGCATGTGGCAACATCGCGTTACAACCACAGTGGTAACTGGGGTGTTAACACAGGTGTTAACTTGGTTAACACTTGTTGAACATGTGGGTTTACGGTTGTGTTTTGTACACACACTTGTTAACAGGTGTTTATTAGGCAAATCACTTTTATCTATTGTAATGCGTTTTGAAACGCACTTGTGCCCGCACCCTAACGCTTTTCTAGCTTGAAATGTTCACCTGTTACATGTAGAATGTATGTTTTGCCCTATTTTTCTGGGCTACTTCATATTTATACTTGTTTTATTCATTTGGCATCTGATGAACAGATCCCATCCACCAAATCCTTTTGATGAAACGTTACACATTCCCATTCTTTTGAAAAAACACCTAACCATTTCACCCATTTTTGGCACATATTTTCTGATCATGCTTGTGAGAGTATCCTATGAGATTCAACAGTAAATATCCACATTTGTCTGAAAATTGCCTACTCAAGTTTTTTTTAATTCCAATTAAAGATGGTTTCCATTTAGTCAACCATTGCGTTCTTAACCCCTACGTGACTCGGCCCTCTTTTGGCCTTAAGGACGCGCCCTTCTCAAATCTGGCCTGTGTCACGATAAGTTGTTTACCTTTGGACGCTAGGAGTATCCAGGGGATTTTGAGATGTTTCTCGTAACACATTGGTACTTCAATTGTTTAAAAATTTTGAAGTATCTTTGTGATTTAGTTATAAAACAAACAAAATATGGCAAAATTTGGAAAAAGTCTGTATTTTCAACGTTCTAAATTCTCTACTTATGTGCCGAAATAGTCATATCACCTCAAATAAATTCCTAACTTACATTTCCCAATGTCCTTCATTATTTGGCTTGGTTTTTTAAGATTCACATATTTTATACTGAATGTTTTATGAGGCACAAAATTGGGTGCCATTTTTTTCACATTTTTGTAAAATCACCAAAACCTGTATTTAGATGCCTGCTCAACTCTAATTGACCTGAAGCCTCAAATAGCGAACTCTTAATTACCCATTGTGGAAAAAACACCCCTCAACGTATAAAACCACTTTTAAGAAGTTTGTAACCCTTTACGTTTTTATAGCGGTTAAAACGAATGAAGGTGCAGTCTGCAAACTGTAGTATTTTTCACAATACACCCCATTTTGGTGGGAATGAACATTACAATGGATTAAATAATAAAGGGGACTCCACAAATTTGTACCCAATTTCTCCCGAGTACACGATGACTCTACATGTGCTGGTAACCTGCTGTCTGGGCGAACGCCGGGCAAGGGGAAAGGAGGCGCCTCCAGATCCTATTTGCTTGTCATTTTGGTCAGGCTATAGATTTTTTTTCCTCTCGCGCTGCGGCCGCCTGATTAAATTGAAGGATAGCTGCAGGCGCAGGCTAGGATCACATTCACCTAGCTTCGTAGGGCCATTTGTAGAGACACATCCATGCCTACCTGAGGGCTCTGCTGTGGGTAGCCTCAGGGGAAACTCTTCCAGGATTAATGTCATATCTTGGCTCCCTTGAGCCGTGCCGATCCTTGCTCTGCATCTTGCTCCATCAAAGCACAAACCAGCAGCTCTTTGGACTTGTCAGCCGGTCGATACCTCTCTGCTCACAGAGGTGGACTAGAGCCTCCTTGCTCTGTCTCTTGTAGATGGTTGCCATCACTGAGTGCAACCTTTGCCAAATAAAAGATAGAAAAGAAAAACGGGAAGGGAATGTTTGACGTGTGTCTTAGAACAGCATGATTTGGTCCGTGTAAAACTAGGGTACTCCTCGCAAGGATTCCACTAGTCCTTAAGTGCAGGGGTTAGTTCTTAATCCCAACACTTAATGCTCTGACAAAAAAATGAATTATCCCACCGCTGCCACCAATTTGTCACGGCGAGAAGGACGCCGCCGCCTCGTCACGTGACTGGGGTGAACTGTAGGGTTAATTTAGCCTACTCAAACTTGCGCTCACCTTTCATCGGACACAAATTGAGCCTAAATCACACCTCAACAGCCAGCACCAGAACCAGACCGCTGCCACACTTTTGATTTATACTGGGACCAATAAGGATCCCACTCTACACAACTCTTGCTCTCAAGCAGTCACTTGTCACACCCTAGACATGCACATCAGCACTCCAGCAGTCACACAGCTAACACACTTCACAAGGCTATGAGTTCGCAGAGCATACAGGGACCAAAATAAAGTGAAAAGCTTTAATTACAAAAAGTTGATCAGTGCATAAAAAGATATTAAAAACAAAAGAATTACAAATAAAATGACACACAACACGGCAAAACAGTTATAAAATAAAAAGGGAGAAAAAATAACAGAAACTTACAAACTTAAAGTAAACTGATCCCTGGAGGTGGGAGAAATGAGGGACACACTCAGCTTGTCAAGCAGCCCCCAAAATGTGACACAATTCTTGGATTTCATATTGTTTTATAACTTCTCAGTTTGGTTCAGATTTCAGAACCTCCCATTCATTAATTAGTCCAGAGGGTCATTCACGATTGGGCAAAGTGTTAATGAGGGGGGAGAGTCCAGGAATATTTAAACAGTTCTTTGTTTCTAAATTCCTAGATGCAGGGGTGGGGGTAGGTGCAGAGGAGAGGTGACCAAATGGCTTTTGAGGTCACCAGAGAACATTCTGCAGGTCAGCGTTTATCAGGTTGTAAGGATCTCCAGGATGTTGTAAATGTGGCCTGGACGCTTCAATGGATGCCATATATTTCAACACAGTTTTTAATTGCCCAATAGCTCAACAAATCTTACACATTCAAGAATAATATTTCCTTGACACACTATGATTGCGATAATACCTCATTTATGTAGTTTTCAAAATATATTTTTACAATTTTTCTGAAGAAAAACCAATATAGAGAAAATTATTTATTTTTTATTATCTTTTTGACAACTTAACTTTAACATTTTTTGGTTGACAGCTAGTTTAGGGCTTTTTTTTTACTTTAAATTTTACAAAAAATTTTTTACACAATATAATACAGCGCTCTCGCGCTGCGGCCGCCTGATAAATTGAAGGATAAGCTGCAGGCGCAGGCTAGGATCACATTCACCTGCTTGGTAGGGCCATTTGTAGAGACACATCCATGCCTACCTGAGGCTCTGCCGTGGGTAGCCTCAGGGAAACTCTTCCAGGATTAATGTCCATATCTTGGCTCCTTGAGCCGTGCCAGATCCTGCTCTGCATCTTGCTCATCAAAGCACAAACCCAGCAGCTCTTTGGACTTGTCAGCGGTCGATACCTCTGCTCACAGAGGTGGACAGAGCCTCCTTGCTCTGTCTCTTGTAGATGGTTGCCATCACTGAGTGCAACCTTTGCAAATAAAAGATAGAAAAGAAAACGGGGAAGGGAATTGTTTGGACGTGTGTCTTAGAACAGCACTGATTTGGTCCGTGTAAAACTAGGGTACTCCTCGCAAGGGTTCCACTAGTCCTTAAGTGCAGGGGTTAGTTGCTTAATCCCAACACTTAATGCTCTGACAAAAAAATGAATTAATCCCACCGCTGCCAACCAATTTGTCACGGCGAGGAAGGACGCCGCCGCCTCGTCACGTGACTTGGGGTGAACTGTAGGGGTTAATTTAGCCTACTCAAACTTGCGCTCACCTTTTTTCATCGACACAAATTGAGCCTAAATCACACCTCATACAGCCGCACCAGAACCAGACACGCTGCCACACTTCTTGCAATGTTATACTGGGACCAATAAGTGATCCCCTCTACATCACTCTTGCTCTCAAGCAGTCACTTTGTCACACCCCTAGACATGCACATCAGCACTCCAGCAGTCACACAGCTAAGCACACTTCACAAGGCTATGAGTTCGCAGAGCATACAGGGACCAAAATAAAGTGAAAAGCTTAATTACAAAAGTTGATCAGTGCATAAAAAGATATTAAAAACAAAAGAATTACAAATAAAATGACACACAAACACGGCAAAACAGTTATAAAATAAAAGGGAGAAAAAATAACAGAAACTTACAAACTTAAAGTAAACTGATCCCTGGAGGTGGGAGAAATGAGGGACACACTCAGCTTGTCAAGCAGCCCCCAAAATGTGACACCAATCTTGGATTTCATATTGTTTTTCTTCTCAGTTTGGTTCAGATTTCAGAACCTCCCATTCATTAATTAGTCCAGAGGGTCATTCACGATTGGGCAAAGTGTTAATGAGGGGGAGAGTCCAGGAATTTTAACAGTTCTTGTTTCTAAATTCCTGATGCAGGGGTGTGGGTAGGTGCAGAGGAGAGGTGACCAATGGCTTTTGAGGTCACCAGAGAACATTCTGCAGGTCAGCGTTTATCAGGTGTAGGATCTCCAGGATGTTGTAAATGTGGCCTGGACGCTTCAATGGATGCCATATATTTCAACACAGTTTTTTAATTGCCCAAAGTCAACAAATCTTACACATTCAGAATATATTCCTTGACACACTATGATTGCGATAATACTCATTTATGTAGTTTTCAAAAAATTTTTACATTTTTCTGAAGAAAAACCAATATAGAGAAAAATATTTATTTTATTATCTTTTTGACAACTAACTTAACATTTTTTGGTTGACAGCTAGTTAGGGCTTTTTTTTTAATTTACTTTAAATTTTACAAAAAATTTTTTACACAATATAATACAGCGGGTAGTGCATGCACTATTTGTTGATTCGTATATCGAACTACGGTTATGGTTAACATAATGCTGTACAACATTTAAGTCGATATTCAAGTTAAAGTATCCGGAGCAAAGGACATCATTATAATGCAATGTACCGTATATCTGCATCTTTTTTTTTTTTTTAATCAAATAAAATTTTTATTGAAAACCAAAAAATTGTTTTCCATTTTTTTTCCATTTGAACAGCATAAACAGTAAGCCATAGACCTCCCAACCCCCTCCCTTTCCCTGCTTGTTGGGTGAAATGTCCATATAGCATACATTTGCATAGGGCTCATGACTGAAGTCCTTCGTTTGGGAGTACAGGTGGTCCCCTACTTAAGGACACCCGACTTACAGACAACCCATAGTTACAGACGGACCCCTCTGCCCACTGTGACCTCTGGTGAAGCTCTCTGGATGCTTTACTATAGTCCCAGACTGCAATGATCAGCTGTAAGGTGTCTGTACTGAAGCTCTATTGATAATTCTTGGTCCAATTACACCAAAAATTTTGAAACTCCAATTGTCACTGGGGTAAAAGAAAAAAAATTGTCTAGAACTTCCGTTATAAAATATACAGTTTCGACTTACATACAAATTCAACTTAAGAACAAACCTCCAGACCCTATCTTGTATGTAACCCGGGGACTGCCTGTATAGGTTTCGAGAGAAACTCAGGATATCCTTAGTTCTGGTATGTCCCATATTTCACACCATATATCTTAGAGCAAACAATAATATACATTGACACAAAAAAACAAAAAGTGTTGGTAGAAGAACAGTTGCTAATAGTCTGTGAGTCATAGACCTTTGCATATATTATCCATCATATTGTCTTTTAATATGATGGTGATGACAATCACCTTACGGTGCCTCTAATTATTCTGTAAGAGTAAGAGTTAAAGGAGCTAATCCTAGGGCATCAAGCCATGGACCCCACATGACATCAAATTTTTTCAGTGAGCTTCGTTTTTGGTAAACAAACTCATCTAGTCGTAGAAAAAGATTGGCCCTAGAAATAAATTCAGAAACTTGTGGGGGCTCAGTATCTTTCCAATGGAAAGCAATAAGTTTCTTGGCTATATACAGCAGTCGCAGCACTGCCAATCTATGACTCTCAGACAACTGCGTAAATCTGCATCTTTTTAGTTAAACTGAAATAAGCTGTTATAACATACAATTGATCCCTAATGTTTCTCCAAATGGACCATTGCTACAATACCCACTTCATGAAATAAATAACCAATATAACATACTAGACAAGACAAAATAGGGGAGTTAAGACCTGAGGAGATGGAACCAAAACTGCAGTGCAAACAGCATTACTGGGGTGTATTAGTCAAGACCAGGGTGGTCCTACTGCACCTGCACATAAGTGCACAAAAGGAATTCCAGGGTTATACGTTCATTTAGCCCTAAAATTTACACATTACCAAAAGATAAAAAGAGAAAACCCATCTTACAATTTGTTATGCAATTTCTCTCGAGTACAGAGACCCCCCACATGTGGCCGTTTCTTGTTTTATGGGCGCACAGCAAGATCCAAAAGGGATGAAGGGCCTTGGAGCTGCCAGGATTTTAGTTTGCTCATTGGCCCCTTTTTTACAAAATTTTTGCTTTTTCGTTATTGGGCCATGTGGTGGCATTTTTATTGCGGTTGTATTTTTTTGTAGTTACCTTTCTTTTTTTTCTTTCCTCGTTCTTGTTTTTACAAATTGCTTTGGTTTGGTTGTTTTTGGCCTTTATTTTTATCTCCCTTTATTGTTTGATTAAATTTGTATTTTTGGGAGGTTTTTTTGGATTGGTCATTTGTTTTGAGTAGAAAAGCATCAATTCTGTCTGGTAGTTTTCTTTTTTTTTGGTGTTCACTGTATAGCCTCATAATTCATTGTATATGCTTTATTCTATGGGTGATACGATTTTTTGCGAACGTGGTGTTTTTTGGAACTGTATCGTTCTGTAAAACATATGATTTTTTATTCACGTTTAATTGCATTTTATGTGGGATTACATAGTTAAAAAAATAACTTTTGGCTGTTTTTTTACATTATTTTTTTACGACATATATCGTACGGTTCAATAATTATTTAGTTTTATTCTACAGGTTGTTAAATACGTGGTGATACTATATATGTGGGGTTTGTGTTATTTAGACATTTTTGTGCATTATACACTCACTGGCCACTTTATTAGGTACACCATAGTAGTAACGGGTTGGACCCCCTTTTGCCTTCAGAATTGCCTCAATTCTTCGTGGGATATATTCAACAAGGTGCTGGAAGCATTCCTCAGAGATTTTGGTCCATATTGACATGATGGCATCACACAGTTGCCGCCGATTTGTCGGCTGCACATCCATGATGCGATCTCCCGTTCCACACATCCCAAAGATGCTCTATTGGATTGAGATCTGGTGACTGTGGAGGCCATTTGAGTACAGTGAACTCATTGTCATGTTCAAGAAACCGGTCTGAGATGATTCCAGCTTTGAAATGGCGCATTATCCTGCTGAAAGTAGCCATCAGATGCTGGGTACATTGTGCTCATAAAGGGATGGACATGGTCAGCAACAATACTCAGAGGCTGTGGCGTTGCAACAATGCTCAATTGGTCCAAGGGGCCCAAATAGTGCCAAGAAAAATATTCCCACAACCATGACACCACCACCACCAGCCTGAACCGTTGATACAGGCCGGATGGATTTATGCTTTCATGTGTTGACGCCAAATTCTGACCCTACCATCCGAAATGTCGCAGCAGAAATCGAGATCATCAGACCAGGCAACGATTTTCCAATCTTCTACTGGCCAATTTCGATGAGCTTGTGCAATTGTAGCCTCAGTTTCCTGTTCTTAGCTGAAAGGAGTGGCACCTGGTGTGTCTTTGCTGCTGTAGCCCATCTGCCTCAAAGTCGACCGTTACTGTGCATTCAGAGAGCTTTCGCCTACCTGGTTGTGAACGGGGTGGCGATTTGAGTCACTGTTGCCTTCTATAGCTCGAAACAGTCTGCCATTACCTCTGGCACTCAACAAGGCAATTTCGCCACAGAACTGCCCCACTAGGATGTTTTTTCTTTTTCGGACCATTCTGTAAACCCTAGAGATGGTTGTGCGTGAAAATCCAGATAAGATAGCAGTTTCTGAAATACTCAGACCAGCCCTTCTGGCACCAATCAACCATGCCACATTCAAAGGCACTCAAATCACCTTTCTTCCCCATACTGATGCTCGGTTTGAACTGCAGGAGATTGTCTTGACCATGTCTACATGCTTAAATGCACTGAGTTGCCGCCATGTGATTGGCTGATTAGAAATTAAGTGTTAACGAGCAGTTGGACAGGTGTACCTAATAAAGTGGCCGGTGAGTGTATGTCTCTTTATATGTTTTGGGGCTTATGGGAATTTTTATTGATTTTATTAGTGTATTTTTTATT
The DNA here is from genome assembly GCA_019512145.1 of Engystomops pustulosus. NCBI lineage: Eukaryota > Metazoa > Chordata > Amphibia > Anura > Leptodactylidae > Engystomops > Engystomops pustulosus. The sequence goes on along the minus strand of CM033648.1, from coordinate 42,554,123 downwards.
GAATAACTTTTTTTTTTAACTTTTTTATTGCTTCTACCATGGGACATGAACAAGCAATCATCTGATTGCTTGTTCATGATAAAACTCTGCAATACTGATGTATTGCAGGGTATTAGCAGTGTCAGTCAATGCACATGCATAGGCTGACACTGTGCCTTTAAGATGACGTCACTGTCACTGCAGGCAGCTCTGGGGTCCTGATCGGCGTCCCCCGAAAACGGCGGGGGGGGCTGGTTGTGGGGCAAAGACCCCCAAAACCAATTTAAATACTACTGGTACGAGGCAGAGCGCTAAGGGGTTAAAAGGATACTTCTGTTTAAAAACGCATTGCAATAGCGGAAGAGTGATTTGCCAAATGAAACAGCTGTTAACACTTGTGTTTACAAACACAAATGTTAACTATTGTGTTAACGCATGTGCAAACATCGCGTTAACAAACACATGTGTTAACTGTGGTGTTAACACATGTGTTAACTGTGGTGTTAACACATGTGTTAACAATGTGTTTACGGTTGTGTTTTGTAAACACACGTGTTAACAGGTGTTTAATTAGGCAAATCACTTTTTAGCTATTGTAATGCGTTTTTAAACGCGACTTGTGACCGCACCCTAACGCTTTTCTAAGCTTGAAATGTCACCTGTTACATTAGATGTATTTTTTGCCAATATGTTTTCTGGGCTACTTCATGTTTGATAATTTTTTTATTCATTTGGCATCTGATGAACAAAGATCCCATCACCAAATCCTTTTGATAAACTTACACATGCCACTTTTTGAAAAAACAACCTAACCATTTCACCACATTTTTGCACATATTTTCTGAATCATGCTGTGAGAGTATCCTATGAGATGCAACATGTAAAATATCCACATTTGTCTGAACATTGCCTAACTCAAGTTTTTTTTATTTCCAAATTAAAGATGGTTTCACATTTAGTCAACCATTGCTTTCTTAACCCCTACGGGACTCGGCCTCTTTTGGACTTCTAAGGAAGCTGGCCCCATTCTTCAAATCTGGCCTGTGTCACATATAAGTGTTATAGCTTGGGAACGCTAGGAGAGATCCATGGGGATTTGAGATTGTTCTCGGGACACATGTACTTCAAATTATTAGTTTTAAAAATTTGGAAGATATCTTTGTGTGTTTAGTTATGAAAAAAACAAAAATTTGGCAAAAAAATTTGGAAAAATTTGATTTTCAACGTTCTAACATTCTTCTACTTGCTTGAGATAGATAGTCCATTAGCCACCCAACAAAATTATTAACTTACATTTCCCAAATGTCTGCTTATGGCATGGGTTTTTTAAGATCCACATATTGTTATAGAATGTTATGAGGCTCAGAATTTGGGTGCCATTTTCACAGTTTTGTACATTCAAGAAAAAACTGTATTTAGAGGGACCTCTGACTTCAACACTTCTAATTGACACTGAGTAGGCTAAATAATAGCGAGACTCGTAAATTATCCCCATTGTGAAAACTACACAAACATCAACGTATTGAAAACCACTTTTAAGAAGTTTGTTAACCCTTTACGTGTTTATAGGGGTTAAAACAAAATGGAGGTGCAGTCTGCAAATTGAATATTTTTTCAACACTACACCATTTTGGGTGGGAAATGTAGAACATTTAACAATGGATTTAGTAAATGAATAAGCTTCACAAGTTGTGTTACCCAATTTCTGACCGAGTACCCGGGATACTTACAGGGATGGTGGTAACGCTGCTGTATGGGTCGCACGGCCGGGCATTAGAGAGGGAAGGAGGCGCAAATCCAGATCCGATGGCTATGTCATTTGTACCAGGCTATAATTTAGTTTTTTTTTTAATGGGGACCTATTAGGGGCTTATTCTTTTGCCACATGAGATTGCACTTTTAGGTACGTAATTTGGGGTAGGGGAATATGATAGGATAATTGGTGAGATTGGTATTAACTCTTTGTTGGTGGAGGAATGAAAATCATCACTTTTCAGGAAGATTTTTATGGGGTTTTTTTTTTTGGCCTGTTACCATACATAAATAGTTTATTATTTTTATTCGTGGGTTGCAGATTACAAAAGAACTCAGATTATATAGATTTTTTTTTTTTACCATTTTTACTGCATAAAAAGTAATTTGGCCAAAAATGTTGGGTGATGTTTGTATCACCGTCTTCATTGCATAAATTTTTTATTTTTGCCTCAGCAAATTTGTAAGGCTATTTTTGCGAGAAGGATTGTTCTTTTAGTGGGTTACTATATGTATAGCAGTGCAATAATCATTTTATGTTAACATCGCACTTTTAGATAGAGCATTTTATATAGGGTTAATGATTTACTAGAAAATCGATTTTTTTCTGGCGCTTTTTTGTTATGTTTTTAACGGAGATCCGTTTTAACTGTGCGGATCCCTAAAGACCGAAGTTGAGTTTCACCATATATGCATAGAATTGTACGACGCGGATGGATACCAAATATGTGGGTCGGGTGGTTTGTGTAGTTTGATCAATGTGTTTAACTGAATAAAAAAACCAAATCTTAAGGAGGGAAAATTGTCTGTCATTATTTAGCATCACCATCTTTTTCATATGCATAAGAGTTGTTCTTTTAGTGGGGCTTGATTTGGAGTGCATAACATGTTTGTAAAACTCTTAGAGCACTTTTTTATAGGGTATTAATTAAAAATTATCTTTTTTCGGAACGTTTTTGCGTTTTTTTTTTCGACGTGCGTGTACCGTGCGGTGGTCTCCAGTAAACGATTTGTTTATTATACAGATTGTACGGCGCGGCACATACCAAATATGAGTTTTTTTTTTTGTGTTTTTTTTACTTATTACAGTGTTTTTATGGAAGTGACATTTTAGGGGCTTATATTTTATGATGTATTTTTTGTTTATTTATAATGTGTAGTGTTAAGTGTTTTTGCATATTTTACTTATACATACTTGAACTTGAACCAGTGATTTTTTTTGGGTTTTTTTTTTGACTTCTGATCACTTGGTTTAAGTTCAAGTACACTGCTCTACAATACTATTTTATTGTAGAGCAGTGTAAACTGTCTGATCAAGCTTGCGCATGCTCAGACAGTTTACAGTCAGACCCGGAAGGGGTCTGACTGCCATGGAGACCGGGCAGCTCCGGGGCCAGTCCTCGGAGCTGCCCAGAAGTGATTCGGATCCCCCGGTAAGCGGCACGGGGGATCCGATCCACAGCGCAAACACCCTTAAGGGGTTAACACCCTGTAAGGGCTTAACACCCGCGATCGGAGCCGGCTCCGATCGCGGGTGTTAGCGCAGGCTGTCAGCTGTACTAGACAGCTGACAGCCGCTGCTTCTGGTACCGGCTCCGTTTGTGAGCCGGTGCCAGAAGCAGGACGTTATAGAACGTTCCCGTGCGCTAAGCATCTAGCCCCGGGGACGTACTATAACGTCCTGGTGCGCGTAGGGGTTAAAGGGGTTTCCCATTACTGCAAATTTATATTATTGTTTGCATTTTAAAAACAAATAAAATTTTCCAATATACTTTGTTTCAATTCATCACCGTTTTCTAGATCTCTGCTTGTTGTCATTCTATGGAAAGCTTCTAGGTGCACCTGTGTGACCATGGTCACACAGGTGCACGGCTCTTTGTATGACAGTAACCAGAGTTTTGTGTTAAAATGAGCAGCCCACCCGTGTGACTGTGGTCAGATTTCTGTCCACTGGTAGTAAACATAGAAGCTTTCTATAGAATGACAGCACGCAGAAATTTAAAAAACTGTGAGTAATTGATATAGAAAGTATATTGGAAACGTTTAATTTTTATAATAAAAACAATAACATTAATTTGTTGAAATAGGAATAACCCTTTAAGGTAAAAAAATGATTATTCTTTATAATTCGATGTATGCAATGATGTGTATCCTTCAAAATGGACAGTATTATAGAAAATAGCTAGACAACAGAGGGAATGTGTGATTTATACATTGATAAATTGGCATTGTAAATTCTAAAAGATGTTCTCTCCTGGGAGAATACCCTGTAGCTGTTTTGGAGTTCACTTTAAGCCAGAGAGATTAGCTGCGTTATGCTTATCTCTGCTTCCTGTGGATAAAGAGCTACTTCTTGGGAATGTAAATTTTGTCACTTAAAAGCTGTTGTGCTTTCTTACAAATAGCACAGTGTTTGCCATTAAGTTGTAACAGGAAAACTGCAGCTGCGCTGCAGCTGCCTCTTAATTTTATTTCTAAAAGTTAGGAAAAGGTGTTACTTTTCACCCTTTTATTTCAGATTGAAAAGTAGTTTTCAAAATCGATGGCCTTAGGTAGACTATGCCCAAAAAAAAAAATTTTTTGCTTATAAATCAATTCACTTCTGAGTTATGGAATTGTTAGAACACAAAAAGGTTCTTATTAAACTCAAGTTTTAATATAAAAAGGGGTTGTCAATCAAAAAGCGTAACAAAGTAAAAAAAAAAGCAAAATAATAAGGGTGACAAAAAATGCAAAAATAACAGTTTGATAAAATAAAACAGTTTTAAAAAAATTGCGATTGTATTCTGATTTTACTTTTGGATCTGTTCTGTGATGTGAATGTAAATGATGGTCTTAACCTCTTCACAGTCTAGGACGTAATAGTACATCCTTGTGGGAAGAAACTGGTACAGGTTCACATGCAAAGACGGCACCAGAAGCAACGGCTGTCGGCTGTATATTACTGCTGTCAGGGCGCTAACATTCGCGATAAGAGACGGCAGCGATCGTGAGTGTTAACCCCTTACACACCACGGTCATGCATAACTGTAACCTGTAAGGGTCTTTCCTGTGTAGATCGGATCCCCTGTGCCGCTTAATGGTAGATCCAATCCTCTTCTGGGCAACCTTGAGATCTTCCAAGTGCCCCGGGGCTGGCCGTCAGATCCTTTCTGGGTCTAACTCCAAAACTTGTATGGATTCACGCTAGTGGCTTATAGATCAATCAATTGAACGATTGATCTATAAGCCACTAGCGTGAATCCATACAAGCTTATTCTAGTTTTATGAACTAAAAATTGTACACCTATATGATACATATCGTAAGAGTATATGTTTATATTGCAATTTACTAGGGATTTTATTTTTAAGTTTTTTTAGGTTGACTTATTATTTGTATTTGTGTGGGGTGTGCTGAATACAGGGGTGGACTAGCAATTCAACCACCCGGGGTCGTTCCCGGTGGGCCGACAGGTCAGGGGTCGATCTGGGGTCGGTCTAAGGCTGGTCGGGCCAACTGCAGGTGAGGCAGCGCTGGTGCTACGCGGCTGCTGATCAGTGCCGGGCCGACAAGTGTACACAGTACACTGAACACTGTGACGTCACTTCTCTAAGGTCGGCTGCTTCACACTCTGCTGCTGTATAGCGCAGGCTGCTCAGCAGCGTGCGGAGCATGAAGCAGTCCCGTGCTTGCATGCACAGACGTCATCCTACCTGTGCTGTGCTGCGCTCCAAGAGCTTTCTCCTTACAAGGAGCGGCCTGAAAAAGCAGAGTGAGAGCTTGTGCCAGCTAGGCGAGGCACGGGCCCCGGATCCTTTTGCCTGGGCCCTTGGCAGCATCACTTGATATCGGAGCTGAGGGCTCCATGCACTGCTGCAAGGGCCATGCAGAGGCTGTGAGCTCAGTAGGAAGGGGCCTCCACAACACTGCAGGATCCTGCTGCTCCTGCTGTGGGTGGTTGTGAGGAGAGAGGTGTGTGCTTACAGCTGGCCCCGCCCCCACTTCGGAGTCTGGGTCAACTGACAGTAGGGAACTACAGCCCTGGAGGAGAAGAACGGGGGAATCAGAAGATGTCCCTACCGGAAGTAGTGGGTGGAGCTAATAATAAGAGTCAGCACATGAGTGACACCTGGACAGCTAATACCAAAGAGGGTTCAAATGGGTCAGGAGGGTGTTAGCAGAGGGGTCAGGTGTGAGCAAAGGCGTGAACAGTAGGTGTTAGAGGTGTGAACATAGGGGTCAGGTGTGAGGAGATGGTTCAGGAGGTGTTTGGAGAGGGGTCAGGTGTGAGCAAAGGGGTGAGCAGTGTTAGAGGTGTGATCAGATGGTCAGTAGTAAGGCTATCTGCATAAATTGCAGATTCCCTGCAGATTTTACACACAGATTTCCGTGTGGAAAATCTGCAGCGTAATAGAGTAGGAGTAAAGTGAATGTAATTTTGAAAAAGTAATGTAGATAAAGCGTTCTTTCCTGTATGTTCTCACAGATGTGTGCATGAAATTTGCATGAAATATTTGCATAAAAACGCACATATTAGATGTGGATTTTCTGCATGACAATCCACACCGTGTGCAGATAGCCTTAAAGGGGTATTCTCATGAACAAAAGTTAAGCCCTATCCACAGATAGAGATTAATGGAGCAGAATGGCCGTCTGCTCCATTAGTCTAACAGAGCCCTCATTTTCGTGATTTGTGGGGCTCTCAGCACTGAGAACCCCACTGATCAGCAAGTTCATGAGAAACCCCCTTAAAGGTGCGGGATTTGTTCCCTATTTTTGTCTATGGGAGTGCTAAAAATCACATTCTATACCCATAGACTTTCCATTCTGCACAACAGCGAGAAAGGGAAAAGTGGGGGCTCTCTTTTTCATGATAGGTACAGGGCCTTCCTATGACCCTGTGGAAAGATTACATGTGCATGAGAATACTCCATTAATTGTTGGGGCACTAAAATGGGTAAAATGGGGGTAGAGCTTGTAGATTAGAGTTCAATACTGAGAATTTGGTAGTTTTACATTGGGGCCTGTGCCCCGAATATTTTACATTGACAACTTTTCAGGGCCATAACTTCTGTATTTTTTTGTTGTCAGAGGGCTTTGTTGTCAGAGGTTGAGGGCTTATTTTTTGCGAAAACAGTTGTTCTTTTCAGTTGTATCATATTAGGGAATGTAACTTTTTTTGATCACTTTTTAGAACTTTTTTTGTGATGGTGTTTGATGAAAAATTGTATATTATGGGAAGTTTTTCGAGTTTTTTTTATGTAGTTCACCGAGCGGGTTCAATATTGATTTAGATTTATTGTACAGATTAATACGGACGCGGTGATACTAAATATGTACGTGTTGTTGTGTTTTATTTACTTTATTTGCATTTTATGTGTTACTGGGGAGATTATGGGACTTTTATTTTATTTAATTATAGTATAAAAAGATTTAATTTTTTTTAAAAACTTTTTTACATTTTCTACTTCTTGGCTTGAATAAGCGATAATCCGATCGCTTATTCATGCCTTTACACTGTATTGCAGTGTATAGTGTAAGTAACTGAGCATGTCGCGCATGCTCATTTACTTACAGCTGGGTCCTGCCAGGAAGGCAGAACCCGGCGGGGAGAGAAGCCTGCATCCTCGGGTCACTCGTCGGGACCCGGGGCAGCAGCAAGAGGGATTGGATCCCCCGGTAAGCACACCGGGGGGGGTCCGATCCACGGGGGACACACTTGCACGCCGCGGTCATGCTTGACCGCGGCGTGTAAGGGGTTAAACACCCGGAATCTGAGTTTTTCTGATCCCGGGTGTTAGTGTCGGGTCTGGGCTGTGATATCACAGCCCGACGACGGCACCAGCGAGACCCGGTGTCCCGAAATCTTCTTCTGACGCGCCGCCGTAGAAAGGCGTACGCGTCAGAAGAAGTACCCTTAATGACCGTTGTAAAAAGCCGATAGGGCGGTCATTAAGGGCTTAAGGACACCCAATGTACAGACAACCCCTAGTTAAAGATGGACCCCTCTGCCCACTGTGACCTCTCTGGATGTTACTTTAGTCCCATATACAGAGCCCACTATATACAGCCCCCCAACAATCACTATATACTGCCTCCAGCAATCACTACATACAGCCCCCCAGCAATAAATATATACAGCCCCCAGCAATCACTATATTCACCGCCTAGAAATCACTATATACAGCCCCTCCACCCCCAGCAATCACTTTATACATCCACCAAAAGGTTTTTAACATCAAGAAAAGTGAATAAAAAGTTTTAAATTTTAAAAAATCTTTAAAAATTTTAAAACACAAAAAAAGTTAAATTTCAAAGGGAGGTGTAATATGGAGTGCAAAGTGAAAGCTGTAAAAACAAATGTTTTTTTTTGTCTATTTCACTGCATGTGGAATTTGCCCAGTACGTGGCCTGGAGTATTAGCTAGGAAATACAATGTGTTGACCCCTTC
>CM033648.1:42515462-42545661 GCA_019512145.1 Engystomops pustulosus | reverse complement strand
TACGGGGATAGCAAATTTATATAGGTTTTATAATGTTTTCATACATTCTGGTGCTGATAACCTTTTTATAGTTTGGTGTATGGAGCTGTGGGTGGTGCTGTTTTTTGCAGATTTTGATGACGTTTACAATGTTATCATTTTAAGGACTGTACGACCTTTTGATCACCTTTTATATCATTTTTAATTTTTTTAAAAATGGCAAAAAAGTGCCATTTTCGACTTTGGGTGCGATTTTCTGTTACGGGGTTAAACCCAGTTAAAAACCGTTATCATATTTTGATAGATCGGGCATTTTCGGACTTATTTACTGTTTATTTATATTTATATCAGTTATAGGGAAAGGGGGGTGATTTGAATTTTTAGGTTTTTATATTATAATTTTTTTTAAACTTTTTTATTATTTTTATTTGTACTATTTTTCAGACTCCCTAGGGTACTTTAACCATAGGGTGTCTGTACTACAGTATGGCAGTATATGGGGATTTTACTCCTCATACATTACAATGTGCTGATAGCACATTGTAATGAATGGGTTAACCCGAAGTAGCTTCGGGTCTTCGTGAGACCCGACGCTACCATGGCGACAGATCGCCGCTCCCCGATGATGTCACAGGGAGCGAGTGGCGTCCCTTCTACTTCCAGCAGAGATCTGCTGGGTCAATGGTACCCCTTAACATGAGGGGAAAGAGGACAAGACTAAATAATGAAACTAAACCAAAACATTTAATCCATTTAATAGTAAAACATGGTAATCTAAAAACACTTGTTAACACCCCACATAAGGTGCTAAAGCATTATGCAGTACAAATGACGGTGGCACAGAGAGAAAAGCCGTCAACCCGGACAGGATTGGAGGAAGTCAGGAAGTATTCAAATACTGATGGCAAGGGAGATCAAATATGATGCATTACTTAACGTGTGTATAGTATAGGAGAGCTAACAACTTGATCCTTTCTGGACTCGATATCGGTCCACGCATGTAGATGATAAACCTAGGCCCGAGAGGAGACCAATGAGAAAATGAGTGCCTCTCTGTCCGCGATGACGGCAGCCCCAACACGCTTTTCAGCTCGGATTGAGCCTTCGTCAACCCCACCCTTTGTATTGGTTTCCCATCTTTTCAAAAATCCTACTTTTTTTATTTACCGCATGACGAGCTGTAGTAAGACTTGTTTTTTTGACTTCACCCCTTAAGTGTGTTGTTGCGTATTGTACATTACAAGGCATGAAGCTTCTGTCGGTCGGGCCCGCTCTCTCCAGAGCCGGTACGTCTTTGCAGTAAAAGGGCTTACCGGTAACACACCCGCTGATCGGTGCCGGCACCGTCTCGTGCGGGGGTTGTACCTGGCTGATCGCACGCAAGCTGCTGTCGGCTTCAAAGGATCGCGCAAAGCTGCTGGCGGCTTCCGGAGGAGCGTTCCGCTCCCTGTGACATCATCGGGAGCGGCGATCCTGTCGCCATGGTAGCTGTCGGGGATCAGAAGACCCGACGCTACTCGTGTTACCCATTCATTACATGTAATACATTGTAAGTATGAGGAGTAAATCCCGCATAATACTGCCATGACTGTTAAGACAGGCCCTAGGGTTAAAGTACCCCTAGGAGGCTGAAAAATAGTATCAATAAAAATTATCAAAGTTTTAAAAACATTATAATAAAAAAACGTAAAAATTCAAATCAACCCCCTTTCCCTATAACTGATATAATATAGGATAACAGTAAGTAAGTCCAAAATGACCCGATCTAAAAAACTATGATAACATTTTTTAACTGGGTTTAACCCCGTAACAAAAATCGCACCCAAAGTCGAAAATGGCTACGTTTTTTGCATTTTTAAAAAAATTAGAAAATGATAATAAAAGGTTACTCCTTTCGTACATGACCCTAAAAAATGTAACATTGTTAAACGTCATCAAAATATGCAAAAAACAGGCGCACCCCCCACAGCTCCATACACCAAACGATAAAAGGTAGCAGCACGCAGATGTATTACACATATAAAACCTATATAAATTTTGCATCCCCGTACTCGACCGACCCAATAATAAGTATCGCCTTCACTTGGGGCGTACAGTGACTCCGTAAATCCAAGCCACCGAATACAGCACAAATGCATTTTTTTTACCAATTTCACTGCAGTTTTGGGAATTTTTTCCCAGCTTCCCGTACACGGCTGGAATATTCACTACCACCATTTGGACGTGCAATTTGGTTTACGTTCAGAAAATCGCCATTAGACAGCTCTGTACATGAAAAATAAAAATCAGATTTTTGAATGTGTGAGTGAAACATGAAAACGCAAAAACGAAGGAAGGGCTGCGGCGGAAGGGTCCACACATTGTTTTTCCTACTACTACTCCATGCCACGTACTGGCCAATTCCACAGGCCGTGAACTGAATAGAAAAAAATTAGTTTTTACAGCGTTCATTTGCACCCATGAAGGAACACCTCCCTTTGAAATTTAACTTTTTTGTTTTTAAAATTTTTAAGATTTGGGAAAATGGAAAACTTTTTATTCACTTTTTCGTGTGTTAAAACCTTTGTGGCGTCAAAAGTGATTGCTGGGGTGGAGGGCGGTATAGAGTGTTTCTATGGGTGATATGAGTGCTGGGGCTGTATATATTTATTGCTGGGGCTGCTAGGTATGAGTTCTGGAGGCAGTTATATAGTGTTGTTTGTGTCTTATATATGGTGTCGTATATTGTTGATTGCTGGGGGCTCTGTATATCTGATTGTCAGTAGCAGTATATAGTGATTGAGGGGGTGCAGTCTATAGTGATTGGTTTTTTTCTTGGCATTAAATATAATTGGCTGGGGCATTGATGTGTGCTGGGGGAGTGATATACTGATTGCTGGGGGAGCGGTAGATACTGATTGGGGTGAGCTGTAATATACTGGCTTGCTGGGGGGGCTGTATATAGTGGAGTCTTGGGGGCTGTCTATAGTGTATTGCTGGGACTGTATATAGTGAGTGCTGGGGGCTGTTGTATAGTGTGATTGCTGGTCGCTGTATAGGATGGATGTGCTGGGGGGGCTGTATATATGATTGTTTGGGGCGTGTAGTATCGTGATTGTTGGGGGTCTTTATATGTGATGGTTGGGGGGCGGTATGTAGTCGGAAATCCTACCTTGGGGCTGTATATAGTGTTTATGGTGTAAAGTATCCAAAGCGACCAGTATTCAGCCGGGTGCGGAATGTGAAAACAAAAAAAAATTGGCCCTGGAAATTTGTTAAAAGTGGGCCACTATTTTAGGCGGGGCCACCAGCTGGGTGTGGTCGCGCAGTCAAAAAGTATGGTGGAAGATTAGCAAAATACGTGCATAAGTAAAATATCCCTCAATTTTTGAAAAAACTGGATACAACATCAGCGCTTAGAAAAAAAACCCCATCATTGCCTTAAAGTCTCTGTCACTTGTCCTTGTCCACTAACTGTTGGAGCAGCTCACAAGGATCGCCATCCCGCGCTTTATCAGTCAATTCATACATAATCATTGTAAAATCATCTTTTCTTGTATTATGAAAATGAAGGCTGGTCACATGGTCAAGGCAGGAGGTCCCCCGTGTTAACCCCTCCACTCTCCTCTCCTCCCCCGGCTATGGTCTGTGGTCATTTCTATTAATTCGGCATCCCTCCTGAATATACAGGAGAGGACCGACATCAGCTACACATGAATCTGACATGGCGCAGGAGCTGCTGTCTCTCTCCTAAACACACACCCATGCACCACAGGCTGCAGGGGGTCCGGCCCAGGAAGCAACATCATTATCCAGCCTCACATAATTATAATGTGTCATCAGCACTGGGGGGGTGCTGTGCTTCCACTCAGTGAATCGCGTGGACAGCTTGAATATGCTATGCTTTCCTTGACAGCTTAGAACCCATTGCTTTAGGTTTACATCAGGTAGAGGACAATGAAAGGGATAGATCAATTCTCTCTATGTGGCATTTATGAAAATTTTTGGTTAGGGGGTTATTTTGCCATACGGGTTTCTCTTTATGAGACACAGGAAGTCCCCGGTTCCAATAAGAAGTAGGTTCTTTAGTTTTGTTCTTAAGTTGAATTTGTATGCAAGTCAACACGGGAATTTATAGTGTAGAGCCAAACCATTTTTTTTTGGGCCAGTGACAATTGGAGTTTCAAAATCTTTTGCTGTAATTGGACCAAGGATTATACCAAGGCCTTCAGAACATACACCTTCCAGCTGATCATTGCACCGGACTAAAGTAACATCCAGAGAGGTCCCAGAGGTCAAAGAGTGGGAAGAGGGCGGTCCATCTTTACACTAGTGGTTGTCTGTACATTGGGTGTCCTTAAGCCCTTAATTGACCGCCACTATCGGCTTTGGTTAACAAGGTCAATAAGTGTGACTTCTTTCTGACGCGGCGCCTGTTCTACGGGCGGTCGTCGTCAGAAAAGATTTCTGACCCTTCGCTGTGCCGTCGTCGGGCTGTGAATATCACAGCCCAGACCCGACACTAACACCCGGGATCAGAAAAACCAGATTCCGGGTGTTAACCCCCGTACACTGCTCGGTCAAGCATGACCGCGGCTGCAATGGTACCCCGTGGATCGACCCCCCCCGGTGTGGCTTCCGGGGGAGTACACTCCGCTCTGCTGCGGCCTCCGGGCCCGAAGTACCTCGAGATGCAGGTTCTCTCCCCGCTTGTTCTGCCTTCCTGTCAGACCCAGCTGTAAGTAAATGACATGCGGCGACATGCTCACGTGACGTACACTATACACTGCAATACAGTGGAAGGCAGGAATACGATCGGATTATCTCTATTCAAGCCAAGAAGGAGAAAATGTAAAAGTGTGTAAAAAAAATTAAATCTTTTTATACTATAATTAAAATAAATAAAAGTCCCAGAATCTCCCCAGTAGCAATGCAATCAAATAAGTAAATAAAACACAACACACTTACATATTAGTATCACCGCTTCCGTATGACTTTAAAAGAATCGAAATCAATAGTGAACCCGCTCGGTAACTACATCAAAGAAACTCGAAAAACGTCCCATAATATACAATTTTTCGATGCAAACACCATCAACACAAAAGTTCTAAAAAGTGAGCAAAAAAAGTTATACATTCCCTAAGATGATACAAGCTGAAAAGAACAACTGTTTTTGTCGCAAAAATAAGCCCTCAACCTCTGACGACAGCACTCTGACAACACAAAAGACGAGGGATGGCCCTGAACAGTTGTAAATGTAAAAACAATGCGATTTTCTCATATGGTTTTGCTCAGGAAAAGTGAGCAAAGATAGAAAACCTTATAAATGAGGTAACACCGCAATCGTAGTGAAACCAGAGAATAAAATAAAAAATATTAATGTTATGTTACGGGGAGCGGGGGGGGGGGGTGTGGGGAATGCTCACAAGCCAAAATAAAAAATTGATGATTTTGTTTTGTGTCACCCTTGAAAGAGTTAGATAAATCTCATGATTTCTAAGCTTTAGACGCCCAAAATGAATATGCTATCATGTATATCCTCCCGTAATAATTAAGCCTTCATATTTTGCGTCTTACCAAGAAAAAGAAAAATTTATGGTCCGTAGCAATGTACAATACAAAATCTGCTGTGAATGGCTTCCTCATTCATTCTATACGCGCGTTGGGCCCGTACAGAAGTGTACCACCATCTAATGGGTATCCTACAACTCGTTAGGAATTGGGCATCCATCTGTTGCAGTGCGTTTAATCATTTTAAAATTTATTTCTTAAAATTTCATTTTTGGCCCTAAATGAATGTATTTTCCAAAAAATTCTATAGTAACTTGCTTACAATCAGTCGCAAGTCCTATTTTTTAACCCAATTGGAACCTTAACGCTTGAATAGACGTACTAGAAGTTTGTTTTACATATGTTGAAGGGTTGAAACTTGTCTATCGTGGGGGTATTTTATTGGGGTTGACCTATTTTTAGGCCTCTCAAATTCACTTTCTAGAAGCTGATTGTCCTTCAAAATGGTGATTTTGGCATTTTCTTTATAAAAATAAGAAAAATCGCACCTAAAGTTTGCACCTCATCCTAGAAAAATGCCGGGAAGCCGTACAGATATCATCCCAACATAAGCAGATATTCTTTAAAATGTTAAGTTATCACACGTTTTGGGTAGCTTTACACTCTGTTTGTTTGGACCAGAAACAATTATCAAACTTGTGAAAAGGAGAATTTTTTTTTTTTTTTTTTTTTGACACGTGTGCCAAATTTTCACTTGTTTTTTCAGATGAACCGCAAACATGTATCACTTAAATTTTAGAGCTAACATGAGTACAATGTGTCAAAGAAACAGTCTCAAATCACCTGGATAGTGTTAAAGCGTGCCTCGCGGGTTATAACCAATTATCGTGAGACATGTCAGACTTTGAAAAATGATCTGGTCATTGAGCTGAAAACTAGTGTCGGGTGATAAGTTGTTTTAAGTAGGGGGACACCTGTAGCGTATACTCTGTGCATGCCCATCGCGTCCAATCCACCCCCCCAATATACTCCTATGCGGTACAGTGCGCCAGTGCCCATTCAGTCCAAATCCCAGGGGCTTTTGCTAGCTTTGGGTAAAAATATTCGGTCAGCGATTCCCCAATGTGAAAACTACATGAATTCTCATATTTGAACTCCTAATTTACAAGCTCGATCCCCATTTTACCATTTTAGGCCCCACATTAATGGAAAATAAAGTATTCTCATGCACAATGTAATCTTTCCACGTGGCTAGGAAGGCACTGTCGCTATCAGGAACAAGAGATCCGCCAACGTTTCCCTTTCTCGCTTTTGTGGGTGCAGAATGGAAAGTCGATGGGTATAGAATTGATTTTTGGCACTCCATAGACAAAATAGGAACAAATCCCCGCACATTTAAGGGGTTTCCCATTGAACTTGCTGAGCATGGGGGTTGTCTCGTGCTGGAGCCCCACAGATCCAAAAATTAGGGTCTGTTATACTAATGGAGCGACGACCCATGCCTTGCTCTCCATTAATCGTCTGTCTCTGTGGGATGGGCGTGACTTGGTTCATGAGAATACCCTTTAAGAAGGCTTCGGCACAGCGGTGTGGATTGGTCATGCAGAAAAATCACAGCAATTGTTCGTTTTTTGTGCAAATATTTCATCCAAATTTTCATGCACACATCTGTGATAACATCAGGAGAGAACGCTTTTATCTCCATTACTTTTTCAAAAGTAACATTCACTTGACTCCTTATTCTGTCAGCTGCGGATTTCCCCCGAAATATTGTGTACAATCTGCAGGGAACCTCAATTTGTGGTCAGATAGTGCCTTATACTGACCATCTGATCACACCTCTAACACTGCTCACCCCTTGTGCGTCACACTACCCTGCTCCAACGGCCTCCTGAAACCATCTCCTCACACCTTACCCCTATCTCACACCTCTAACCCTACTTGTCACCGGCTTGGCTCACCCTGGAACCCCTCTGCGAACACCCTCCCTGACCCATTGAAACCCTCTTTGGTATTCGGCTGTGTCCGTGTCAAACTCATGTGCTGACTCGATTGAGTAGCTCCACCGCCCTACTTCCGGTGGGACATCGCTGATTTCCCCCGTTCGTCTCCTCCCAGTGCGTAGTTCCCTACTGTCATGTGACCGCAGCTCGACGTGGGGGCGAGGGCCAGCGTAGCACACGACCCTCTCTCCTCACAACCACCCACGCGCATGCGCAGCAGGATCCGCAGTGTTGTGAGGCCCCTTCCTACCGAGCCCACTCCCTCAGGCCCTTGTGCGAATTGCATGGAGCCCTCACTCCGATACCAAGTGAGGCTGCCAATTGCCCAGGTAACAGGATCCAGGGCCCGTGGCCTCGGCAACTAGCGGTCACAAGCTCGCACTCTGCTTTTTCAGGCCGCGTCCTTGTAAAGGAAAAGCTATCAGAGCGCACACAGCACAGGTATGCTACGTCTGTGCATGCAAGGCAACGGGACTGCTTCATGCTCCGCACGGCTGCTGCGGCAAGTCCTGCACGATACAGCGAGCAGAGTGTAAGCAGCCGACCTTAAGAATGACTCACAGTGTCGAGTGTACTGTGTACCTTGGTCGGCCGGGCCACGGATCAGCACCGCGTACACATCGCTGCTCTCACCTGCAGTCATCCCGGACCAGCCGTTAAGACTGACCTCAGATCGAACCGCGTAACTGTCGGCCACCGTAACGACCCCGGTTGGTTGTATGTGCCAGTCCACCCCTTTAGTCTCACACCCCACACAATACAATATAGTCAACCGTGGGTGTGAACCTCACAAACCTTCAAAATGAAACCCCTAGTAAATTGCAATATAAACATATACTCTTAGCGATATTGTGGTCAGAGAGGTGTACAATTTTTAGTTCATAAACTAGAATAAGCTTGTAATGGATTCACGCGAGTGCTTATATATCAATCGTCAATTGATTGATCGATAAGCCACTAGCGGATCGCATCATAGCAATTTTTGGAGTAGATCAGAAAGGAGCTTGACGGCGCAGCCCCGGGGCACTTGGAAGATCTGCCATGTTCCCAGGACGAGGATTGGTTCTACCATTAAGCGGCACAGTGGGATCCGATTACACAGGAAGACCCTTACAGGTACAGGTAGCATGACCGTTGTGTGTAAGGGGTTACCTCACTTCACTGCCGTCTCGGATCGCGAATGTAGCGCGCTGACACAGTAATACAGCCGACAGCCGTTGCTTCTGGTGCCGTGCTTGCATGTGAACCTGGTACCTTTTCTTCCCACAAGGATGTACTATTACTCCTAATGTGAAGAGGTTAAGACCATATTGTTACATTCACATCAGCGCGTTAACAGATCCAAGTAAATCAGAATACAATCTCAATTTTTTTGTAAAACGGGTTTTATTTATCAACTGTTAGTTTTTTTGCATTTTTTTTCCCCTATATTTGCTTGTTTTTTACAGGTTACCTTTTTGATTGACACCCCTTTTTATATTAAACTTGAGTTTTTAATAAGAAACTTTTGTGTTCTAACAATTCCATAACCAGAAGTGAATTGATTTACTTAAGCAAAAAAGTTTTTTTTTTGGGCATAGTCCTACCAAGGCCATCGATTTTGACAACCTACTACTTTCATCTGAAATAAAAGGGTGATAAAGTAGCACACCTTTCCTACTTTAGAATAAAATAAGAGGCAGCTGCAGCGCAGCTGCAGTTTTCCTGTTGACAAATTTTATGGCAACACTGTGCTAGTGGGAAGAAAGCACAACAGGCTTGTAAGTGACAAAATGTACTTCCCAAGAAGTCGCTCTTTATCCAGCAGGAAGCAGAGATAACAAACGCACTAATCCTCTCTGGCGTAAAGTGAATCCACAACATCTCAGGGTATTTTCACAGGAGAGAACATCTTTTAGAATTTCAATGGCCCTTGATCAATGTATAAATCACACGTTGCCCTCTGCTGTCGAGCGATTTTCTATAATACTGTCCATGTTGAAAGATACACTCGATTGCAATCATCAAATATAAGAATAATAATTTTTTGTCCTAAAGGGGTGATTCCTATTTCACAAATTAATGTTAGTGGGTTTTAGTATAAAGCGTTAAAACGTTTCCAGAGTGTACTTTCTATATCAGATTTCCTCAAGTTTTTTAAATTTTCTGCGTGGCTGTCATTCTAATAGAAATCTTCTATGTTTACTCCAGTGGACAGACAATCTGACCACCGTACCGGGGGGCTGCCTCATTTTTAACACAAACTCGGTTACTGGCATACCAAGATCCGTTCACCTGTTTGACCATGGTCACACAGGTGAACCTAGAAGCTTTCCATAGAATGACAAACAAGCAGAGAATCGATAGAAACTGTGAGATTGAAGTATATTGTAAAATTTATTTGTTTTTAGTGAATTCAAACAATAATATAATTTGCATTAATGGGGAAACCCTTTAACCCTACGCTCACTCAGGGACTTATAGTACGTCCCCGGGGTGCTAGATGCTTAGCGCCCGGGAACGTTCTATAACGTCCTCTTCTGGCACCGCTCACAACACTGATCCTTACCGAATCAGCGGCTGTCAGCTGTCTAGTACAGCTGCAGCCTGCCAACACCCTTCTTCGTGAGCCGGCTCCGATCGGCGTTGTTAAGCCGCTTACAGGGTGTTAACCCCTTAAGTGTTTGCGCTGGTGTATCCTTATCCCCCGTGCCGCTTACGGGGATCCGCTTCACTTCTGGTTGGCCTCCGAGGACGGCCCTGATCTTCCTCGGTCTCATGGCATCGATACCCCTTCCGGTCTGACTGTAACTTTCTGAGCATGCCAGCTTGAATCAACAGTTTACGCCTGCTCTACAATAAATAGTAGTGTGTAGAGCATTTCTTGAACTTAAACCATGATCAGAGCATCACTGGTTCAAGTTCAAGTATGTATAATTGAAAAATATTCAAAAACACTTAACACTACACAGTATAATAATAACAAAAAATACATAAAAATATAAGTCCCCCCCCCCCCCTAAAAGGTCACTTTCCATAAAAACACTTCACTGAAGTAAAATAAACCAGCACGAAAAAAAACTTACATATTTGGTATTGCCCGCTTCGTAACAATCTGTATAATTAAAAGCCACGGAATCGTTACTGGACCCGCACGGTACCGCGTGGGAGCCAGAAGAAAGGAAGATTATGGCACTTTCTTGCAGGCTGGTTCCTCCTCTCTACTGTTCCCTTCATCTCCCTCCTAACTTCATTATTAGCTCTTCTGAATTAGCTGCTCTGTCCTGTGATCCATCTCAGCTGCCCACTATGTTTGAACCCCTTCTGCTTTTACTCCCATGTTTTGCCCCCCCCCCCCAATATTTTCAGTCTTATCGTCTGACCACCCCCAGCAGCCTTTTTGCCCCCTCCAAGCCCCAGCTGCAGATCTAATATCTTTGCCTTAAAGGGGTATTCCCATCTGGGCATTCAAATTTTATAAAATTAATGTGCCATATGTAATCATTTCTTCAATTGGATGCTATTAACCCCTTCACGCTCTGTGACGGTTATATCCGCCACAGAACTATGAATGGTGTATGCAGAGGGCTCATGGGCTGAGCTTTCTTCATACAGATATGGGCTTTGCTGACCCATCGCCGGCGGCACTTAAAGCATGGCTGCGCATGTTTCTTCCGATCGTCGCTCCCCCAAACGATCGGTTGCCATGAAAGCCTCGCGTCTTCGTCAAATCCGAGGCTGCATGGTTACTGCAGATTCGTTACAATGAGCCAGGGGCTCATTGTAATGAATCATAATGAAAAATGCCATAGACTGTAATGCAGTATATGGTAGGAACCATCAGACCATCTAGGGTTAATGTACTCTAGAGGGTCTAAGAAATAGTAAAAAAAAAAGTTTAAAAATGTAAAAAATGTATAAAATATTAAAAATGCAAATTACCCCGTTTCCCTAGAACTGATATAAAACATAATAAGCAGTAAAAATCACAAACACATTAGGTATCGCCGCGTCCCAAAATGCCCGATCTATCAAAATATAAAAACGGTTATTGACGCCGGTGACCTCCAAAACGGGAAATGGCGTAAATTCCGTATCACCACGATCGTACCGAACCACAGAATAAAGTAGAGGTGTTAATTGGAGCGCAGAGTGAAAGTCGTAAAAACAGAGCCCACAAGAACGTGACGCACATGCCCTTTTTTTTCCCCTGCTTCCCAGTACACGTCATGGAATAATAAATAACATCACGGGAAAGTAAAATCACAAACACATTGGGTATCGCCGCATCCCAAAATGCCCGATCTATCAAAATATAAAAACTGTTATTGACGGCGGTGACCTCCAAAACGGGAAATGGTGCCCAAATGTTCAAAACTCGACTTTTACACTTTTTTACATGACATAAAAAATGTAATAAAAAGTGATCAAAATGCCGCACAGTCCTCGAAATGGTAGAAATGAAAACGTCAGCTCATTTCACAAAAATGACACCTCCCCCAGCTCTTTACAATAAAGTATGAAAAAGTTATCAGTGTCAGAAGAAGGCAATTATTTTTTCTTTTTCTACACATTCATTTAATTTTTGAAAATGTATTAAAAGGAAATAAAACCTACATAAATTCACCACGATCGTACCGAACCACAGAATAAAGTAGAGGTGTTAATTGGAGCGCAGAGTGAAAGTCGTAAAAACGGAGCCCACAAGAACGTGACGCACATGCCCTTTTTTTCCCCCTGCTTCCCAGTACACGTCATGGAATAATAAATAACATCACGGGAAAGTAAAATTTGTTACGCACAAAATAAGCCCTCACACAGCTCTGTAGACGTCAAAATGAAAAAGTTATGGATTTTTGAAGGTGGGGAACGAGAAATGAGCGGAAAAACCCTGCATCCTTAAGGGGTTAAAAAAATGTTCCTGTGTGAAGTTAACTTCTCTTAAATGTAGTCATGTTGTCCCTTAGAAACGAGATAGCTTCCTTGGATACGACCACCTCACATTTTGGCAGCAGTGGCCAGAAATGCGCTATTGAGTCCTGCCTGACCTCCAGGATTCAGCAATCTAATGCTTACGTATGAGGGTGCGGTCACACCTTGCGTTCTTGGTGTGTTTTTTAATACATTGAAAATGCATGCGTGATTGCATGTTTACCATGCGTTTGACTGGTTTCAATATTTTTTTTATTTTTTTCATTTCTGAAAGTGTAAGCAGCTGTGAAAATGTTACACAGCTGTTTACATCTCCAACAATGAAGAAAACGCTTCCAGTGTAGCCAAGTGCATTATAACATTTAAAAATGAATGCGTTCTGACACATGATTTTTGACCCATCCAAAACGCAATGTGTGAATGCACCCTCAAGCTGTGGTTTTGAAATACATTACAAGAGCTGAGTAGAGGTGATTTGCCCAATTACATTGCTGTTAACATTTATGTTTAACAAAATGCAATATAAACTTGATGTTAATGCATATGTTAACAATGTGTTAATATATGTGTTTTGTTACCACGTTAATATAAGTGTTAAAAGCTTGTTTATGTTGCACTTTGTAAACAAAAATGTTAAAAGTAATGTAATCGGGCAACTCAGTTGTAATGTGTGTGAAAACACAACCAAATCGCAATGTGTGACAGCACCCTCAGGGCACTATTCCAAAGGATTGTGTTTTTGGTTGGGTTTTCAATGCATTTTGAAATGCAATACAACAGCTGAGGAGAGGTGATATGCCTAATTACATTACTATTAACATTTACAAAATACAGTGTAAACACAATGTTAATGTAGGAGTTAACAGTGGGTTAACATTGCATTTACATAGCATTTTGTTAACGCTAATATTAACAGTAATGTGATTAGGCAAATGACCGCTCAGCTGTTGTAATGCGTTACAAAAACACAATGTGAATGTAGTGTTAATACGTGTTAACATGTCATCATGAAGCTGAAACTTTAACACAATGTTAATGCATGTGTTAACATTGCATTAAAATAGTGTTTTGTTAACAGAAATGTAAATAGGCAAATCACCTCTCCTCTGCTGTTGAATTGCATTTTAAGGGTGCGACCACATGTTTTTCAGATGCAGTTTTTATGCCCAAACCAGGAATGGAGTAAAAGTAGGAGCAGTACCTTTCAATAATTTGTCTCACCCATTATGCCCCACAACTGCTTTTGGCTTCAAAAACTGTTGAAACAGAAGGTGGACCCATAGACTCAGTTACTCTGGTGAGCCATCTACACCACATCTAACACTGAGTTTATTGTACACAGAAAATGTGCAATATACATTAAAACAAAATTCGACAGGTGCAAAAGTATTGGCACCTCAACAGAAAAGTGACATTAATATTTAGTAGATCCTCCTTTTGCAAAAATAACAACCCCTAGTCGCTTCCTGTAGCTTTTAATGAGTTCCTGGATCCTGGATGAAGGTTTTTTTGACCATTCCTCTACAAAACAATTTCAGTTCACTTAAGTTTGATGGTCGCCGAGCATGGACAGCCTGCTTCAAATCATTCCACAGATGTTCAATGATATTTAGGTCTGGGGACTGGGATGGCCATTCCAGAACATTGTAACCATTCCTCTGCATGAATGCCTGGGTAGATTTGGAGCAGTGTTTTGGAGTAACTATCCCCGGAGTAACTTCAACTTCATCACTGATTCTTGAACATTATTCTCAAGAATCTGCTGTGATTGAGAGGAATCCATGCGACCCTCAACTTTAACAAGATCCCGGTGCCGGAGCTGTGTACACAGCCCCAAAGCATGATGCGAACCTCCACCAAATTGTACGTGGGTAGCAAGTGTTTTTTGGCCGGGATGCATAACACTTTTTGTATGACCAAAAAACTCATCTTGTTTCAATCAGACCTTCTTCCAAAATGAACACTGGCATGTCCAAATGTTCTTTTGTGCATACCTCTGGTGACTCTGTTTGTGGCGTGCTTGCAGAAAAGGCTTCTTCAATCACTTCCCATACATTCTCCTTGTGCAAAGTGCGGTTTGTTGACCGATGCACAGTGACCATCTGCCAGCAAGATGATGTCGGCAGGTCTTTGGAAGGTGGTCTGGTGCATGTCTTGACTGTTCCGCCATTTTTCTCTCGTGCCTTTCGACCTTTTTCTAGCTTCCCACTTCTGAGCTTAACAGAACTGTCCCTGTGGTCTTCCATTTCCTACTATGTTCCTCACAGTGAAAACTGACAGGTTAAATTCTGAAACACATGTTTTGTACCTTCCCCGAAAAACTATGTTGAGCAATCTTGTTTTCAGATCATTTGAGAGTTGTTTCAGGAGCCTGTGGTGCCACTCCAAGATGAGATTCAAATAGGAGAAACAATGCCTGTGGCCTCCTTAAAGGGGTTATCCCGGGTTTACATTTTTTTTGTTTATGGCCGGGCTGGGGAGGCGATAGTTTAAACATAATAAAAAGGGAGTGATTGAGAGGAATCCATGCGACCCTCAACTTTAACAAGATTCCCGCTGCCGGCATTCGCTACACAGCCCCAAAGCATGATGGAACCTCCACCAAATTGTACAGTGGGTAGCAAGTGGTTTTTGGCCGGGATGCATAACACCTTTTTGTATGACCAAACAACTCAATCTTTGTTTCATCAGACCTTCTTCCAAAATGAAACTGGCATGTCCAAATGTTCTTTTTGCATACCTCTGGTGACTCTGTTTGTGGCGTGCTTGCAGAAATGGCTTCTTTCACATCACTCTCCCATACAGCTTCTCCTTGTGCAAAGTGCGCTTGTATTGTTGACCGATGCACAGTGACACCATCTGCAGCAAGATGATGCTGCAGGTCTTTGGAAGTGGTCTGTGGATTGTCCTTGACTGTTCTCGCCATTTTTCTTCTCTGCCTTTCTGACATTTTTCTTAGCTTCCCACTTCTGAGCTTAACAAGAACTGTCCCTGTGGTCTTCCATTTCCTTACTATGTTCGGGTAGCAAAGTGTTTTTTTGGGCGGGATATGCATAACTACCTTTGTTGTATATGACCAAACAATCAATCTTTGTTTTCAATCAGACCTTCTTCCACAAACTGAAACTGATGGCAGGATGTCACAAATGGTATCTTTTTGAATACCTCTGGTGACTCTTGGTTTGGTCGTGTGCTCTGATTGCTTGCAGAAGGAAGAACCAGAGGCTTTTCAAATCCACTCTCCCACAGCTTTTTCCTTGTGCAAATCGTGCGCTGTTTGTTTGTTTTTTGGGCTGATGCCATGCATCCGAACATGATTTGATCAGTGTCTCTTTTGCAGAGGGTGCGTCGTGCGCAGGTCTGGAGGGGGTGGTCTTTGTGGCATGTCCTTGACTGTTCTCCCCAATTTTCTTCTCTGCCTTCTGACATTTTTCTTAGCTCCCCCTTATGAGCTTAACAAGGAAACTGTCCCTGGGTCTTCCAGTCCTACTATGTTCCTCACAGTGAACTGCAGGTTTATTAATCTCGTGATGTAATGAAACAATGTTTTGTACCCTTCCCCGAAAACAAACTAGTTTGAGCAATTGTTTTCAGTCATTTGAGAGTTGTTTCAGGGCCTGTGATGCCACTCCACAGATGAGATTAAATGGAGAAACAACTTGCGCTGTGGCCTCCGTTAAAGGGGTTATCCGGGTTTACATTTTTTTTGATGGCCGGGCTGGGGAGGTAGTTAAACATAATAACAGTAATTACCTCCTCGGCGCCCCCGCGCCGTGTCGCGCCGAGCCACAAAAACCCACCAACCATTTTACCAGGTCCCTTTCGCCTCCGTGTTCCCGGTTGCTTGACCACGAGCAACACCGGCAACCCAGCCCACAGAACCCGGAAAAACCATCCCACCCCCCCCCACCAAACCAAAAACCCAAACCCCACCACCACACCCCACCCCGCCGCGCAACACCAAAGCCCCAAGGAAGAGCCAAGCTACGGTCCACCCGATAGTCTGGCCGGCTCTCACCCACACTGCCCGTCCACACCTACTACCGACAAGACGTCAGCAGACCCCTCTAAGTACCAACCACACCCCCCTCCCGTACCCCTCACCCTAGCACATCTTTAAACGAACCCGCTGAAGACAGGAACCAAAAACCCAAACCCACAACCCCACCAGCATGGTGGCCCCGCAAGACCACAATGGGCGCTTCGGCCCCCCCCCCCCACAACCCCCCGGCTCCCAGCCCCCCCACGGCAACCCGAGCTCCCAACACCCCTGTCCGCGCCGGTGTCTGTCGTCCCCATCGCACCCCCCGGCCGCACCGCCGAACCACCAAGAGAAGCGCGGACCCGCAGCCGCTCCGCCCCCCAACCCCCCTGACAACCGCCCCACCCCCACCAAGACACCCCCCAGCAAGCGGACACAAGCCCCGGCCCGCGAGGCCTCTCCCTCGAAACACACCCATGTTCGTGTGTGTCCTTACCTAGCCCCTCCCCCAGCCACCGCCGGAATAAAAAAAAAATTGATTAACAACCTAAACCCGGATCTGGGATAACCCCTTTAAATACCTTTTTTGCATTGATTGGATACATCTGGCAATGAAGTTCACAGTTCAATGAGGTACCAAACAATGTGGTGCTAAAGTAAAGTCTGTTAAATAGAGTAGTTAGCACATTTTTTGTAAGTACAATAAACCTCATTTCAATCCTGAAATATTACTGTGTCCATCAGTTATTAGATATATCAAACCGAAATAGCTGTTGCAAAAACCCAAATTTTGATAACTAAAAATGATTAATATGGGTGCCCAAACTTTTTCATATGACTGTACATATATTATACACATATTATACCTATATATACACCTTTTATATTTTATACCTCTATATACACACACATAACACCTATATATACATCTATTACATGTTATACCTATATAACAGTGATGGCAAACCTATGGCACGGGTGCCAGCAGTGGCACTCTGAGCCATTTCTGTGGGCACTCAGACCATTGCCCCAGTTCACCAAATATGACCAAATCCACCACATCTTCCTGCAGTCCCAGGCAACTAAAGAGAAGCTGCTCTCAGCACTATTTTAAAGTGACACTTCATTGGCTGTTTGGAACTGCGGGGAAAGTGAGAATGTGTTGACAGAACTGCAATCTCTTTGGTGGTCATCCTGCTGGACCCACTATTCTTCCTCTACAGAGAGACCCTGGAGAGAAGCTACAATGAGAGTATGAATTTGCCCTCCTTCTTTCAATTGTATTGGTGGCCTCAGGGGGCTGATATGATTGAAAGATGTGGAAGAACAGGTAGCAATATGTTACTGCTTAAAAAGCCATGTAGGCACTTCACTGAAAATAAGTGGATTTAGCTTGTAGTTTGGGCACTCGGTCTCTAAAAGGTTCGCCATCACTGCTATATAACATGCATGTTCTGCAGGGGCTTTATTACACACACATTATTTCTATATTTATACCTAGTACATGTTATACCTTTACATAAACACACATTATACCTATATATACACTTATTACATGTTATACCTGTATATACACACACATTACATTTATATTTACACCTATTACATGGTATACCTATATATACACCTATTACAAGTTATACCTCTATGTACATCACATATTACACCATGCCTCAGATCACAGGCACACCCTTGCCCCTCTCGCTGGCACTTCCATGTTTCCCATAAAGGCTGGCTGCTCCCATCAACCCCCTCCGGATCTTTGAGCTATTGTGATAAGAGAAAGCTTCCAAGCGTTGTTCCCTCCCTTGTTCCTGTTTCCCTTCCTGCTCCGCTTGATCTCCTTTTGTTGAACCCAGACCTCTGACCTCGGCATCTCTGCTGCCTGCCCTGACTGCCTACTTATGCCTGACTCCGAGACTGCTCACTGCACTTCGACATTGGCTGCCACAGTGGGATAGTCCTACCTGTGGAATGACCTGGTGACACCATGCCGCAGCAAGATCATCCAGCTTTGCGGCGGGCTCTGGTGAAGATCGGGGGCCACTTAGTTGCCGGTCCAAGGTGTCGGCTAGTACCATCTCCTGTGGTGGTCCAAGGGGTAAGATTCTGACAGTAAGATCCGGCCATGGACCCCGCCAAGGTGCCACTTCCGATACTGGCTGATCTTACCAGCATTGTTGCCCAGCAGCCCCAGAATATTGCTTCTCAAGGAGAGCTGCTTGGCCAAATCAACACCACGCTGCAACAGCTGCTCACTACTCAGAAACCTGTCTACCGGCAGCTGAACCAAGGCTCAGACTCTCAATGCCCGACAAGTATGATGGGGACCCCAGGCTCTGCAAGGGCTTTATTACTCAGTGCCTGTTTATTACTTTATAACTCACTGCTTGTTGCACATAGAACTGATGCCTTCCCAGTTTGCCTTCACCCAATGCTCCAAGATGGCTTTCATCCTCCGCATCCTTTCCGGGAAAGCCCTGGCCTGGGGATAGAGGCAATCTAGTTACGGCTACCCATACTACATTCCTGGCGGAATTCTGGTCCGTGTTTGAGGAACCCGCACGAGCCTTCTCAGCTCAAATGGCGCTGCTGAACTTACGAGAAGGGGACTCGTCCATAGGCTAGTATGCTGTCCATTTCCATATCATGGTCTCCGCGCGCTCATGGAATGATGCGGCCCTGTCTGCAACATTTAAAAAAGGACTGTCCTCTCAGGTCAAAGATGCATTGGCTGCCCGTAACCTCTCAGCTACTCTGCGTGGTCTCATCACCCTGGCCACTCAGATTGACGTGCGGTTCATGCAACCACAAATCCGGCTTCGGCATTTACCTTGTTTGGTTCCTGCTTTCCAAAGGCCGCTCCAGCTTCCTGCCGCAAAAAACAAGCAGAGTCTTTGCCACCGCATCGTCCCTATGATTGCCCTGCCGTGTGCCTCTCCTCCTAGAGGTCATGTCTACACTCTTTCAGTTCCAGAGACAGCTTCCATTTCCAAGTATGTATAAGTATGTAACTCTTCTCCGGCTGGGGCAGGTTTCTTTTTCGTGACCAAAAATGACGGTTACCTCCGTCGTTGTATTGATTATCTCGGCCTGAACAAGGTCACAGTTAAAAACTTCTAACCCCTGCAGCCCCTCCAACCCCTGAACTTTTTGACCACCTGTGCAGCTCCAAGGTTTTTTCCAAGCTGGACCTTTGTGGGGCCTACAACCTCATCTGGATTCGCAAGAGAGACAAATGGAAAACAGCATTTAACATCCGTGATGGACATTTTGAATACTTAGTGATGCCTTTTGGACTCCAGCTGTCTTCCAGGAGTTCATGAATGACATTTTCAAGGATCTGCTGTATGGTATACGTGTGTCGTGGTCTACTTTGACGACATCTTGGTGTATTCTGCAAACCTCGTGACCCATCTGTCACATGTACGTCAAGTTCTTGGCCAGCTACAGGCTTACCATCTCTACGCCAAAATTGAAAAGTGTCTGTTTTACCAAGGGAGCCTTCTTTTCGTTGGTTACATTATTTCCGACAAAGGTTTTCAGATGGATCCAGCCAAACTTTCTGCGGTTCTTCAGTGGCCATGCCGAGGAAGTCTATGAGCCATACAAAGGTTCCTGGGTTGCGAACTATTACCGCCAGTTTATCCCGCATATCTCCACTCTGCTGTCTCCCGTCATGACGCTGACCAAGAAGGGCGCCAATCCTTGCCTCTGGCCCTCGGGGGCTGAAGAGGCCTTGTCAAGGTTTAAGTGTCCGCTTTTGCCTCAGCTCCGTTTCTCAAAAGGGCCTAAGGCCCAAACGCGGTTTAATTTCCAGGACGTTGTCAGAGCGAGGACGCCGCTGCCTCATCTTGTGACGTGGGTTGCACCTGTACAGGTTAATTTAGACTACTCAAACTTGCGCTCACCTTTCACTGAGCACCGAGGACACAAATTGAGCATAAATCACACCTCATACAGCTCCAGCACCAGATCCGCTGCCACCACTTATTGCATTTGTACTGGGACCAATAAGTATCCCACTCTACATTCACTCCTGCTTCTCAAGCAGTCACCTTGTCACACCCTTAGACATGCACACTCGGCACTCTAGCAGTCGCACAGCCAACCACACTTTAATAGGCTATGAGTTCGTAGAGCATTCAGGGACCAAAATTAAAGTGAAAAGCTTTAATTACAAAAAGTTGTTCAGTGCAGAAAAAAGGTCTTAAAAACAAAAGAATTACAAAATAAAATGACACAACACGGCAAAACAGTTCTAAAATAAAAAGGGAGAAAAATAACAAACTTACAACTTAAAGTACAACTTAAAGTAAACTTAAAGTAAATCTTGATTCCCTGGAGTGGGAGAAATGTGAACACCATCTTTTCCAAGATGCCCCATTTTGTTCCCCTTCCAGGTCTTCCGTCTTCTCCATGGCTTGCCAGTTTGTTCTTCCAGCATATCTTCTGGCTGCATGGACTTTCGCAACACATCGTGTCCGAATGAGGGGTCCAGTTTGTGTCCAAGTTCTGGGGTTCCTTGTGTAACCAGCTGCACGTAAATCTGGACTTTTCTTCTGCTTACAACACTCAGTCGAATGGTCAAGTAGAGAGGGTGAATCAAACTTTGGGTTGTTACCTCCAATCTTCCTTGCGGTAGAGGATCTGGTGCAGGAGCTCAATTCCTCCGAGCCACTGATTGCACAAAAGCCCAGGCTGATAAGAAGCTTAGGACTCCTCCTGTCTGCTCTCCGGAAACGTTCATCTGAAGATACCTAGCTACAAGATTGGTCTCTGCTTCCTCGGTCCTTTTGAGGTAATTCAATGCATAAATCCAGTGGACTACAAATTCGGCTTCTTCCATCTATGCGCATCCCGTACTCCTTCCATGTCTCCCTCCTGAAGCCTGTAATCTTGAACCGCTTCACTCAGCAATCTCCTTCTCCTGAGGCTGACTCCACTGATATCTACGGTTAAAGAGGTGTTGGACATAAAGACCGTGAGAGGTTAGCGGTTCTTCCTTGTTGACTGGAAGGGGTTTGGGCCTGAGGAGAGATCCTGGGAGCCTGAAGAGAATATCCTGGACCAAAGTCTCCTCCAAAGATTCCTTCAGACCAAGAGAAGGGGGAGGGAGAAGGGGGGAGTACTGTCACGGCTGTCCCTGAGATCCATTCCTCGGATCGTAGCCACACTCGTGCCCCTCTCTGTGGCGCTGACCTTTCCCCTGGCCCACACTCACCTCTCCACGCTCCTGCTCCTGTCCCAGGTAGGCAGCCCATGCGTCCCCGCTCCCTAGGGGGCGTGCAGATTTAAAGGGCCAGCACACCTCTGATTGGCTTTCGTGTTTCCCATAAAGACCGGCTGCTCCCATAAAACCCGGCTGGATCTTTGAGCTCATGTGATAAGAGAAAGCTTCCAAGAGTTGTTCCTGTTCTTGTTTCCCTTTTTGCTCAGCTTGATCTCCTGTTCTGACCCAGAACCCGACCTCTGACCTCCTTATCTCTGCCGTCTACCCTGACTGCCTGCTTGCGCCCGTGTGCTTGTATGAAACTGCTTGCTGATTCTGCACTTCGACCTTGGCTGCCACCGTGGGCTATTTGCGCATGTGGAACGATAGCTTTGCGGAGAGCTCTGGTGAAGACCGGGTGGTGAAGTACCAGGTTTCGGCTACTACCATCTCCCGCGGTGGTCCACGGGATCATTGACCCCAAGCCCTGACACACCCATTACATTTTGTACACATGTATACATGACAAAGCACATATACACAGGGAAGACACACACATATAGACTTACCTGAAATCCAGCACAGGCAGGGAATCCATAATGGCAGCCAATGGAGCAGTCATCCTCTCTGCAGAAGGGCGGGGTTTCTCCTGTCAGCTCTGAGAGAAACTCCCTGTGTGGCAGAGTTTTTAAATGTGGCGCCCGGGCTGCTTCGGCAGGCGCTGTATAGGACGTCCTGTGTGGCGGTGTCAGCAATTGTACTTACGTCTGAAAGATGCAAGTACTATTGCTTGTAGTAGCAGAGAAGCCAGGGAGGATGTGCTGGGTGCCTTCTCCGCCAACCTCCTATTCTCTGTGGGACAAACGCCCACACTGCAAACCACCATTGGTGGGGGCCCCTCATAGAGGCAAAGTGGTGGGGGCCCCGGGGCCACTTTTTACCTTCCTGACACGGACCATTTTTTAAAAATCTGACATGTCACTATAAGTGGTTTTAACTTGGGAACGCTTCAACATATCAAAGTAATTTTGAAACTATTTTCTCGTGACACTTTGTAATTCCTGTCGGTTGAAAATTTTTGCTGGTATGTTTTGCGTTGATTTATGAAGAAACAGATATTTGGTGTAAATTTGCGAAAATTTGCAATTTTCGAAATTCAAAATGTTCTACTCATAACAGTCGTAACAGCAAAAATATTTGATAACTAACATTAACAGAATGTCTGCTTTATGTTGACATGGTTTTTTACACATCCTCTATTTTTTAGGAGATTATGGGGCTTTGAACTTTAGGTGCAATTTTTCATATTTTCATAAAAATTGCAAAATCATTCCATTGAGGGACCTTTCTCAGCGTATGTAAAACAAATTTTATGAAGTCTGTTAACCCTTTAATTGTTTTACAGGGGTTAAAACAAAATTGTGTGCAATTTTGAAACTTCCATTTTTTTGGTTAAATGAATGTGTTTTTCAAAAAATTTACAAATTCTCAGTGGATAAAATACAAAAACTCTCCACAAAGTTTGATACCCAATCTCTCCTGAGTATAACGATACCCCATATGTGGTGGCAAACTGCTGTATGGGCACACGCCAGGGCATTGAAGTGAAGCTGCGCCATTCAGAGCAGATTATGCATTGTCACTTTTTAATGGCTGTACAATCTTTTATTTTTTTGGCAATTTGGACAAATAAGGGCTTATTTTCTGCGACATGAGATGCACTTTTCAAATACTGCATTTTAGTAGGTCATTAGCTTATTTATCAGATTTTATTAACTGTTGAATGTATGGAGAAAAAGAAAATTGACAATTTTGGTCTCCTTTCTTTTTGTATTTTTTGGGGGCCGTACACTAAAAATACTATATTAACTTTATTCTATAGATCACTACAATTACGGTGATAACTCATTCATATCGTTTTTTTTTATTTTACAATTTTACTCATTTATTTTCGTATTGCCATCTTTTCAGACATAACTTTCATATTTTTTGGTGGACAAAGCTGGCTAAGGGCTTTTTTTACGTGTTAAGTTGTCCTTTTCAGTGGTACTATTAGGCTCATATAACTTTTTTTTGATCACTTATTGGAACATTAATGTGAAGGAATTTTATGAAAAATGTACATTTTTGAAAAGTTTTTTTTGTTTTGTTTATATTGCGTTCACTGAGCAGGTCCAATAATGTTACTTGTAAATGAGTACTTGTAAAGATTGTTATGGATTTGGCAACACTAAATATGTGGGGTTTTTTGAAAAATTTTGTGTTTTTTATACTTAACTACCATATTTTTCAGACTATAAGTCGCACTTTTTAGCATGAAAAAAATCTTGGCTTGAACAAGTGTTCTGATCGCTAGTTCAAGCTCTTATTTTTACAACACCGTGTAATACAGATGCTCAGTGTTTTACAGCTAGGTCCTGCTGGGTGGCAGGACCCTGCTCCTGGAGAATATTGCGCAGCCCCGGGGCACTGACAGACCCCAGGGCTGCCATCCGAGCATCGGACCTGCCCCCCTCCCCCTCCGGGGGGGGAGTCCAGATTCATATACATGGCCGTTACATGCTGTGGTCATTCATGAGCGCGGCTTGCGAGGGGTTAACACCTGCGTTCAAAGGAATCTCCGATTGTGGGTGTTAGCAGTACATTACTGAAATATGTGTATATTAATACAATATTTGGCCGTTACGCTGTTTTTACTTTTGTCAGAAACTTCACTTATTATATAGTCTTAATTATAGACTGGATCTGCGTTGATTGTAGGTATACTGTGCTGCCCTAAATTTATAATATAGAAAATATTCTTAGCAAAGCCCGGGTTGTCTAGAAATAAAGTATTGGTCATTGAGGGGGATGTTTTACAACCCATATGTATTGTCTTCCATCTTTGGAAAACATGATCGGCTGGGCCAGACCTGTATGAATTAGGATCAGAGATAATAAATATAACAAGATTACCACAGTCACTGTGCCAAGATCTAAGTGGAATAAGTGACCCTAGTTTATCATGCTTGAAATTTGATGCTAGATTTTCTTTTAATTCCATTTTGCTGTCTTAGTAGCGGTTTGGGCTTTTTACTTATATATTATTTTGTCCTGATGTACCGTATATACTCGTGTATAAGCCGAGTTTTTCAGCACAAAGAGTTTTTTTTTTTTTTTTGGCGAATGGGGCTGGCAGTATACTAAAGGCTGGCTGGCTGTATACTTAAGGGGCCGGCAGGCTGTATACTTAAATTGGTTGTCCGAGTTCTGAAAATAAACTAAAGGTGGCTGGGAGAGGGCTGCTTAAAAAAATAAGTCCTACTTACCTTCCGGTGCCCTCCGGTATCCAGCGCTGCTGTCACTCCGGTCCGGGCGCCATGTAAACAAACATGGCTGCCGGAGCAGCGCTGGATTCAGCTTCCAGCCTTCCGCACCTACCCGTTGTGAATACGGGCCGGAAGGTTGTCGGTTCCGGCCGAAAGCTGAGTCCGGATACTGGAGGGCACCGGAAGGTAAGTTGGACTTTATTTTTTTAAGCAGCCCCCTCCCTGCCACCCTTAGTTTTTTTTTCAGAACTCGGACAACCCCTTTAAGGGGCTGGCAGGCTGTACACTTAAGGGGGCTGGTAGGCTGTATACTTAAGGGGGCTGGCAGGCTGTATACTTAAGGGGGTTGGCAGGCTGTCCACTTAATGGGGCTGGCAGGCTGTATACTTAAGGGGGCTGGCAGGCTGTATACTTCAGGGGAGCTGGCTGGCTATATACTGGGAGGCTGAGACCAATGCATTTTCCACCCTCGGCTTATACTCGAGTCAATAGGTTTTTCCTAGTTTTTGGTGGTAAAATTAGGGGCCTCGGCTTATACTCGGGTCGCCTTATACTCAAGTATATACGGTATTTTGGTTCATAACAATACAAACCGCCAACTGAGAGTGAAGAGTTCTGCTATATATTAATCCCATTGTTGCTATTGTGTGTGTTGCATTTTTTTCTCCAGCATGCTGGTAATTAAAATGTATGCTGTTCTATCCTCTAAACTCACTTTACACCTCTAATACACTTTAAGAGCTCAGTTACCATATAGAGGTAAAAAATTGTTTATTAAGGAACATGTTTGAAAATTATTACCAGTATCATCTATCACAAAGTATGCATTTAATATGTCCTCATGTTACACCACTTTCCGAAAAGCTGTTTGCTAAACTGATCTCTTTACAGTTATGTATATCTCCTACTCAGGAGGTCAAGCTGTGTAATAACATCCTTGCATTAATCAGCAACCCAGATTTATTACCGTACCTGTACTCCAGCTCTAACGTACTCCTTAAAAAAAAAAACCTTCATGTTTATCAAGTTGTTATATGAGAGGGTAATATGCAAGTAATGACTGCATGGAAACAATGTAGATTAAACTTAAATTAATAAATTAAATACATTTTTTATTGTAGGAAATATAATCAGATTTATGGCTGCAGTAATTACAATGTAAATTGTTTTATTTTCATATATAATTTTTGCATATCAGAATCCCGTTTTGACACTTGTTCAGGAATTCAACACATTTTGTTATTCTGTAAAATAATGAGTTTATGGTCTCCTTAAACTTCAAAACTGATAGCCCCCTCTGGTTCAGCTTACACATACGCATATGTTTTTGTGAGATATACCTCATGCAGCTGCCACATTTCCCAGTATGCAGTATCAAGCATAGGACCTTGTCACCCCTTCACGGAAAGGGTGTCATACATAAAATCATGGTGCTATAAAATGATGCATCTGCTTATGTATAATCCACTTTTCTAATGTTACTTTTTTGCAAATCCTCTTTTATTGTACTGTATGAAAAGGGGGCAAGTGTTTATATTGAGTATGCTTTAAAAGAATGTTAGTTTATTGATCTGTTAGTATATTTGTGCTGGGTTTGTTGCTGTAATTTCTGCAACTTAAAATGTGTGAAGAGAGCTGATGCTGCAGAAAATTTTTAAAGATGTCCTTTAAATTGTTGTATAACTGTTTATAGATCGGCAAACATAAGTACATACTGCATGGTCCTCCATTGATGAACCACAGGTTGGGACTTTTTTATTGATGTCAAATGTATGATGAAATGAAAAATGGGAGGGGTTAATCCAGTTTTAAGATCACAAGCAATAGACAATTTAGTAACCATATGCCACACTTATTTTGCTTGTTACTTGGCTGCTCTTAAGCTCAGCTTTATTGTAGTGATCAATGACTTTTCTTTAGCTTCAGTAAGTTCAAGGAATCTCAAACAACTAGGAGACATATTTGTTAAAAAAGCCATTGGGGGAGCTTTATTACGGCTTGTATGCCAGTTTCCTGGACAAGTGCCAGGAATTACAATAAAAAAAAATAGCTCTACTCACTCCTTTTGGGCTCCCTGTTTGGCTATGCTATGTTGCTGGTTGTATGAGCTGGTGTCACAAACCAGAGCAGAGTAGCATCAGAAGAGGGTTTGTGAGCAGTGACTGCATCCAGGGCCACATCTGCCATGAGCCAAAATTTGCTGCTCCAATGTGGACGATTCGGGCGCCCGTTACTGCCCGAATCGCCCACCATATAAATAAATCACATCTGTATCTTTAAAACACAGGTGCGATCTACAGGCGAATCGATGCAGCGCCTCTCCAGCTGCCTGCATCAGTCCGTACTATGCGGGGACACAGGCGGTGTGTGATGATGTCATGTATTCTGTGTCTTTGCGTCTGACAGAAGAGCCGCAAGAAGAAGGGAGACGTACGGCGTGGTAGCACACTGCCTGCAGGTGAGTATAAGTTTTATTATTTTTAATAGCCAATAACAGGCTGTCCCCGGGTTACGTTTAAGATAGGTTCTGTAGGTTTGTTCTTAAGTTGAATTTATATGTAAGTCGAAACTGTATATTTTATCATTGTAACCCCATCCAGAATTTTTTTGGTCTCTGTGACAATTGTTTTTTTAAATGTTGGGTTGTCATAAGAACCAAGATTAACAATGAAGCTTAATTGTAGACCTCTTTGATAACTCTTACAGCTGATCATTGTAGCCTAGGGCTAAAGTACGGTTAATTACCAATATCCAGAAGTCCATTTGTAACTAGGGGTCATCTGTAATTCGGGTGTTCCACAGATTGACAGTTCTAAAGGAGGATGTATTAAATTCAGAATATAATAAAACTAGTGGGTGGCTGTATATGAGGTACGGTATACAACTAAGGGGTGCTGTATATATTGATTGGTCAGGGTGGCACTGTATATAAAATGATTAGGAGCGGTATATAAATATATATGTGTGTGTTTATGGGGTGTGTCATATATGTGGGAGAGTGAGGTCAGTTGTGTTGTGAGGGGTATATAATATTTAGGAGCACAGTGTTATTATAAGTGACTGTAAGTGACTGTGGTATTTTTAGTGACTTAACCGAGGGTTTGAATTTCATATAGACTTCAACCGATTTGAAAGAAGGATAGTCAGAATTAGTTAACCATATAGTATCAAGCAACTTGGGCTGATTGAGGCACTACATTCTAGAGGAAACATAGGGTATACATTATAAGAAAGAAGAAGAGTGTGTGGTAAGAGAGTGAAGCAGACGGTCTTTTGAGGAATGGAGACAGGCAGCATAGTTAAAAATGGATTGTAGTAGGTTTTGGGCCACAATATATAGAATGGGTCAAACTACTTTACACCTCTCCAAGAGCGAGAATAAGGGTGAATGGCCTGGTTTCGGATGCATTTCAATTAGAGAGGGGGACACGGCAGGGCTGTCCCCTCTCCCCCTTCTTATTTGCAATAGCAATAGAGCCGCTGGCGGCTTTGCTTAGATCTACCCCGGACTTGCAGGGATTCA
This sequence comes from Engystomops pustulosus, assembly GCA_019512145.1. Lineage (NCBI taxonomy): Eukaryota > Metazoa > Chordata > Amphibia > Anura > Leptodactylidae > Engystomops > Engystomops pustulosus. The sequence continues at coordinate 42,517,253 of CM033648.1, read as the reverse complement.
AGGGGGGAGAAAGGAAGGAGAGGGTCTCTCTTTATGCTGACGACCTTTTAGTATATTTGGGCGACACAGACAGTTCTCTAACTGGGGTAATGAGTATCCTTGGGGATTTTGGACAATACTCAGGGTTCCACATCAACTGGGACAAGTCAGTGTTACTACCTCTGGATCCTGTTCCGGGTGACCTCCAAACCATAGGTCCTATAAAGGTGGCATCAAAAATTAAATATCTGGGAGTGGTGGTAACAAGCCAACCGAAGGACTACATAAAAGATAACCTGGAACCCTTACTCTCCCACTCACTGGCCAAAATTAACACATGGTGTAAGCTCCCTTTGTCACCAGTAGGGAGAGGAAACCTGATTAAGATGGTTCTGATGCGGCATCTCTTGTATGTCCTACATAACGCTCCAATATGGATAGCACAGACCTACTTTCATAGGATACAAGGGATGTTTTGCAAGCTAATATTGTAGAGTCAACAAGCACGTATCAGTTTGGAAACGCTACAAAGAGGCAAAATGGAAGGGGGCCTAGCGATCCCTAATCCCTGGTTATACTTTTTGGCTTCTCAGGCCAGCATTTTGTAGGGTGGGGTAAGAAAGAGGAGGTTAACGCTGCAGGCAGTCTAATTAAAGGATGGATGGGGTTCCCAACCCCTGTACATGCCTTGGAAGCTGGAGGGGGACCACTTAGTAGGAAACCAACAATGTTACTTATGTGGAAGGTATGGTGTAAGGTGAAGGACATTTTGGGTACAGCCAAATTCACTCCTTATAGTCCTTTATGGAGAAACCCGGCTTTGCCAGAGATTTTTAGATTGGAAGGCTTCTCGCCCTGGGAGGAAAAGGGGATCCTTACTTTGGAGGATTTATGCACCGATGGGGTGTGCAAAACATTTGAGGACCTTAGTACCACCTATGAGCTCCCCCGCTCCTGGTTCTTTCAATATCTGAAACTGAGACATGCCTATGACACCCAACACAGATTGACGCCAATTACGGTAGGACCCTGTGGCGCTCTGAATAGGGCTTTGTTATCTACTTCTACTAAAGGGTTAATTTCCTTCTATAACACAGTATTATTAAACAAAAAATTGGAAAATATTCCAGTGAAATGCCGGGCTAAGTGGGAGAGAGATATTGGACCTATTCTAGATGAACAGTGGTCTGACTGCCTGGAGATTGTACTAACTCTGTCTCCAAGTGAGCCTTACAGAATGTCCCATTTACTCATCGCCACAATTGTTATGTAAAATAGGCGTCCGTGTGGACTCCTCCTGCCCCAGGTGCGGGATTGAAGAGGCGGGTATTCTACACATGATCTGGGAGTGCGGGGAATTAGAAGGACTCTGGAAGGAGGTGCTAGAACTCCTGGGTAAGGTGTATTCTGTTGTCATACCAGCAACTCCCCTTGCTTGTTTATTAGGAATCCTTGATATCAATAATGTCTCGTCATCCAATATTATAGGGATCCAACGGGCTCTATACCAGGTTAGGAAGCTAATTGATGCTCATTGGATAAAGCCATGTCACGGGTGGTCCCGCGATCCCCGTCGCGGGCTCACCCGTGCCTCCGGTCCCCCGCCAGCGCTCCGCAAGCGCCACTCACGGGTCCCGGCTCCGTCCGCGGCTGCTCCGTCCTCTTCGGCTGTGCCCGCACGTCCCCGACAGCTAGGGCGCGCGCGCGGCAGGTTCTGCAAATTTAAAGGGCCAGGGCGCCACTAATTGGAGCTGGTCTTTCCCCCTTAAACTATTTAACCCTGCCTCTTCCTGTTACCCTTGCCGGATCTTT